>JBAMAV010001656.1:0-342531 GCA_037043315.1 Amiota communis | reverse complement strand
AAGCCAAATAAGTCTCCTGGATTTGATCTTATCACCAACGAAGTACTAAAACAACTCCCCCAAAATATAATATCTAAGCTAACATGAATACTATCTTAATAATGAAACATGTTTCCATATATTGGAAGACAGCAGAGGTAATAATATTAAACAAACCTGGAAAACCAGAGCACGATGTAACATAATATCGACCAATATCTCTGCTTCCAATAATTTCAAAACTTATGGAGAAGATTTTTGTTAAACGTCTTAACCAAATTATTGACCAAAAAATCAATTTGGCCTCAGCGCAAATCATTCAACCCTAGATCAAGTACACAGAATAACTAGAGTTATTGAAAATGCTTTTGAAGAACAGAATGTGTGCTCTGCAGTCTTCCTGATGTATCAAAAGCTTTTGACAAGGTCTGTCATAATTGATATATTGTCACTTTCTAAAATCATATCAAACAAGAATATACGTATTCAGAACTCAAAGAAATTAAAGCTGGAATTCCCCAGGGTAGTGTACTGGGCCCCATCCTTTATATATTATTCACATCTGATCGGTCATACTATCAGTTGACAGCACAGAAAATAAAACTAATGCATAACTACAATGCGCATTAAACGAAATCTCTGAGTAGACAACAACATGGCGCATTTAACTCAATGAAACAAAATCAACACATATAGATTTCTCGTACAACAAAATACGATACCTCCCATTGTATATAAATGGCGTACAAATTCCACACCCATGCTAAATACTTAGGGATGACTCTGGACACCAAGCGCAAGTGGAATGAAGATATAAAGAAAAAATAAAAGAAGAACTTGAACTAAAATTCAGAAAAATGTATTGGCTTATAGGTAGGCGGATTGCGCTATCGACCTACAACAAAGTATTATTATATAAACAAATACTTAGACCAAAAAAAAACAAAATATGTTTTAAATATGAATTTTATAACAGGCCCAGATGGTATGAAATCATTTAATGGTGCCATTCAAAAATACAATAGCAATACCTTATTCGCTGTTTTTCATATAACAGTTAATAAAAAGTGGGATCGCAAAACAAAAGAGTTAACTATTTGTACGAACGCCGTGATCAATAAGAGCTAATACAATATAATCACATAACTTCTACTTACTACCACTAAATTTTGATAATATCATCATATGTAAGGACAAACAAGTACTGTACAATAAATTAAATTGTTATTTCCTTTAAAAAAAACCTCAAATTTTGGTGTTGTCTATATTTCTCAATACATTAAGTTAGATATGGATTACAATAAAGATTTTTTTTTAATAAGAAAAAGACAGTAAATGAAACTGACTGACTTTCTTATCCAATTTGTTCTGTTAAGCACCCTAAATATCTCCAACCCATTGATCCATCGAAGATTGTTTAGTAAAAATTTCTGAGATTTTTATGTTGTACCTACCTTTGGAATCACCTGGATGGGTATAAGCTACAGTTGGACCCTGTTGGTGGCGCTGTTATTGAGATCCAGGCAGTTAATACGTAACATTATAGGATTACAGATCGGTAGGGATCATCAACATTTGGTACAACAGTAATTTCAACTGTTCAAATAAGTACAATACAAATTACACTGTGTAACAGCGAAAAAAAACTTCTTATCAGACCTAGTGGAGGTTATAGGTTATAAAAAGCCAAAAAGAATGGCATGTATTAAATCTCTGATATACCCTCAAAATCTTGTTTGAAAGCCCAAAAACCGTTTTTAGGTAGGTTCCTGTACATATTAACTTATAACTTGGCCATTTTTTATCGGATTAAAATTTTTTTTATTTTTGTCATGCTAATAATATATTTTTCCCACAACTATTACTTTTTAAAGACTTGTGCCTAATGTATGGAAAACGTAGGTAGTACTAAAAAAAAAAAATAGCATACTATACAAATTAGTAAATTTCAGTAACTTTCTTTATTATAAACTTTAATTAAACTGTAATTAAACTAAGATTAGTAATACTAGTTAACAAAATAAAAAAGGTAATTCAAAGTATGACAAATTCAGAAATGCCTAGTCAACCTTTTTCTTTTCAACATCGAATCGTCTTTTTGACGTTTAAGAAACCAACAATATTCGGAAAGCATATTGACTGTGCTTTTTCCTTGAAAGCGTTTCTCAATTGCTTCTATTTCTTGGTGAAATCGTTCACCTTGCTCGTCACTCACTTGCCCAAGATTTTCGGGAAAGAAGTCCAAATGGGAGTGCAAAAAATGAATTTTGATAGACATGTTGCAGCCCATTGCACTATAAGCACTTAGAAATTCGCCAACGACATTTACGTAGTCAGCGCTTTTGTTGTTGCCAAGAAAATTGTCACGCAAGGAAACAAAACTATCCCAAGCTCTTTTTTCAACAACAGTTAGTTTTGTTGAGAAAATGTTATCCTTCATAACTTTTTTAATTTGTGGACCAACGAATATGCCTGAAACAGTAGGTGTTTTTTATGATCAATATCCAACAGCACACATATAATTCATTTGCATCCTAATTGTTAATAAGATACATTGGCAGATTTTTAAACTCAAGTAGTCGTTGAGAATAAAATAAATTTTTTAATTGAGGTCACACGTCTAACTAATTCGGTCAGAACAACCTTAAAAGCTACAATAACTAACTCTTGGACATTTTAGTGATGAGCAAGATGAAAAATTTCATCAAAACATAAACGCTACTAAAAAAACGTTTTCAAGGAAGTACAGTCAATATACTTTTTGAGTATTACAAAATTAACAGAAAAACACAGTTCGCTTGGATGACATAAAAAACGTTTGATGAAAGAAAGAGAAAATTGTAGAAAATTGAAAAATAATACCTGCAACAATTAAGAATAAAAAAGGAAAGAAAACTGTCATATGCTCAAATCCAATAATATACCTGCAATTATAAAAAGTACAATAAATCAAGTAATTTTTGCCGAATTCTATTCAAACAGGGTTCATTTAAAGTTAAAATGACTAAACTTTCGATGTACGTTGGGGAAAAATATAATTTAGATAAGATAAGAGACACAAATTAGACTTAAAGTTGCAAAATCGATGATAAAATCAAAATTTTGGAAACTTTTTGGTCTTTATCTTCATGAATTTGAATGATAACAAAAAATGCTGACATCTTCTAAATACAAAATTTTTAATCCGATAAAAAATGGCCAAGTTATAAGGTAATATGTACAGGAACCTACCTAAAAACGGTTTTTGGGCTCTAAAACAAGATTTTGAGGGTATATCAGAGATTTAATACATACCATTCTTTTTGGCTTTTTATGACCTATAACCTCCACTAGATCCGATTAGAAGATTTTTCAATATTTTTTTTTTGTAACACAGTGTTATTAATGGTACAATTGAATATTGAGTTGATCGATTATTATTGTTTAGTAAGAACCACTTACCGCCAAAAGACTCTTAAGAGTACATGCCGAATCTATTTGAACATATACAATGGCTTCCTTAGCATCCATGGCATTATAATTATCAATTGAATTCACGAGTGATTTGCGCTCTTTAGGCAGAGAAACTGGTGCTGTCGCTGGTGCTGAAACTGCCACTGGCAGTGGCGCTGTCATTGTCAATGTCAAAGGCACCTGATAAATAAACGGTGCTTGATCGCTTCTTTCCTGCATACACACTTGATTACCGCTGACTAGTGGTCCATGAGGTATTTCGAACGATGGTTTCTCTTCTCTAGGGTAATTGGCCTTTTGTCCTTCAATTCAATTTTTAGACTCATCATGTTGTTTGCTTGTCGCCGTATGTTTCGGAGTTTTTGACGATTTAGTGCACTCCTCAGCATTTGCCCCTTCCGATTCCTTTGTTGAGTTAGCATTGTAAAATTTATAAAACCACTGGCTGAACTCAATATTCTCATGAAATCGTCCTTTCACCAATGTGTCTATGGGTATGGTCCTGGAAACACCCAATTTGACAAACGCACCCTGTAATAAATAGTTTAAAGTTTTTTATGGATCCATTTTCAATGACTGTTTTCTTTCACTAGATCTTATTGGATGACTCCATGGTATAATTTATTCATTAACTGGCAATTAACGTCGCCTGCATATAACTGTTCGATTTTTTTATACTTTCATCTCAGTGTTCGATTGACCCATGCCACAATCTTAATGCGAGACGCATTGTTATGATTGTTTGCATTTCCGTTAATTACCATCTTAGTATTTCTATGTTTAATTACAAAATTTATAAAAATATATTAAGTTTCTTAAACTGTGACCCACAAACCAATTCATTTTCTCTATAGCTAACCAATAGTATTTTAACAATACCTGACAGTATTTAGGAGTCGATTTGTAGTAATAATGCTAAAGGCAATGGAAAACCAGAAAGAAGGCTATCATTTATTTTATTTCCCTATAAAATAGAAAATTGTCTATACCTTACACACATATTTGAATGGGCATTATTACTTTTTCATAACGTTTATAACATAGCAAACTACGTCTTGGAGACAGACGTCACTGTAATGAATGAACGCTTGTCTTATTGGCGCATACCGATATTTCTTCGGAAGCAAAGTGTACGAGAGATTTTACTAATGCCAAAGAAAATGAAAAATACTAGTTGACTTGGAAAATTGGTCACAAAATTGTGACAAAGGCAATGCAATTTTTTATAAGTATGTACATGTGTATAAGTTGTGTGCGTGATTAAAATCACATTTCCCATTTCATATTTATTGGCGCCGAATTGTTATTCAAACTTTCAGTTCAAGTAGAAGGAACAACATCGGCAAATAAAACCGGTTTTCGAAATATGGGGGATTTGAAAACTTTAACATCAAGCAATTTAAAAGAAAATATCAAAAAAATTAATTGAAATTAAAATTGATAAAATTTAAACAACATAAACGAATAATCCACTAATATAACTTCTAATGTACTTTAAAAATAAGATAAACATAAAAATAAATAAAACAAAAGAAGAAACAAGTAAAATCAATAACAACTATTTAATTGGTAATGGAATTTAAATTAATAAGAATTAAAAACACTGAAATTTTCGCCACAATTCACAATTCATTTGCAATCATATTGCTCTTTCAGAATAATCTCAATTGATGCATTATATCGAACGTTTAATTTTTGTGTTTAACAAAAACTGAATGAGAACGACGTCAGAACACGATTGTTAATTATTTAATTAGGAAACAGTAGAAATTCTTAAGGAAGAAAGAAAACTACAAACAAAATCAAACAAATAATTTAAGAAAATAATAATAATAATTTTTAAAAAATAAATAAGAAAGAAACTTATTGGTTTCAAATGCGAAATCACTAAAAGACAATTCAATGCAATGTAAAAGAAAAATATAAATAAAATCAACATCGAGACAGGTTATTTTTGATAAGAAAACAATTTTAGAAGATAATAATAAAAATATGTAAAAATAAATCTCATTTAACTTTAAATGTTACTGTTTGGACAATAATAAAATAAATAATAAATAAATTTTATACATACGATTGATCCAAGTGCATGATGAAAATGTTAATACAGATTTGGGTTTCGCTGAAACCGAATGAAGTCGTGAGGGATTATTTCATGATACTATTGCAAAAATCTTAATAATCCGGTAAAAGCTAAATTTCATTAAAAATGTAAACGGAAGTTGACAGTGGACCGAAATATGCAAAAAACTGATGAAAATGCTCAGATGTTACAAGAACTGATGCAATTGTTAACGTTGAAAATTCAAAGTGAAGAAAAGCGCTGAAAATTTTTCAAAAGTTATATCGGACTTTGATGGCCAAAGTATGGTGGTGGACCATTGGCTAGCGAATTTCGAACAAAATTTTATTTCCCTTTAATATAGTACACCAGTGTTTTTCAATCTTTTTTGTGTCGCGACCCCTTAGGGTAAGGCCAGGCATTGAGCGATTAGCGACTGATCGTTACCAGCGGGTGAAGTGTCCACAGCTCGAGCGACGTCGCTGGAGTTATTTTGTTGTAAAAATGCCTTTAGCTAGTTAAATTCACCGCAAAGTTTTTTGCATTGTGTACAAGTTGACCAAAAACTATAAATGAAAACTTGAGTTATACTTTCGCTTTAATTTCAGCTCTTTATAAAAGATCCCCCACTCCCATACTCCAACACGATTAAGTAGATCCGTTCCATTATATAAATGTATGTACAAACAAATAGATTGAATTTATAAAGACTAGATAAATTGGTCAAAAACGAGAGCGCTCTCAATTTATCATAATTGTGGCAAATTACTTTTTCCATTAGGTTAAATAGAACAAATAACGGATGCTTACGATCATTGCAGCCAAATCGTTGGTTGTTTAAGTTCAGAAACAGCAATCGAAAGTGTAATGAAATTATTGCTTGCTTATGTTAAGGACAGCCAAACGAATATAAATAAGCAAAAGCATAAATAAAAATTGTGGGCGACTTACTGTCGCTGCAACAGTATTTCGTTTGAAAAATTTCGCTGCTGCTGCCCAGCGTAAGTTGCAAATGTAACACTTCGTTAGTTCATCCAAGTGATTTCTTATCTTTATTCGCATTTGCTTTTTGCTTGTGCTTCGTTAATAACCACATATTAAGTTAGCATTTGCGAACTCAAAGCAAAGATTTCTCTGCTGTTGCTAATGTGAAGTCAGCAATTCAAACCCTGATTAAAACCAATTCAATTGCAGAGCGACGAAATTCGCTCATCGCTCAAAAGCTTCGTGGCCACTATAATGTAGTTTCATGTGTTTTAATATTTTACATCACTCAGTCGTTCAGTCGCTAGTCGCTCAATGCGTGGCCTTACCCTTAGTGTGTAAAAATATTTTGCGACCCACCGCTGCTCCTGACCTTTAAAATGGATATATTAAAAATTTATTTAGGTACAAATTTTTTTTATTTAAAAAATATAAAATACACCAGGTTAGTGCTTTATGCTACAAAAGACTTCCATGTCGATTGGGCGAAGAAATGCGTAGCTATTTGTAGTGACGGAGCAAAAGCCATGACTGGTTCGAAAAGCGGATTTATTAACAGACTAAAAAAACTAATGCCAAATGCTTGTTGCGGATCAACAAGCTCTTGCGGCAAAAATCTTGCCACCGAAATATAATGAAGTTGTCATTATAATTATAAAAATAGTAAATTCTATTAATGGAAAATCGTTACAGAGGCGAATATTTCGAATCATTTGTGAAGTTATAGGCTCATTTCACCAAAATTTACTTAACCTCACAGAGGTTAGGTGATTATCGAACGGCAAAGTACTGATAGGAGTTTTCGAACTTTGAGTTGAACTTCTGGTGTATATACAGCAGGCGAGGTCAGAATATTTCAAATTTATTTGTGACTCGGAATTACTTTTAAAACTGGCTTTACCTACCTACTATTTAACAATTTAAATGTTTTGAATAAAAGCCTTCAAGGACGGGATGAAAATGTCATTACCGCTAAGGACAAAATCCATTGTTTTACAAGATATATAAACTTATGGTTATCATCTATAAAACAACTCAACTCCGATTAATTTTCATCAATTCAGACTTTTATTGAAAAAGTGGGCTCTAAGTTAAACATCAAAGGATATTTACCTGGTATGGAAATGGTATTGCAGAATTTGAAAGATAAATTATGTCAGTATTTCTAGATGCAAGAACTATCAGAAAACACTGGCCAAAGGTGGATAATAAATCCGTATTTAAAGATTTAGATGAGGCAAGACAACCAAAGTGTGTCAATTTGGACACAATTTGGTTAAAAAGAAAGTCAGAATACCCAGAATTAACAACAGATGCTTTGAAGTATTTGATTCCATTTGCAACATCCTACTTGTGCGAGTTGATGTTTTCATCAATGACCCAAATAAAAACAAAACAGAAAAATCGCCTAAATTTAGAAACCATTTAATTGTAAATGTAGCAAAAACGGTTCCGCGATGGGAGAAATCGGCTAATGCAAAACTGTTGTGCGCCTGTTTCACACGTTAATATGACTCGTAGATATTTTTTATTTTTTTTTTATTTGTTACAATAAATGTTCTGAAATATTTTTTAATTAAAAATGTCTTTTTTTTTTTTTTTGTACTCTGTCTTTTCGACGCTCCTTCCTCAGGGGGTCGCGACCCACTCTTTGAAAAACACTGGAATCTATCTGATTCAATACTTATTTCAACATATGTATGTTATTCATGTTATTTCTGTTTGCAAACTTTCGACGATATCACTTAAAATTATAAAAGTGATTTATCTAATAATGATATTGTATGTTTAGACAATTTCTAATCAGGGACTATCAATTTCAGTGATTTGAATGTTTAAACCATTTCAATTTCAGCTCGATAGCTCAAAAAAAAGATTTTAGTATAAGGATGTTCACCTCTTACATACAATTAATAAATTTTGTATCTAGACTTCTGTGAGGTTTTTTCAACACCGGAGTTATTTTCGAGGAAATAGAAGCGTGGTGTCGTTGACCAAGAAACGATGGATAATTGCCATTGAGGAAATGATTGCCAGTAGTGCACGGATAGAAAAAAGAATACTGGACACCCTTTCCAAAATTGATGAAAAGCTGGAAAAAATTTAAAAAAAAATGTAATTACTTTTTAATTTTATTGTTCTTTTCCTTTAACTTACAAAGAAACTACTTTGCGTATCTCCTCTGCAGAGGTGTCGCAATTGCCGTCTACATTGATTTCCTCCAGCTGTGGTTAACTCGCCTTATCGGTTCCCCAATTCTCATTACCAAAATGCAGCACTATATTATATTGTTTGAGGATTTGTCAATGCGATTATCAAATCCTTTTACAAGCCACCGGGACCAGGCCTTCGAGTGTCCGAATGCAGTCTCAACCATTCACCGCGATTTTGAAAGCGTGTGTTTCAATATTTTCTGTTCCTCTCTTGTATTTACTGAAAACGTGTATGGCTTCATCAGTCTTCGTGAAAAACGAAATGCTGAGTCTCCAATCAGCATTACCGGGACATCTGTACCGCAAATCATCTTTGCATATTTGTCGAAGAAATCAGAACATTACACCAAAGCCTTTAGCCGAGATTGATTGTAGATTTGTGAGTCGTGGCTTCATACAGACCACATTAATATATAGGAAGGTTTGTATATATAGCGTTTACATTTGGCTCCAAGTGAAAACATACCGATAACAAGTGCAATGAGTACAACAAAGTACCACCTCTTATAGTTGTAGTAGTCAACTGCCTCCTTCCTTGATTTCAATATGGCATCCATCTCACAGTTGTTTTCCGTTAGTTAAAACCTTTTTTACATACCAATTGCTCAGAAACATGGGGGAATTCTAAGAGCTTTAAATCATTCTTCGATTTTTTCTTGCGTAATGGAGTCTGGTGACAGGTATTCTGGTGCTAGTTTTTTTATTACTTCCAGGCAGAATTTGTGGGGAATCATAGAAACCAATGCCTTTGACACACCGAACAGTGCACCCACTGCTCCATATTCTGCAGACGAGCCCAGAGTATACAATGCAGTAGCAATTCTTTCATCCACTGGAATAGTCCTTCTGAAATTGGTGGGTGTTAGATGTGTGCGTGATTAAAATCACATTTCCCATTGCTATATGTACTAACAAATATTTTGTCATATTTATTGCAATCAATATTCATCGCAATAGTACAATGTGTACGCAAGAAGAAAAGTACAACTTTTTGATGTACAAGCTCTGAATGATTACTAATATTATTCATACTTTTTGAAATGATTTCTTGTATTATCCATAATCTTGCAAATGATTATTAGTATTTACAATAGATAAAACGTTCTTCTTGCTCACAAATAACGCGACCGTTCGGCGATTCTTCTTTGTCGGCTGCGCTTGATTTTCGAACAATGAACACAGCGATTGAGTGACCGCGCACTTCCCTTTGCAACAAACGAAAATTAAGAGAGTGAGAGAGTTCTGCTGTCGTGATCCATCACAAACAATTGCGAGCGAGCTGAAGTGAGCGCATAACAACAATATTAGGGTAAGTACGGTACTACACTTATGTGCGTGCAGTTAGAGCTCTCACTCAAATATTTAGTCATATTTATTGGCGCCGCATTGTTATTCAAACTTCAGTTCAAGTAGAAGGAACAACATCGGCAAATAAAATGGGTTTTCCAAAGATGGGGGATTTGTCAACATTAACATGAAGCAATTTAAAAGAAAATATCAAAAAACTTTATTGAAATTAAAATTGATAAAATTCAAACAACCTAAACGATTAATCCACTAATATAACTTCTAATGTACTTTAAAAATAAGATACACATAAAAATAAATAATACAAAAGAAGAAACAAATAAAATCAATAACAAATATTTAATTGGTAATAGAATTTAAAATAATAAGAATTTTAAACACTGAAATTTTCGCCACAATTCACAATTCATTTGCAATCATATTGCTCTTTCAGAATAATCTCAATTGATGCATTATATCGAACGTTTAATTTTTGTGTTTAACAAAAACTGAATGAGAACGACGTCAGAACACGATTGTTAATTATTTAATTAGGAAACAGTAGAAATTCTCAAGGAAGAAAGAAAAATACCAACAAAATCAAACATATAATTAAAAAAAATAAATAAAATCAACATCGGGACATACAAGAAAAATATGTATTTAATCAGATAAAATATTATTATTATTACTATAAGT
Organism: Amiota communis; assembly: GCA_037043315.1. Taxonomy (NCBI): domain Eukaryota; kingdom Metazoa; phylum Arthropoda; class Insecta; order Diptera; family Drosophilidae; genus Amiota; species Amiota communis. The sequence goes on along the minus strand of JBAMAV010001656.1, from coordinate 331,854 downwards.
GGCACCGAATTGTTATTCAAACTTAAGCTCAAGTAGAAGGAACAACATCGGCAAATAAAATGGGTTTTCGAAATATGGGGGATTTGACAACATTAACATCAAGCAATTTAAAAGAAAATATCAAAAAAATGTATTGAAATTAAAATTGATAAAATTTAAACAACCTAAACGATTAATCCACTAATATAATTTCCAATGTACTTTAAAAATAAGATAAACATAAAAATAAATAAAACAAAAGAAGAAACAAGTAAAATCAATAACAAATATTTAATTGGTAATAGAATTGAAATTAATAAGAATTTTAAACACTGAAATTTTCGCCACAATTCACAATTCATTTGCAATCATATTGCTCTTTCAGAATAATCTCAATTGATGCATTATATCGAACGTTTAATTTTTGTGTTTAAAAAAAACTAAATGAGAACGACGTCAGAACACGATTGTTAATTATTTAATTAGGAAACAGTAAAAATTGTTAGGGAAGAAAGAAAAATACAAACAAAATCAAACATATATTTAAAAAAAATAAATAAAATCAACATCGGGACATACAAGAAAAATATGTATTTAATAAGATAAAATATTATTATTATTACTATAAGTGGCACCGAATTGTTATTCAAACATAAACTCAAAGAGAACGAACAACATCGGCAAATAAAACGGGTTTTCGGAATATGGGGGATTTGACAACATTTACATCAAGCAATTTAAAAGAAAATATCAAAAAAATGTATTGAAATTAAAATTGATAAAATTTAAACAACCTAAACGATTAATCCACTAATATAACTTCTAATGTACTTTAAAAATAAGATAAACATAAAAATAAATAAAACAAAAGAAGAAACAAGAAAAGTCAATAACAATCATATTGCTCTTTAATTTTTGTGTTTAAAAAAAACTGAATGAGAAAGACGTCAGAACACGATTGTTAATTATTTAATTAGGAAACAGTAAAGATTCTTAGGGAAGAAAGAAAAATACAAACAAAATCAAACAAATAATTAAAAAAATAAATAAAATCAACACTTGCCAAACACGACCGAAAAAATAACATAAATTGATATAAAATCTTCCCTGAAGATGGGAAATTTTAATTCACAAAAAACTTTTGGTAATCCCACATATGGAGACAACAATAAGATCTATACAGAAATATTCATTTTCTCTATAGCTAACCAATAACATTTTTACAATATCTGATAGTATTTAGGAGTCGATTTGTAGTAATAATAATAAAGGCAATGGAAAATAATTGACTTGGTTTTTTCCTTGTTCCATCAAAATAGCACGAAATCAACAATTGTAAATGGGGAATTAAATGTTGCTCTTCTCAATTTTATTTCCCTTTAATATAGAAAATTGTGTATACCCTACACACTTATTTGAATGATATTATTACTTTTTCGTAACGTTTGTACCTTGGAGACAGACGTCCCTGTAATGAATGAAAACATGTCTTATTAGCGCACACCGATATTTTTTCCGAAGCAAAGTGTACTAGATTTTTTACTAATTTACCAAAGCAAATGGAAAATAGTTGATCTGAATAATCGATCACAAAATTGTGACAAAGGGAAGGTAATTTTAGTGATACGTTCAAATTTTGCATAAGATTAAAAACTGGATGCAAAAATAGTGCGGCTATCTTGTATATTTCTTAGCATGTTATGATTTTAATCTTGAAAAAAAAACATTTTTCTTACATCGTTAATCTTTCATCTCTGTCGTTGAACGTTTCGTAATTTCTTTGAAAAATTGTAACCACGCACTTCCCTTACCCACAAACGAAAATTTTGAGAAAGAGCTCTGCTGGCGCCATAAGAAGTTTAACTTTAAAAATCTCGCAATTCTTTTTCACATTTTACGGGGGTTTGAACTCCCAACATCGCCGCCGCAAGCGCCTCTGTTAGTATTATTTATTGTAATCAATGTTTATCGTACTAATGCGTACGCGAAAAAAAGAGTACAACTTTTTGATGTACAAACTCTAACTATTAACAAGTATTTGCATACTCTTTTAAATGATTACTACACCACAAATTTACCTTGTGTACTGTTGCGAGCGAACTGAAGTGAGCGCTTAACACAAAAATATTACAAAGACCTGATTTTCACGATGCATCAATGCGACTGGATCCTCTCTCGCCACTTTTGTTTGTAGACTATGGGAAGACGAATGCGACGAGGTAGCCGTGATGTTTGTATCAACAACACATTTTCGTACTGCCGACATTTTTCGTTGTCTTTTCTCAGGTCTTTCGTTGTTTGTTTATGTCGTTTAACATTTGTGGAGTGAGGGATGTGTGCGGGAGTGAGGAATGTTTCAAAAATTGCTAGCGTTGTGATGCAGTTTGCAATCAACGAATGGCATCGCCAAAGAAGAATCTACGAAATGAGTTGCTAGAAAAATGCATCGTGAAAATCAGGTAAAAGAAAACAACCAGAACGTGTTCATTCTCTTAACTCTCCCTCTCTCTCTCTCTCTCTTTACTTGATAACGAATTGAGTTCAATTGGTACGGTAGAGTATTTGTACGCTCGTATTGCTGAAATATGTACTAAGGTACAATAAATGAAAATATGTGAGCGAGGACAACAATGTTGGATCTACTGTACATAAGTAAAGAGTGTTTTTTTAAAGTTATACAACTTTCAATAAAAATAAAACAAAGAAAAATATTTTAAATATCAATTAAACAGGCTTTATTGGATAGATAATTTTATGACATTAATGTAGAAATATTATATCGGCCATGTGGCCGCCACGGCTGGCGCGTACAATGCACAATCTGGAATTCTAATTTTCACACACTTTTGCAGCATTTGCGGCCGTATTTCGCTTATAACTCTTCGAATGTTGATTTCCACGTGTTCAATTGTATCTGGTTTATCGGCGTAGGCAAGGCAAACCTTGGTGGCGAATCAATAGGACCATTACGTGATATGATTCGTTCATCAAAAGTTTCTTTGAATAAATCAATTTTAGCGTGCACTGTGTGACATGTAGCTCCGTCCTGTTGGAACCACATGTCAGCAAGATTAATGCCAGCTAATTGAGGTACGAAAAAGCTTCTAATCATGTCTCTGTATCGTTTCCTGTTGACAGTAACATTCTGGCCACTATAGTTTTTGTAGACATATGGAACAATGTAATTTTCTGTGGATGTAATGGTGTTTGGGCAGAAGCTTGTGGATTATCTTCACTTCAAATCCGACAATTTTGCTTATTTACGCAATTACCCATTCAACCAAAATTGAGCTTCATCGCTCAACAAAATTTTGTATGGAAAATCAAGATCAATATCAATTTGTGCTTCAGCCCATTGGAGAATTGGCGGCGCATACGATGGTCGTTTGGCTTTAATTCCTGTACAAGTTGAATCTTAAAAGCTTTTAAGCCAAGATCCTTTCATAAAATCTTCCATAAAGTGGATGAACACAACCCCATTTGGTGAGAACGGCGACGAATTGATTGATGTGGGTCTTCTTCAATGAATTGCTGTACAGCACATTAAGAGTAGACGTGGTGCGATAGTTATTCGAATTAGCCGATCTGATGGACGATTATGATTACCATAAAATGGAGGAAGTGCACGATAAGTTTGAGGAACAGAACCATTATTTTGATAAAAACTTTCAACAATTTGCAAGCGTTGCTCTGGTGTAAGTCTATCCGTAATAAAATGCCCAACCAAACTAAACAAAAAGCTACTTTCAGCTATTTAATCGGTTGTGGACCTCTAAAAACACACAATAATAAGTATGGATAATACTAGTAATGATTTAGAACAGGGATATCCAACCCTTTTGGTTATCTGGGCCACATTAGAAAAATTCGCAGTGAGTTGGGCCGCAGGTGCAACCAATTTTTTTGTGAGCAAAAAAAAAAGGAAGGAAATGAGCAGTCCCACGAAAAAAAAATGTTCTGGGGAAAATCTGTAATGAGATAACATCAACAAGAAAAAGGTGTTCCGTATCAACCAACAAAACGTACAATATATGCAGTTTATTACACTCTGGATTATACATTATTTTCTATGTACATGCAAATAATGTGATACTTGCGAATGCTGTTCGGATACGATGTTACTATTCTCAGACTGTCCTCCAAGTTTTCATTCAACATTCTTGTTCGAATTTTCGACTTGGTGTGTTTCAACCTTGAAAAAATATGTTCGCATAAGTACGTGCTTCCTTACAACGAAGCCATGAATAGTGCATGACTGTACGTTCGGGGTATTTCTCTTTGAATAGGTGTAGTTCATAAAACTCCAACAAAGATACATAATGAAATTTCTCCTTAAGTTTCATCTCATATAGCAACTCTATACATTCCATTTGGAAAATTACTTTCAGTGTTTCTACATCGACTGTGAAAGGAGTCGCAAAAATATTGAAATTTGTATCGTCTCTCCGAAAATACAGAAATCTATTTTTGAAATCTTCAATCAAATCGGAAAGTATGCCTGCATATTTTTCTCCATTCTTCGAAATATGTTTGTCTAGCTTGCTGAAATGGCATAAAATTGTTTTCATTGATTTGGGACTGCCATACTTTTAGGCTGCCTTTTGCCTTGAAGACGCATGTTTAACTTTTTTAAATGACCAGTAAAATCTATCAGGATAGCTAAATATGTAAGTCAGTTTTCATTATCAAGCTCTGGTACAGATTTACCTTTCGGGATCATAAAAGCTTTTATTTCGTTACGTATATCATAAAATATTTGTAACATTTGAGCCAAGTAGGTAAAAATCTTCCGAAGATACTTATGACGCACGCCACAAGTTATGTTGGATTCATTAGTCTACATAAAAACATCATATTGCCTCAAATTCTGTTTAATCCCTACGACACTGCCAATGAATTCCTTCGTAGGGAGGTATAGTAAGTTAAATTAAGATACAATCGAGCGCCCCCTCATTATGTTGACAATTTCTGCAGAGAAAAATGTCCAGTCGTCCACAGATGTTATCATGCGCCTTACAATCTCATACATGTTAGAGTGGATAATTCAATGTCGTTTTGATTGTAATCATTGCACATATTGACCCCTTTGCGCGAAATTATCGTATGTGCCATAAACTAAATTTTACAATATCAAAACCAAATTTTACATGTGCTTAGATAATTAAGTATTATAATTAATTATATTTATTTATTTAAATCTTTGTGAAATTATTTGAAAAAATCGATTATGAAGGTTTTATTCCGCTTAAATATTTTAAGTGGTATAAAGTAACATTAAACAAAAGAAAAGCGTAACAACAAAATGTGAAACTAAGTAAATATGCATAATAGTTTACTCTTCGTTGTCGCTTTCATTTAACGAGTCTTTTTTTATTAACCCTTTCAGTACTTTAATTCAGAGTATGATGCTAAAAATCTGAAACTTTGCAGACAAACTAATATGACACCGCTGATCACAAAAATGCAATCAGATGTCAGGGAGCTCTTTTCACCTGGCCTGGTGTCCCTTATAAGGGACAAAAGTACTCTGAGTATGCTGACATGAATTTTATAAATATTAGAATAATATCTTTTTTCAGGGCAAAATTACAATGTATTTGTTTTCTGATCATTTTATTTATTTCATTTAATGTATTTATTATTAATATTAGCATCAATTAAAGTTTAACTTATATATACGTGCACATACTATATTATATCTATATATATTAAGATATGCTAGGAACTTTATTAATGATTGTAAATTAATGTTACAAAGTAAGGAGATTGGATTGCAGTTTATTAATATTGCAATTCTTGAATGTCTTAATGGGGAGCAAGCGGTTAGGTTTGTTTGGTAATTGAGCGGTACCAAGTTGCCTCGAGATTACATAATTCTTCCCTTCTTTATTGTATATTTGTGTTCTTATCATTATTCTCATGATATGACAGGTAGTTTGCATCTGCCATTATTTTTTGAATCCATGAATTCCGGCAAATGCATAACGTTATCAAGACGTTTCTCCTTTGGTGGTTGAATTTGGTTAATTCTTCTACGTTTTTGGGAAGTAGAAACTGTGTCAGGTGATGAATTAGAAGGACCCAGTTCCACTGATAGCGATGCATTAGATGATTGCGTTTCAACTAAGTTTATGGGAAGATCTGGTGTACATTGATATGACATCGATCTTGGTGTTTTGTTTGCAAAGACACTTCTTGTTTCAATCTCAGCCAAAGAATTTGCTACATCTGCTCGCAAGCTTAAAGAATCTAAAATATCCTTTGGTTGGATCTTTAACTCAATGCAATTTTTCTTGTACTCCATCCAAGCTGCAACCAAAGCAAGATCAACAAAGTGCTGTATTATCCGAAGAGTCCACTTTTTAGTTCGAAAATTTATTCTGTAATACTGTAACATTTGGTCAAGAAGGTCAACATCACCCATATTTTCGTTATACAAGGGAACAACTTCTGGTCTGTCTACTTCAATAAACTAATGCAATGTTTTATCCCATCGCATGGTTTTGTCTTTCGTGCCAATACCTACAAAGTTTGATGCAAGATTGACTATCTTGTTGTCATACCATCTAGTAAGTATGACTTTCCCATTGCCACTAAAATATTCCGCAGATGATCCTCGTCCTCTTTTAGGCATTATTTTTTGCTCAGACAATGGGGGAGTTCCAAATCTGTTTATTCGTACAGTTCCTGCTGCTAGAATATCTTTATGTAAAAGTATCTCGAAAAGTTGAAAAGAAGGAAAGTAGTTGTCAAAATACAACTTGTAGCCTTTACCTTCTTTAATACGTTTTGGTAATTCAAATACAATTGTTGATCCCGATCCAATAGTTTTACACAATATGTGATCTAAATTAGTGGTTGAGCCTTGATAGACAATGAAGTCATAAGGCATACCACTTTTGCCACACAAAAAATATACCTTTATGCCCCAAGGACACGGTTTGCCTTTTATATACTGCTTTGCAAAAAACTTCCCCTTAAATGGAATCATCTGCTCATCAATACATAAATTTTCCTCTAAAGCCAAGGTTTGTATGTGACGTCTGAAAGATTCAATTGCTGGTCTCGATTTGTAGAGTCGATCCAACTGATTTGATACAAGAGTGACGTCCACGAGATGAATATGATTTCTCAATGAAAAAAAGCGATTCAGAGACATATGACCAAAGAAAGGCAAGTTCAATTTTCTGTAAAAGTACATTCAGACCCTTGGTAGTTTAAAGCAACTCATCATTATATGATAAGCGAAAAAAATTCGAATTTCCCACGGAGTTCAGTTTTTGAAAGAGATATTTCCTAAATGTAAATAAAACTGGTAGTAATAAAAATTTTACCTTTATATTGAGCATAAATATTTGTGAAATGTGCAGTATTACTAAAAAATTCATCCCCAAAATAATTGGAAAAGTATTCAAACGGAGTTTTTACGTTTATAATTCCTTCAGTGGTTTCCGCAGTGAAATGAGATCGTACATTGTTTCCAAGTGAATCCACTTGCAGCCTAGTTAGCCAATTCATTTCTTTTTTTTTTGGTAACATTAATTCCACTAAATTCGTTAAGTCCAGAAAAAGTCTCTTTATCTACTTCCACTGCGTTTTCATCCTCGTCGTCAGTATCAACTTTAATTGCAATTTCCTGAGATTTTAAATGTGTCTCAGCAACTTGCACTTCTTTTACACAAAAATCCAATTTATCAACATCATCATCAGAGTAGTCGTCCTCTACGTCAGATGATAGTCTCAATATTTCGCATATTTCATTTCTGTTAAGGTTTTTTGCCCCATATTTTCTATAATTGTGTTTTATTTCATAAAAATTAAAAACTTTTCATACGAAATCGCAATGAAAATTTCGGGCGCAAATTCCAATTATCTTGTCACAGAGTACTTTTGTCCCATATAAGGGACATGGTTATTTTTATGACTGCTGCTTTTCCAAAAACACTATTTCTCAATGCAATTTCACAAAATTATTTATAAACAATCATACAATACTCACATATTTTTTTCGATCACTTCTTTACACAATATGATATATATTTTATGATAGCAAAAAGGTAAATTATTATACGAAAAAGATCAACTCACAAAAACACGTGATACTAATAAAAGTCAAAAGCTGAACTGATAAAATCAGCTGTTGCTCAAAGCTGAAAAATTTTTTTACGTGATATAATCAGTTAAAAAGCTATAGTAATTTAAAATTTGAAAAAAAATTTGTCCCATATAAGGGACAAGTGACTGAAAGGGTTAAGGAATGTTTTAAATTTAAATACTCATTGTGATATTTGGATGGCATACTGTTTTTTAAACATAGATTTTGAAAATCATTAAATTTTTTAGAAAAGTTACATAAATGCTTCTAGCTTTAAAGTAAAATTAAAATTGTTCATAATCTTTCTAGTGGAATTTTCAGAATACCCATAGATTAGTTCAATTGATTTTGATTTTTTTTCGAATGAAGCTACGCGAAGTTTATTTAAATTTAGTTTAATTTTGTTCGGTAATAAAAAATCTGCAAATGACTTCCAGTTTTTAAAATCAGAGTGGCCTATTTCAATGCAGTCGCATCCCGATGGGTTAGTTCGTCCGTTACGAATTATTGTAGGCCATTCACGCTCACCCCACAAAAAACAATAGCCATTTCTAGGGTCATTTTCATAAATGCTAAAATTATAATAAGCGAAGTTGCGTGAGTAAAAAAGGATTATATTATTTCCGAACGGAGTATTTTGCAAATCGAAGCTGGCGCATAAGAAGTTTGAAACTTTTTTGCTTTTATCGTGATCTTTTAAAAAAATGGCTTTGATCTCATCCTTGTCTCTAATATCCATCTTATACTCTTTGGAGTTCTCTAAACTATTTCTTTCTTCTTCAACACAAGAGTTTTAATATTTTCGCACCTATTGCACTTATCTTTTATTGGTAAATGAAAACCTTTCGGAAAACCCAATTCGACACAATAAAGTTGCTGAAATTTTTATCATTCATGTATTGAGTGTAGGGTTTGAATATTTTGAAATTCTTGTGGCAAATAAACTTTTGTGCTTTTGGCTCTGCAATAGTGTGATGGCACTGCTGGAAGATTCCTAAAATATAATTTAAGAAGCTTTAAATTATGCTTATCTGTTATATACTTATTGTGAGGTGCCGCCTTTGATTTGAGCTGAACATAATTATCTTTCATTAAGGCATATCTGAACGTCATTTAAAATAAATTTTTGGCAAACTTTAAAAATGATTCCTTCGCAAGTAAGGGAATATGCAAAAGAATTGCTACGCCTGCAACCTCCTTCTTCTATTTTTTTCCTCGGACAAACTTTGCAATAGAGTGGTTCACAGAAACTGATCCCATAAATATGAATCAATAAATGAAACATCCAAAATGTTTCTCTTCAACTTTTATATTCCTTTCACGGTAAAGCGAAAAGATGTACAAAGGAGCTACAAAAAACGAGCAATCCGCTTCACATTCTACTTATAATTTAAAAAAGAAATGCCAAATGGTAAATAAAACTACTGAGCACAAAATATTTTTCGATGGCACATACGATAATTTCGCGCAAAGAGTCGATATCTATCACTATCTTATCAAACCAGCCTCGTAAAATAACTCATATGCACGTATATAACGTAAAGTCATGTCATCAATTTACGAGTGCTGTAAATGTTGATACGAGTATGTAAATGAATAAAACGTGTTTTTTTTTACAATTTTTCAAAATTTATTTCAATCACTTTTCCATTTAAATTTCATTAACTAATTTCTTATAATTTTTATTTTTATATATTTTTAAATATTTTTTATGTTTTGTTGTTTGTTTGCTTATTAAATTATTTATGCAATCATTTCTTAATTAATAAATATGTGCAGCCAATTTTTTACATTTTTATTTCAAGATATTTAATTCTTGAACAATTTGATAAAAAAAAAAAAAAACATTTAGTTTTTTAATTAATTATGTATATTTTAGTTTTTATATTTATGATATATATTTTTGTTTTGCTTTGTTCTTATCCTTTTTTTTTTTTTTTTTTTTTTTTGTTGAGAAATCCATTAAAAGAAAAATATTGATATTTTGACTAAATAAAATACTTTTTAAAAGAAAAATTAATAGAATAAAAACAAAAACAGAAATTGTGGAATAAAATAAAAAAATACAAAATAAAATTAAGGAAAACATGCAACAAGAAATGACAAAAAACCTAAATTTTTAATTAAAAATAATAGAAAATTAATCAAATACAATATTTTTATATACAATACAATAATAAAAAATAATCAATTAATCATAGTAGTAATCGTAGTGATTAAAAAACATTATAAGTAAAAAGAATATTAACTAAAATACTTGGGTTTCTTCTTATTTTTTTTTTTTGCTTTTACTATTTACATAAATTAAAATAAAACATTCAAGAAAATATGCAGTATACTACATAAAATAAATGGTCACAATTAATTAGTGTATATATGGACTTTATATAAAAATAGGAAAATCATTATAATATTCAATTATAAAATTGGTAAAATTGTTTAAAAAAAAAAAAAAATAATACAAAAATATTTACTGCGCTTTACTTTGATTCAAACAAACAAAGTCTATGGTAATCAGTAAATGATGTGATGAAATTCGCATATCATATCATTTCAAATATGCCCAATCTAACAATCGATAGTTTTGCGAGTCAAGATGCCACTAATTGATCCTATTCAATTCAATCTAATCATATAGATTAAAATATGGTTTAGTACTGTTCAGAAAGATCAGATCAGATCACTCACTCACAATAACATATTACAACATACACATTAGAGAGCTGCTTGAGTTCACTCAAATTGTGTCGCACTCAGAGTAGCACTGAATGACACTCAAAAACTCATGTAACGAATAACCAGTTGTTTTGGTTAGAGTGGTAATTTTATCAGTTGTGCGAGCATTCAAAAGGATTGATTATGAAAGAATTCAAAAGAATTAGAGTTAAACGGATAACTCAGTTAACACTGATAATTCAGAGGTAGCAGAAATTGGGTTTTTCCCAGTTTTGTGTGAACGTAGAAAGGTTTGCAATAACAAAATGCGAAATGGTTATTGTAATTTAAGGATTGAGAGCGAAACAAGATGAGTATACTATGATTGCTTGCCCGATTTCGCAGCGTATAAATAGCAGCAGAGTTTCGTCATATGTTGTGCGCCGCACTCTATCCATTCAATTCACTTTATCGTTCGTTTTGATTACTACTGCATTAGTTACTCTTATAACCGGTTACATTTTTGACATGAGTAACTCAAACGCCGTTTTTAGTGCACTCCTGCAGCTGTCTAATACACATATCATATTGCCCCATTTCATTCTATCTGGACAGCATATTCATAAGAATAGATATTGTAATAAGAACAAATTGATGAAGATCATAACACAAAATTCAATGTCAGACCACTTACAATATATGTACAATTGTCATATAAAATAATTTGATACTTGATCCTTCCTTCAGTCCCAAAAGAAATTATCATCCTTAAACCTATTGATCTTTTGTCTTTGAAAGAGCATTTATTTAATCGACTGATTTCCAACACACTCTTTGTTTGCTCATAGTTTTTAATGTTACCTTTGACACACATGGAAATTTACATTATTCCAATTCAATACGAACTTATAGAGATTCTATTGTATTGTACAATGAATATTGTAATATGCAGCATATAACTGTGGAAACAAGAAATAAATAAATATCTTTCGAGGAATTTTAATACAATATTTCTTAATGAAGGAAAATTATGATAAATTTGCATTAATGAGAGATATACTACACTTAGTTCATTTGAGGAGTTACTACTGACTCAAAATCAATGGAATTTCTAGTTTCCATATACCATTATTGGGGGACATTACCCAGTCATATTATATAGTACTACTACACACAATAACTATAGATCAGTTCAAGTGTGAAGTGTGTGAAAGGTTTTTTTTGTTTTATATTTGAGTTTGCTTGTTGTAATTTTCGGATGATCCGAAATGCATGGGTTTCATTTGATGATTTCTGTTCATATTCAAAGAATATTTATTTATATAATATTTTATTCCTATAAGTAATTCATAAATTTTATTTACATAAATCACCTAATTATATATAATAAAAAAAAAAAGATTACATGGACAGGGAAGATTATTAGATTATCTACAATTTTTGTTTTTGACTTAAATGTATATGATATTTTATTTCCTTTCCTTTCCAATCATTCAATGTATTTTATTATTTTTTTTTTTAATTATTATTGCTTATCATTTTTTCTTATTTATTTAATTTTAATTTTGCTAATATCATTAATAATATTATATATATTTTTAAATTTTAAATTGCTTAATTCGTTTTTCCTTTTGTGTGTGTGTGTGTGAGTGATTTTTTATTTATAGTATATTAATTTAATAAAGATAATTTTGTTTGTTAAATACAATAATTTAATTCAAGTTTTTTATTTAATTATTTATTTATTTTTTTATCGTTTTTACAACGTCATCAGTCTTGAACTTAGTTTAGTTTTTTTTCTTTCTATTTAATTTCTTATCTTTTAAACCAATTTGTTTTAAATTTTTTTCTTGTTTATTTCCAATTTCTACTTAATTAATTAATTAAATTAATAAATACAAAAAAAAAAAAAAAAATTAATTATATTATGTTTTGTGACGCATGTTTTACTTGTCTTTTCATTTTCCTTTCGATTTACAATATTTTATACCATAATTTATTCCTTCATCATAGTTTAAAAACTTTTCTAGAATTTCTAGCATAATAAATAATTATTTCTATTATTTTTATTTGTAATTATTTATTTATATCCTTTTTTCCCCTTTCTTTGACTTTTTTTTATTTTTATATTATAGTGGTTTTCCTTCTCTTTCTTCTTTCTAGTAGTTCTGTTTATAGTTTCATAGTATAGAATAATATACTGTAATTTTTTATGCATAATTCCAGTTAAAAGGCACAATTTGAAAATATTTTATTTAATTTAATAAAATTAATTCACATCTTTATACCCTACACACTATAATTTGTCGTGATGTTTGCTACGCATTAAGAAACCCCAAAAAGTTAATTCATTTATATGGTTGGTGTTTGAAAGTAATCAGTGGCTAGGAGAATGAATTAAGACGTAGTCTATTAAAACTAAAACCAAACGGAAAGTGCATGTAAGATCAAGCTTATCTACAATTGAATGTTTTTCTTATAGCATATTCTTAAATTGGATCGATCGATATTCAAATGAATCATCAAAAATCATTTTTAAAGGACAATCAACACAATACACGGTGCAAGAGATAGGACATAAACTTCAGCCCACGAAACCGAATAGATCTAAAATCTTAGCAATTGTTATAGGGGAAGTGAGTATCCAATACTTGAGAATCTTAAATTTACTATTACTTCCTCTTTAACCCCACATAAGTGGCTTAGATTTTCAGACCTTAAGACTTCAGATTAAATCATGTGAGTACCGAACAGAATCATAAGAGATATGTTAGAATGATTAATGTTTTGTTTTATCTACTCTGTGGTGACTTTGACATCTGACAAAAAGTATTCTTATTATATGAAAATTATCAGTCGGTTCGTGTGTCAAGTCTCTCAGTTTTACAGTTATGAAACTGTCATACCTATAGTAGATACGAGTCGAAATATGTTTCCATGGAACTCAAAATTCATATTGCCATGAGTTACAGTGTGAAAGGTATGCAAGCTTTGGTGGAACCAAAGTTAATAATGTGTCTTTACATAGTAGTACATAAATCTAATTACTATAAGTAGTAGTGGATAGATAAACAAAAACAAAAAAAAAAAACTATTTTATATATATAAATTTTTTACAAATGGTTGGGTTTGTGGTTTTGGTGGAAGTGTAGGAGTGATGTGTGGAGTGAGTGTTGCCTATTCCTTATATGTAAAATCTAAATACAATAGTAAATATGTTTATGAAATTTTTTAAATTAAAGAAAATCTTATAAACTGCATGCTTCGCTAACTATAGAAATCAAAATGATATGTCAACATAGTATATACAATAATTGCTATATATATGCTATTGATATTGATAATAAATCGCTTTCATCTTATAGAACTATGATAAACACAAAAATAAAAAGGAAACGTTGAAATAGGTGAAAAATATATGTATGCATATGCTTGTTAGTGTTAAGTGTTGTGGTAAGTAGTGTCCTATGACCCTAGTGACGTTATACAATTGTAAACAGTATGTAGTAGTTTGAGAGCAAATACTAAAAAAGAGCAGATTGAGTGAGCAGCACTTGAACACAGTTTGAGCGCAATTGTTTTGGATTTTTGTGAGTTTGCTTACTATAAGAAGAATTCTTCATTTGTGTTGCCCATGCCATGATTGCCACCGGTATCAACATATTGTACTGCAGCAGCAGCAGCATAACCACCACCATCACCAACACCGCCATTACTATTGTCGCCACCACCACTAATCCATGGCGTCCACCAACTGCTAGCGCTTAAATCCACATAGATTTCGCCATTACGGCGTCGAAATCACCGCTCCGAAGAGTGTGTCGTAGAACCACCAATACCGCTATTACCACCAGCGCCACTACCCAAGGCACTGCGTCTAAAGAAGCCCAATGTTTCGAGAGTCTTGATTGTTCGCCGTATAAGCTCATCTTTGTATTTCCAAATGGTTTTGTCTTCGACAGAATGTTCGCGATACTCTTCGCAACTCTTCTTCAGAGTCTTCACGCAATCGGCACGATAGTGTTGCAATTGTGCATCAGCCGTGTCCACCGGATAAGATTTGCAAACGCCACCAAGGCAAGACAAGGGAAAATGATTATGCAGTGTAAGTACGCGTTCCGGATCATGGAAACACTTGACATATTGATTCGGTTTGGTGTAATTCTTGGCACGATGCACATGCTGCAGCATATGCATGTACTTGGGTATGTCCTTGTGCCAGCCATGCTCGTGCTGTTGATCATCAAGGAAATAGACGTTACGAAAATTGTAACTGTGAAAGCCGTCGGGCTTAATTTTGAGTGATTCAGGCACTGCTTTGGCCATTAGCTCAGACCAGAGTACCGAGTTGCCTTTGGGCATGATTACCTCGTCGATGTCCAACAAAGCAATGTATTTGTATAGATAGAGATTCTTGTAGAGGCAATCATTGTAGGGTATAACCTCGTTCTGGCGTTTGTGATTTGTTTTCTTAGTCAAATAGAGGTGCTGGAAACCGGGTACGTTTGGTTGGCCACCGGGCAGTGTCAGTGGTATGACTTGGACCTTGCCCTCTTGCTCATAATGATTCAGTACTTTGGTTATGTTTGGATGGACTTGTAGATTATAGAAGTATATCTTATCTGCTCCCAGAATATTCAACATCTCGATCCATTCGATAAGACGCACCGACAAATCATCGTACAGAAAGTCTAAGCCCTTAACGCAAACAGCGAAACCCTTTTTCTGATCGTCCGGTGGACGATTGTAAATCACACGAAGATTGTTTGTTGCTGTGTCACATTCGCGTTCCACCATAGACACCGAGCTGGGCACAACTCCATGGAAGGGCTTTGGTATCTGGCATGCAATCAAATACGGTTGATAGATGCCCTGTTTATAATTGCCCCATTTGTTGTACCAAATATACTTGTACTCGAATGTCTTAACAATGAACGGTTCCTTTTGGCCATCGAACCAAAACTGGCAATAAGTTTTTACCTTTGGTTCAATGCGATCGATCATGCCGAGTATGCGCACTGTAGGCCCCAGAAGGGAAGTGCGTCGAATATCATAGTAGGCTCCAAATAACTGGAATGTGCCATTGGAGGTGCGCAATGTTTGCCAGTAGATGTTATTGAACTCAAGCTCAAAAATCGATGGATACTTGGCGCAGGTTGATGATTTCTGTTGCAGGAAATTCTTATTTTTACTCCAATAGGCAATGGGTAAAGAAGGAATACGT
Source organism: Amiota communis (assembly GCA_037043315.1). NCBI lineage: Eukaryota > Metazoa > Arthropoda > Insecta > Diptera > Drosophilidae > Amiota > Amiota communis. The sequence goes on along the minus strand of JBAMAV010001656.1, from coordinate 315,901 downwards.
GATTCCACATCGCGTACAAGTTGATCATCATCCATGGCTGCAGGGAGTATTATGAAAAGAAATATGAATAAGTTTCAAAGTTCTATTTCGATTTTGGATCTACTTATGAAAACTAACCTGTGCGATTGTCCACAAGTATCTCTGATGGATCGAAATGATCTGTTGTCGTTGACGTTGTCTCCGCATAGCGTAGCATGTCCTTCTGTAGTAGAATGCGCCCGCTTAACGGCACCGACGCATATTCCTGCGGCACAATATTAGTGCCGTGCATCTTAAATAGTCCGATGATGACAAAAGACCAGACACAAAGTGAAAATAGTATCTTTAGTATGACCTTTGAGTGTGCCATTTTATGTTATTTTATTTCGTTTTCTGTTTTGAATATATGTTTCTTGTTGGTTTTTTTTTTGCTCTTTTTCTTGTTAAGCCAAAAAATCAGGTTGATTGAATTTTTTTAGCTTCCTTGACGTTGATCCTCTACAATTTGATTGTGCTGTAAGAGAAAGAAAAAAAGAGGATTCAATTAGTTATTATAGTTTAATTGTATTATAGTGCTGTAGAACTATCGATTGTGCTATCAATAGTATCGTATTTTACATCACTGTTTCTTAAAAAGGCGCCCAGCATAGCTCAAGTTAATTTTAGCATAAATAATTACAAAATCAAAATCTCCACAGTAACAAAAAAAAAAAACAATTTGAAAGTAATGCACTAAAAAGAACTTAAATTTGAATTTGGGTTTGTATGGGAGGTACCCCTTCTAGTAATTCTAGGATCTTGAAATTTACATGGTTAGTAAATATGAACCAGTTTCCTAATAAGAACAACTTTAATTTTACTACTTCGCTCCAAAAATCCGGCAATTTTTATTTTTTCACAACAACTATCTAATGAAACTTAGGGTTTTAAGACAAATCTAACGATACTTCAACTGTCGAAATCCATCGAGCATTAAACAAAGTAAAGCAAACAAAATCTTGTTTTTAAACAAAGACCAAAGTATAATGTAAAAATTAATATGTAATATGATAATATGCATACATAAGTTGAATGATCTCTTTTAAAATACTGCGACACAAACATTTATAAATTCTTAGATACGCATATATTATTTTTATATAAAGTCATTTAATAAGACCATTTTCTTGTTTTCATTATGTTTAATGTTAATCATAGCCTGCATACTATAGCAACAAACGTAAATTTGTGTACATGTTGCTATCCAAATACTACATTCAAATGCGATTGTATCAATAGTTTCAACTATCGTTTAAAAAACTATCAAGTCGGCGCACTATCGATAGTTTTCTAGCACAGTATATCGAAGACCTCATACAATATTTGTTGGGAATTCAACTGGAATTTTTTTAACCATGACCAACTAAGGCCCTTACGCTAAGGATCTTAAACCAGGGACCGTAACTGTTATAAGTTTTATTTGAAAAAATTATTTTTAATTATTAATTTTTGATTTATAATTTTGTAATCAAAAGTAATTTTTATTTTTATGAATTAAAAATAATAATTTTTTTGATTTTTATTTTATTAATCAATAATAATAATTATTTTCGATTCTTATATTTATTTATCAAATATAATAATTATTTTTGATTGTTAAAATAAAAATAAGTTAATAAGAATAAAAATCGAAAATAATAATTATTATTGATTAAAATAAAATAATTATTATTAATGATTAATAAAATAAAATTTAATAATAATTGTTATTATTAATTTTTGTAAATAATAATTGAAAATATAAATTTATGCGATATTTGGATAGCCAATTTCAAAACTTAATATTTTGCTATGACTCTTAGATATGTACGACGATTCCAACATAATGATTTTTTTAGTTAAAAATCGACCCCATAACTATTATTTTCGGTCCCTGTCTAAAACTCATAAATTGTGAGAATATGAGTTAAAGTTTTGCATTCTCGACTAGTGCACTGTGGCCTGAATTAGAGGTGTGCAATGATTATAAAAAATGTCCATTTTAATTATGTACTTTGGTATGCGTAGTACATTTACTCACTTATTTAAAATGATTAAAAATACATATTACTCGTATTTGGCGTCTGCAGTATAAATAGTAAGATAATCAACTTTTTTATGTACTCTTTGGAAGCGATTAGGTGCGTATTGCACATTTTATTTATGTACTATAAGCAAAAATGTATGTACTCTTTTATTGTTTTCAAGTATACGTAGTACGAGTGGTGCGAAGTGAGCGGACGTAACACACAAACAAAAACAACAAATGAATTTTTATTATTATTTAATAATTTTTAATAATCTCATCTTTAATTTTATGTCACAAAGAATTATATTTGAATAAAATACACAAAAACCAGAAAAAAAGCCAATCATTGGCTATGCCAAAGATGTAATACTTTTCACGCTCCTCCGAGTTGTATCCAACCTTTCTTTCTTAGCATCACATCAGTTTGAGTGGCTCTTTTATTGTACTTTTATATTCTTTATAAGTTAAATTTTAAAGAAAATTCATCATTATCATCAGATTGTCTGAAGGGAGGAGCCTCTTTTTTGTATTATGTATGGTGGAGATACTTGATAATAATGGATCTGATGAGCCCAAAGCCCTGTGAAAAACATCATTGATAATATTTAGTCGGCTGTGTTTCCTGACATGTGATCTCCTATCTCGTTTATAATAGAGAGAGCTATCAAAACAATGTAAACATTATGAAAAATCTTTTCACCGAACTCCAATATTGAGTTAAATAGTTCTATATATTGAAATAGATAGTTTTCATGCAACAATGCAAATGAAAATTGTACTTTGTATGGCCTTTCTTGATATAACATTGAAAACAACTAAGACGGACGTTTTCATCACTATTGCCTATTCTCTACAACGAAACCTAACCTTGTCCGCAACAAATCATTTTATTATAAAATGGCGCAAATATGCGCAAAAGTTACTAACAATATCTCATACTATTGTACACAAATTGAAGATTTGTTATACATTAACAACTGCAGCAGATCTGAGTGGATCCAATAGTTCTGCTTCACGAAAGACAATCCAGTGAAGGTGACAACTCAAGAAACGATTGAGTAAATTCACGCTATCGTTTTGAGTGATCGACAAATCAAATTGCGCGACATAGTTAAGGCCACAAACATATTGTATGCTACAGTGGTACAGTATTTGCAAAAGTGTCGGCAAGATGGGTGCTGCGTTTGGTCTCAGTAGAGAATAAACGCAATCGTACATCTGCGCAGTTTCGATGCCCAAAATCATGGAATTAAAATTTGCATTGATACAACATCCACCGTATTTACGAGATAAGGCATCCAGTGACTGCTCTTTATTTCCAAATTTAAAAAAAAAAAATAGCAAGCCCGAACGAGGAGGCAATTAATGAATTAATGAGGAACTTCCGAAATCCCACTTTTTGGACGGTGTAAATTTTTTTTAAAAAATAATGGAAAAGTGTTTAGAGTTAAGGAGATTACATTGAAAAATAGAAAGAGAATTATGAAAAAATAAATTATTTTTCTATCTTTTTCTAAGGACTTATTGTTGACCCACGTATAATATTCTACACAGTACTCATATAAATACCTTGAGCTTTGTTTTCCATTAGTTCAATAAACAATTGATTCAATATTATCTAAATACGAAAGCTTCAAAAACTAAAAATGTGTTTAAGCTAAAATATCTAGTGCATGATTTTAAAAAATCGGTCAAGTGCAAGTTGGACTCACACACGAAGGATTCGGTACCATCGAACAAGATTTAACTCTATGTACTCGTATGCAAATCCGTTGGACATGAAACTTGTACTTCTGTCTGAAGTTATGTCAAACGAATTTGCTTTTGTTTTTGTCGCAAAAGTGAAATATTTAAAAAGCACAAATGTATGCTAATATTTAAACAGCACCTAAAAGTTTACGACAAAAAAAATTAACCAAAATAAGAAAGAAAAGATAAAAACTGCGCGCAGTGCATATTGGAGCACACATCTTTAATTTTGTAACTTTATTCATTTTTATTATTTGTTGTTATAGCGGCAATTGAATTACACACTCTGTGAACTGTAACTGTCTAGAAATAGAGCTCACTGACGGACAGACGGAGGGACATGGTAGGCTTTGTAATAGGGGACCCTTTGAGTACAAAACCCTAAAAACAGCTGGCTATAACCACCCTGATGGCAAAACAAAAGTGTTGTAATACCGGCTGATATATCTCGAATTCGTAAATAAAAATAAATTTAAAAAAAAACTCAAGTTTTATTTTTGGACTTGATGGCTAAAATATGGGGACTTCGGCCAGTGTGCAGTGGTAGAATAAAGTAAATGAAATGATAATTTATAAAATTTCTCAATGAACAAATTCTTCAGAAAGGATAAAAAGATTGGAAAGTTAATGTTCTAACTTGTTCGTGACTTCGATTTTGTTTCAATGAACTTGAATATTATGTGAAAGACTTTAAAATTTTGTATCCAAATGAAATTAACAAACATTTACATTAACGAATTACGAAGATATGTGTAATTGTGTGGTTGTACAATGTGCCCATACCATGGTCATGCCTAAGGACTACTAAGAACAACAATTGATTTAAATATTTTATTGTGCAAAACTCTCATCTGGTCTACTACAATATACTCATGCCACACAAAAAGATCTAAGTAATGCACACAATGCCTGACTTGTGCATTTATCTCTCTCTTTCTAGTGATGTCTACCGTTGGCTCTTCATTGTCAGGTGTTTGTGCTTGCGTCCCATGAATGCATCTAAAATTTATGATGACCAATACTACCGAGATGATGTCACGACTGCTTTTTAGCATTACAAAATTGCAGCTGTGGCAACAATCCTCATTGTCATTACCTGATTTTGTACTCCTATTCTCAATCTCACACTGTCTGCATGTTGCTGTTCTTGTTTCGAGTTTGAGCACTACAAATTGTACCTACCCTACCTACAATAGGTAATCTTACTTAGTGGTTTTCAATGTTGCTTTGTATGCAGCAAGTTGTTCCCATAGAATGCGACTTATGACTCACTGAGAACTACCATAAGTAGCAACATGGCACAGATGCGTCATAGGCAACAAATTAATATTAAAAGGAATAGATGAATGAATCCCTTTCTATTCTCATTTGACTAGACACATGTCATATTTTCTGAATGTGATGACGGACAATGTGTTTTGTGTCTCAATTGAGTTGACCATAAATTGCATGTTTAAACTGGCAGTTTAAATGCATATTGCAATGACGACTGGACCGGACCGGACCAACTCTTCATCATCACACACTTTATCACAATTTGAGCTCATTTATCTTTATCGTCTCTCTACACAAAATTCATAGACAGACACATTAGATATTCGTTGTACGAAATACAAAAGAATCCCTACCTTTTTGGACACTTCATCTTAGAGCCATTTGTGCTCTTTATTTCTTCTACTCTTATTGGGTAATAAAAAATGTGCAAATTGCATTTACATGACTGATAAATTGAGTGCTTTTGGGTAACTATTGAGGTTATCATCATCACCACCATCATTTGAATACTTCTTTTCCATCCATCCCAACTCCTTTTTTTTTTTTTTTGCCTTTCAACTTATTTTCCAATCTTGTTTGCAACCATTCATTCATTCATTCATTCATGCATTTTCTATGGTACTAAGTACTGACTGGTCCTTTGAGAATTTCAACTCAAAACAAAGTGAAAATTTATGTTTTTTCTGCATCTCATTTTATTTTATTTCACTCAGAAGCATCATCAGCATCAGCATCATCATCATCATCAATTTCATTACTATTGCAAACTAAAATAATCATGAATTTTGAAAGTTTTTTGTAACTTTTGCTTCAATCAATCAACAACATCAAGATATGTTTGTTTGTTTGTTTGTTTGTGATAAAAGATACATTCATACATTTATTTGAGAATAGTATTGTACATGTATGAAATATTAATAAAATAAAAATGATAAATGCCCAAAGGAAAATAATGTCTAAAATCTGAGAAATGACTCAAAGAAATTCATATTCAGAAATCAAATCAAATAGTATGTCACAAATATTCTATGATGAGGATGATGATGATGATGGCCATAATTGTAAATTAGTAATTGTATGTGTAGGATGAGATTGAAATATGGTAACATACGAAGATGTGTTGACTTTCTAATCTTAATTGATGATTTTGTATTGAGTGCTTGGCTCAACTGACAATAATTCTAAGCAAGTGAAATAAATGAATTCAAAAATTTGTAAATATATTTCTACATACTAACGGTATTTTATATATAGTATAGTAGTATAGTGTACTGATTTCACTTGTTCAGATACTTTTTTTTGTACTCAATGTAGTTGTGTCACAAACACTAGAAATCTTTAAACGCCCAAAGCATTGTCATGTTTTCAGGTCAAAAACCTCAAATGCTCTATTTGCCTACCTACCTACCTGCCTGACTTCCACCAGTGATTGATTGACTGATGGACGGACTGATCTATTGTCAAAATCTAAACAATAAAATTTAAGAATCAACAAACGTACATATTCAAAATAATTGAAATTCGATGATGATGATGACAATGATGTCTTTAAGTAATTTATGCAAATTTTGCAAAAAAAATTAAAAAAATAAAAGAAACATACAGAAGTAAACTTGTTCTAAATTTCATGGATTTTTGTTTTTTGTATTGTTAACAATTTGGGTCAATCTCTTTCAGGTGTTTTCAGGTAACTGACTATAAACCACACATCCAACCAGATAGTGTTTTTGTTTTTTACTATTGCAATCTGAAGTCATCAATCTTTGGTAAGCGGCATGCGTCGCTATCATTAAGAAAAATATTATATTATACAGAAAAGGCCAACTTAACGTTAGAGAGCCCGAATTAATGACCAAACAAACAGGTTCCACTTCCAACAAACAAAACTTCACTCAGAGATACTCTGAGTATCTTGGCAAAATGTTGTTTTTATTCTTTTGGTGGTTAACATGTTTTACCCGCGCATTTAGATCACGAAATCTCAAGTAGCTAAAGAACAAGCAATGAATCTAAGTAGTAGTAGTAAACCCCGAATTCCCCCTGTTGAAGCGCGCAAAAATTGATTTAACGCTTTAAGGAATTTTAATTAAGTTGGAATATAATACTAAGCAGAAATAGGTCAATAGATACATGACTCTTAAATACATTTTTTTATTTATATTGTTCCTTTCACATCCAAGTATTTTGTACTATAGTGAGAACAGAAGTTAGGTTTGATTGTTTTTTTTATGAGGTTTGTGATTCATAGAACTCGGCACTAGGCATCGAAGACAAACTTATCTATAACCCAATATGATAAGCATGGTGAGGAAAATCAAGGTAGTCATCAATCTTGTCTGTCCGTTTATTGAAGCGTGTATCAAGCTGAAATCTAAATTACTGGATGAAATCGGATAACCAAAGAAAATTAGCACATTACTGAATGAACAAAACCAAAGAAAATTCAGCAAAATAAGTTTTTGTATGAAGCACAGTGGTAGTACTAGTGATAGTTAAAACAACTAAAATTCAGATAAAACATATGTGTATGCCAATAAAATTCTAATTTCTGTAAGGGCAAGTTATTTATAATCACATTCCAGCTAAGTACTAAGCATGCCAAACTTTCTATAATCGTCGATCAATTTTTATTACAAAATTCGGAGTAAAGTTTTTGTATTAGAAACTTTTTATTATTTTAACATAATTTGTGAAAGGGGAGCTGAAGTTAATGTTCCGGCAAAACAAGTTAAGAACAAAAAATCAAGTAACTGATCAAAGATCAAAAATAGAAGAAAAGGAGAAATACAAAATCAGAGAAATACAAGAAATGAATAGTAGAACAGATAATAACAAATCGATTAGCAACTTGAGTACATTGATCTCTGGAATTTTGTTAAACAAAAGCAATGAAGATGATGATGATGATGATGATGAAGATAGTGATGATAGTAATAAAAAAGAAAAGCGAATAGTAATGATGATGATTTTCTGTTTGGAAAATTATCAGATATGTATTGTAGTAGAATATATTTAATGAGCACGCGTCATAAGCTAATGCCATAAAATTAGTGGGCCACAAAACATAATCATATGGTAAAATCAGGCAAATCATTGTAATAAAACAGGAATCATATTATATTCTACCATTTATATAGTATAAATTCTATCGTACATTGTAATATATTATGAATCTTTTCGATTGTATGTACTTGTATGTATCCATTGATTAACTACGGTGTGAGTATCTAAGAGTGCAAGACAAAAACCAATCATCATACATAAGTACGAGTATGTAAAGATCAAATAAATGCTTGTCGTTTGGTATGATGATTGTATGAATTCGTTTCAGGAATTAACATTTATTATTATTCTATAATTTTTTTCTATTATTATATTGAATAAATGCTTCTCTTTGTATATGCTTTTGCCTCAATAAAATGTTTTATCTCTGACTAAATTAATTTCTCGAAAGAAACTGAAATAAAAAATTCCATTATATTTCCAGAGACATTCCTTAGCTCATCATCCAAAGACTATGTGCTTAATGGATTCTCTTTCTCCTTCATCAATTTGTATGTAAATATTTTTTTTTTTATTTATTTTTAGCACAATTTAGCGACCCTTGATCATCATCAGTTTCTTGTACTAGTATCTACATTTTTGCAACAAAATTGCAGCGTTGCTGTCTGAGATGTTTTCTTTATAAGCATAAATATGCTGTAAGGCACTGATTGTTTTTATGCGATGAGGAGTAGCTAAGATCAACAACAACAAATTCATGACAAAGGGAAGCTGTAAGTTGTATGCAGTAGAAACAGGAAAAAAAATAAGATAATAACTGAATGGCGGTTGCCATAAAACAGATACAGGCTCTTGATCAAGCAATCTGATAAAAACAAATAATCAAAGAAACACAAAACAACGACAATATTTACCAACAAGCGAGATCCATGGGCGATCAATGATCTACAATAATATTGTAATACAAAAACAATGATTCGTTATTCAAAAATTGTACTATGAGTATCAAAATGACTTTGTCATCACTTCGATTACATTGAATATTTTATACTCTTATGAAGCTTTAGTTTGTTACTAAACTTTAAATGTCAGCCCGACTATCACATATCCTCCTCCATGTAGTCATCAACTGCTATTGTATACGAAGCTAACAAAATAGATGAAATACTCGTAAAGCCTCGAAAAAATACTCAAGAATTTTATAATAATTTATGTTTTCTTTCTTTTTTTTTGTTTTTTGGTAATTTTATGATTGTTCTACCTTCCTGCAAACCATTGAGAATTGAACAATTTAAGAAACTACATTAGACATGTATATATATATATGGCCAAAATAATAGATACTTTTTCAATAACTCACAAAGTAATATATACATTGTCTTAGATTAAAAAAATTAAAAACATATAGGAAAGTAAATACAAACAAATAAATTCACAGCTCATCAAAGAAGGATATAATTAAATAAAGTGACTGGTAAAATAATATATACATACATCTCTATTGAGATATAAAAAGCATCCAAAATTACGAATTTCATTGGCATAATTGCTTTAGTAGCAGCTATATCCATTTGGCATACTAGAAATAAGCTTGCGGCAAGTGTCCACAGATATCTCATATCAAGTTTTTTGAACAAACTCCCACAAATGATCCCTATTTTGGAAATTTTGTATTTCCAATCTTATTCTTCAGCTTATTCCAAATGTTTTCAATCGGATTCAAGTCCGGCGATTGACTTGGCCAGCTTAACAAATTGACTGTCTTGTCCCTGAACAAATCCCTTGTCAACTGGGATGTCTGTTTTGGATCGTATCTTGTTGAAAAGTCCACTTCAGTGGCATATTTTCTTGAGCGTAGGGCAGCATTTTTCAAGATGTCTTTGTATTGAAATCTGGTCATGGTTTCAGAAATTCGATGTATTGGTCCGACACTATTTATTTATTATTGCCGATATCGGTGCCAATAACCCTTAGATGAATGGCGATGAGATAATTAGAGGTTCTGGAAGTCTTTTTAGGTCTTCCTCGGTTTTCTTAACATTTTTGTGCTCTTAGAGCATTTTGAACAAATTCTAATGAACCAAAGATTGGGCTTTTTCCATCTTCTGTAAGTGCAATGCTTATTGCGACCCACCTATAAGTCTGCTAGGAAACGACATTGGTGCTAGGCACCTGAAAAGGTTTCATAGATTATAGATTAAAATCGATTGATTATTGGTTATTTGTCGAGCTCGCTTAGCAATGTTGGTTGAATGTCTTTAGATTGATCGCAAATACAATTATGTTTATAAAAAAAAAACAAACATTTTGCAGATGCTCAGATGCATAAAAATCCGCTTATCTTCATCTGTTGAAAAAAGGTAATAACTCTTGTTTGTCAACTCCAAAGAAATCAATTCAATTGTTTAACGGGAGTTTTTTTTTACTAAATTTAATTTAAAAACTATTGTAAAGAATAAAGAAATGATCTTCAAGAAATAACAATGAAGTGATTAAATTTCATAATTTGTTCTTTGAGATCATCCCATACTTAGATTTTCATTAGCAGCTTTCTACTATAGCGGTCCACACTTCATCACAGTTCGTGTGTGGATTGAAATCATTTGAACATTTCAATTTGGATGAAAACTTGATTGGTTTTTTATTTAATGCAAGATTATATAACTGTAAATGCTACGCTAAATCGGTCGAAAGAGAGTGGAAGAATGTGAAGTTCCCCTCTTTTCTTGTTTAGTTGAGATGAGATTTAGCTAGATGATGAAGATGATGACTTGACTTAGTTAATTTGCATGCGATGTCGATGCCAATGATGATGATAGTGGATGATTATGACGATAAAGACAAATACTTGGTTCAATAAACTCACGTTATATTACAAGTTTTCTAATTAGCTCATACATCATAAAAAGTAGGCCAATTTGAAATCATGAAGTTCATTTTATGTTAATTATTCGTTAAAAAAGTTAAAAAAAACAAATGTACAGTTTCTTTATGGAGTCAATAACAAAAATTATCCTATGATCCAAACACATGCTCTATTTGATTTACATTGTGCCGGGGAGTTTGTGAATGATATTGACCGACAAAGTCAAATAATTCCGGTATTTAACACGGAAGTTTTCAAAAAAACAGTTGGCTAAGTGAAACCTAAATGATAAGATCTCTTTTTCATGCTGATCATATTAAGACTCTGTTTTAAAAGAAAAAGCAAATCTACTTTTTGGGTCTTCATAGCGCAACTGGACCATAATGATCAATGTAAACGACTTCAACCGGTACATTGCCTTTCGGAATGTTATAGAAAAAACGCTATTCTCTGTCCTGAAAATGAGAGTGTGCTATGGATTTAAGACAATATCGTATGTGTTGGGCTGCTTTCGCTCTAATCATTGGGAACCAGTAACTTTTGGATATTGCATATATCATCTTGTCCATGCCAACGTGCACTAACTCGTCATGGCATTTGTATGGACGCAAAATAGAAGCGTTTATTTAGTCTTCCTTTTATATATACTAATCCGTTGCGCATTTTATAAAACTTATCTTCAGTTTTCTGCAAACTTTGTTTCACATCTCTCTATTTTGCCATTACCATGCTATATTATTAAATTTTCTTCAACAGTCCTTCTGCTAAGTGTTATAAAGTATAGTCATAGTTTTGTAGTTCGAGTAAGCAACTGGCTATCTTGGGGTTAAAACCATTACATTTCAGCGTCATTGTTAGCAATCCGATTGCAAACCGTCACAATTTAAAAGTTCATACCATGAAGATATACAAAAAATCTCTTCAATGTCCAGATTATTGATAAGATTTCCTCCGAAATTGTGATATTTATATCAAATAAAACAATAAGAAAAAAATGATAAAATTCGAGAAAATAATAATTGAAAAAAAAAATAAATTGGAAAAAAAAAATAGTTAATAATTATTTTGTATTCATGAAAAATCAAGAGACATCTATAACCTTTGAATTAAATTAATTAATAAATTATATTATGAGATTTTTTAAAATATTACAAATAAAAATGAAAAAATTCAACAAAAACATAATTGAAAACAAAACGAAAGAAATTTTCGCTCCTGCACAGTAAAAGGAGAAAAATTAAAAAAAAAAAATAATTGCAATACAAATACAAATACGATATCCGGTAAAATTAAACAGGACAACCAATGCCTGGATGATGGTAAAATAAATAAATAAACAAAATTCAGTATAAAATTAATCAGAAAGACAAAATAAACAAAATTGAAATATCGATAAAAATCATTTTATTTTTTAATGACACCAAATCAAGGAACTTCCATAACCTCTGCTATATATTAAAATAATAAAATAAATAAATATTAAAAAGTTAAAAAAAAACAGAATTTAAAACAAAAAAAAATAATTTAAAATAAATCCAAACTTTTCGCTTGCTAAAAATGTCTTTTGCAATAGGGAAACAAATGCGATATCTTGTAAAATTAAACAGGACAACCAATGCCTGAATAATGGTAAAATAAATTATTAAACAAAAATCGGTATAAAATTATTTGAAAAGAAGAAATAAGCAAAATTGAAACCCCTGATTTATGTTAATTAATAAAAAATATTAACATAGCACAGAATGTTTAAAATAATAATATAAATAAAAATGAATAGATGAAAATCAAACGAAATAAACAAACGAAATTATTGTTGTATACGAAATGCGACCCGCCAGAAGGAGTTTTTTAAAATATAATTTTATTTAAAATTTTGCTAAATATTATAGTAACAAACTAGTGATGATTTTCCATTTGTAAATTTGGGTGACATTCGTTAGATCTCTTCTATAAACTGAGAAAACAGTTTATATCCGATGTATTATGTGGGTCACTTGAGAAATTAAGTGATGTCATCACTCGATAAAAATTGTTGCAGCTAGGATGTGTTGCAACACCAATCACATAGCCATCAGAATTCAATTTATTTTGATCAACTCATTGAAAAAAAACATTAATGTTTATTTGATTTTGAATTCTTCATTACAAAGCATTTTGAAAAGTTATTTATTTATAAGATTCAGATATCTAATAAATCTTATATGTATATTTAAACAAGCCATTCTTGTATATATATACAGGTTGGTTGAAAAGTATTGAAAGCGACACATATTAACCAATAGGAGAATAAAAATTTATATCGTATATTAACATTTCAACTTTCATTGAACACTTCAAAAAAAATTATTTTGAATGGTCACTTTATTCTTTGTTTACAAGCCATTTGAAGTTGACGGGTCAACCTATTTGTTTGCAATGGAAAACACCGAATATCGTGCGGTGATAAAATTCTTTGTTTTGGAAGGTTTATCAGCAACAGAAATCCACAAAAAATTGTTGGAGGTTTTAAACGAATCTGCTCCATTATATCTAACTGTGCATCGATGGGTTTTGGAGTTTAAACGTGGTCATACAAGTGTTGCAGATAATCCAACGACGTCCAAAAAGCGCAACAACACCAGAAATTGTTGAGCAAGTTTATGATATTGTGTCTAATGATCCATGTTCGACTAAGCGATAAATTGCTGATACCATAGGCATCTCAGATGAACTTTTTACATGAAGAATTGCATATGAATAAGCTGTTGGGAAAGTTAGTGCCGCATTCCTTAACAATTCAACAAAAACTGAATCGAAAACAAATTTCTCAGCGTAATATGAAGCGTTTTAAGCAAAATAAAACAGATTTTTTGCGTCGTTTCATAACTATGGATGACACTTTGATCTACCACCATGATCCTAAACTGAAACAAGAACGTTTACATTAGACTGAAGCAGGTTGTTCAGCTCCAAAACAGGTGAAGTCAGAACGATCGGCCAAAAAGGTTATTGCATCAGTTTTTTGAGATGCAAAAGGCATTTTCTTGATTGATTATCTTGAAAAAGGTAAAACAATTAACTCTGAATATTAGTGCAACCTTTTGGATCAGCTGAATGAAAAAATTGGTGAAAAAAGATCTGGTTTGCACAAGAAAAAATTCATTTTTCATCAAGACAATGCACGTGTTCATATAAGTGTTTTGACTATGGCTAAATTCAATGAATTAAAGATAGAATTGATTGAACACCCACCGTATTCACCAGATTTGGCTCCCAGCGGCTTCTACCTATTCAGAAACAATTTTTTCGTGGAAAGCGCTTTTCATCGAATGAAGAAGCTATTGCAGCTGTGGACCGGTATTTTGCAGAGCTTCCGACAAATCAGTACAGAGATGTTATAAAATTATAGGAGGATCATTGGAATAAGTGTATTGAAGTTTAGGGCGACTATATTGATTTGGTTTTGTAGCATGCACCTTATTACTTCGGTGTTTTGGGGATAATTTGGAAAAACACCAAAGGAACAACTGAAAAACTGGAAAATTCTAATCAAATCAAAGGCAATGTCATTTCATTGTTTATTGCAAATCGTCTGAAGAAACTTAACCTAACATAACATAACATATTGTATTTACCGTATGGGTAAATTCTTTGTTTCCTATTGATTGACATTTGTTTGAAGAAAAAGATAAATATGCACATACAAATTTATAAATGTATGTAATTCTGTTATACTTTGATTGTTTATAATGTTTCTAGGAATTCTGATAAATAATGATGATGGAAATTAATAGTATTTATTCTTGTTACTTTAATTTTACTATTACTACTATGTTTTTCCCCTGATAAGGAAACTTGCTCATGTTTCCAATTAACAACGCAAGAATGTTTTTATTTATTTATTTTTATTTGTATTTTCTTATTTTACTAATTTTGTATTTGTTATGGAACTAACTAAATATAAATTGATTGATTATACTGGAGTATGTAGTACATACATATACTTATAATGTATTTTGTATAAAGTTTCAATTTGAAGTCGCTCGCCAGAGTTCAGAGTCGGAGAATGATGCAAATTGTAATCTATACATACTAGTACATAAGTGTAAAGAGGAAAGAGTAAATAACCGGTGAATTTACGAGTTACGAGAGTAAAAACTAAGGTAGGTTTGGTAGTCACATACATACATATGTATGTGGATAATGAAAACCTGTTGTAGGGGAGGGGGTGAGGGTTAGGTGATTTAATTGGTTGCAACGCATTCTGGTTGTGGTTGTGGCATGGTATGGTATAGTTTGGTGGCTTTTTTGCACTTTTCCAACATTGATTTATTTAAATAAATGAAAACCAGCATCATCGGAAGTTGGAAATTTAAAATTAAATTTTATAAAACAAAATTAAATTAAATGAAATTAAATTAAAATACCAAAAGTTTAGGATAGGATTCATATTAAATAAAAGCATCAAGTTATGAACGAAATTCTATTAAAATTCAGTCAACTTCAATATCATCATGAAGGGGGTCTTCTCTGTTAAATATTTTTCGTTGTAGTACTTATGATGTGTTTTTTTTTTTGATTTCTTTTAAAATTTTGCACTTAATAAAAGAAAATAACATATAAAGTATTTTACGCTAAAAATGTTTACAACTACAAACTTTTAGATACGTGCTGAAGCTTTATAGTGATACATTTGTATATATGAATTCTACTCTTCTATTTTATGCTATTCTCATCGCATCCCATCCCATTGCACATGTCTTGTTTGTTTCTGTTATTTTTGATTTTGATATCAATATGTTCTCATTGAAAAGTGACAATGTCGCAGCTCATTTGGCAGCATGTGGTAACGACATACTGACAGACAGACAGAGAGACAATAAACTGAAGTAAGTGTATCTTTTTCAAAATGAATTGTGCTTCTGTCGCCTTTAAGAAGTGTGAGTCTTCTAGTATCCTAAGTGTGCGTCGTGTCTGCCACGTACGCAAATAAAAGTATGTGCCACGCATTACTGAACAGTTTTAGTTGTTACTGTGTCTACTTTTGTACAATATATGAAAAACGATGTTAAACGTTCTACTCATGATAAGCTCAGATATACAATACATGAATAAAGATACAATGTACATACTTTGCTTCTACAATATTCTAAATACACATTCATTCATGCACTCACTCCCGATTTGATTCGATTTTGTTGTAACTCAAAAGTGACAAAACGAACTTAAGTAACTCGTATGTGGCATGAACTTGTACCATCATCATCCACAACGACATGACCATCATCATCATCATCATCATCACCATCAGTATCAGCAGTATTATCATTATCGGTATAAGCAGATGTCTTAGCTTTAGTGGGTGTTTAGGTGTTCATTTAAAATTTAAAATTCAGTAAAGATACTTTTGTATATTTCGTATGGCGTTGGTGCTGCATGACAATAACTTTTTGTGATTTTTGTGTGGCGCGTCAGTTATATTGCCTCGCAATCTTTATGGAGGTTTATTTTTTGTTACAATATACTTACATAGTATGTATTTTCTTGTGATATGATTATTTGTTGGACAGACATGAAGACATGATTCAGATAGATACAATAGATTTAAGATCAAAACTTTCATTTTACTTTTATCATATATAAATTACAATGTGACATTAAAAATTTCATAACATCAGCACAATAAGTTAAATTATTTTATCCATGTCGTCCACCGTCGAAACAAAAGTTCACTTCTCTGTTTCGATGCGGAATTTTATATTTTCAAATAGTCGTATCAAACTTCAAAACCGAAAGGCAAACTGAAAGCAACTGAATCTGACCAATAGGATTTAATATCAAAACTCTTCTGATTCCCAAGAAAAGGTGGCCAGACTACAGCTTCTGAGCAATACAATTTCTCTTTGATTAAATGGGAAATAAACCCATCATATCACTTGCTCTTACAAAAAAATGTATAAGAGCAGCATATAAATTATAGTACTAGCTGTGCCCACGACTTCGTACGCATGGTATCCGAAATATGTTTGTAATAGCGTGTATTTTGTTAACTTTTTTCATAATTATCAGATGTTTAATGTTGCCGCGCAGCAAAAGAGTAAAACATTCGAAAATCAGCCAAAAAGTCGGCAACAGAATTAAAAATATGATTATATTTTGATTTAGATAAAACAAACGCTAAATGTTACACGAAGCTTGATTCAATACACCAGTCAAAACCGCATTCAAATAGGTTAAGCCGTTTCTGAGATTAGCGTGCACAGACTCGAAAAGGCTTACGATTATATATATATATATACTAGCATAGCCCGGCGCGCATTGCTGCAGTGATGTTAGTCTGCGATTTTTGTAGTCATTGTTCCTTTCTAGCTCTAATTTTGTCCACGCACATTTGTTTAATTATTTGCTACTAAGGAAAGCAAACAACACAACACAATTATTTTCTTAGTTTTTTGAACTTCAAAAAAAAAACAACATTTAAATTGAAATTAAACAATTCAAACTACCCTTTATAGCAAGTTGGACTTAATGCCATAAATATAAAATATTTCATTAAGATCGGTTCAGTAATTTCGGAGTCCATTAATCAAAAACTCTGTGACACGAGATTTTTATATATATATAGAGTAGATAGATTACTATTCAATTTTGAATCAATTCTCTATGTCATATAGTTTCTTTATTGAATCGATTTATTAAATCGAATGGGAACATCAATAAAATCTAATTTTAAAAGACTCCTTCTGGGGCTCGCATTTCGTATACTACAATAATTTCGTATGTTTATTTCGTTTGATTTTAATCTATTCATTTTTATTTATATGTATTATTATTTTAAACATTCCACTACCTTTAAGGCATTCTATAGTGCGGGAATTTTATTTGTGTCGTTTTAAATTCTGCTTTTATTTAATTTTTTTATATTTATTTAATTATTTTAATATATATAGCAGAGGTTATGGAAGTTCCTTGATTTGGTGTCATTAAAAAATAAAATGATTTTTATCGATATTTCAATTTTGTTTATTTCGTCTTTCTGATTAATTTTATACTGAATTTTGTTTATTTATTTATTTTAAATTTAATTATTTTTATTTATATTATTTGAAACAATCTTGGCTATGTAAATATCATTAATTAATTAATGTAAATCAAAGTAAATCAGGAATGCAAATACAAATAGATTAAACTTGTTGAATTTCAAGATATAACCTTCTTTGTCTCATAATTTCAAAGATCCTCCTTAATAGGTTCAATACACGAACTTAATTTAAATTTGATTTCGTATGTTGATGGATATCTGTGTGGAATGCATCTATGCAAAGACAGCAGATGATAAAACACATAGATGTACATAGATATGCTGAACACCTTCTTAACGAAACAATATTCCAAAGCAAATCAACGTTTTTCCGCAATGGAAATACATGTAAAATTGAGGGAAGTTGTGAAATAAAATAAAAGAAAGTACAAAACACCTTGTCACGAACTCACACACACACACACACACACACACACACACACATGCACATGTAGGTTGATATACATCATACACATGCTAATACAAAATATTACAAAAGATACCAGATACTCATATGAGCGTTAGCAAGCAGAAATCATAGATACATCATCATCATCAGAATCATCCAAATCAGAAAACGAATGTTGTGAAAGAATCCATGTTGGGGTTTGGATGAGCTGGGGTTCTGGTTTTGTTGTCTTTGGCGCTGTCGTTAAGGATTTTTGCGTAATATTTTGATTTTCTTGTCACGTTCTTGGCTAACAACATAAGGAAGCCGTCTTCATGTCATCACTTGCGCTAACAAGGCAAGTTGCATTGGTCGCATTGGCCTGGCTGTAAAGGTGTAAGGGGCAATTGTAGATAAATGGAATTCGAAAGAGGCAAAGGGTTATGGGTTACGAGCCATCAAAAATGTATCTAGTATGTGTGTTAAGAAAAAAAAAGTTGAAGTTGCAGACAGAAACAACATCAACATCAACATCACAATCAAAAACATGCGGCAAGAATTTCTTTGGGCAAAAGGGAAGCACTCAGATACATTGAGATGCACTGAGAGTTGATGGCAAAACGACTTATCGAGTTGTCAACAATGCAACTACAAAACCAACTAACCAACAATCGAATATAAAAAAAAAGATGTGGTGATGTGGATGGTTAAGAAGAAAACGAAGAAAATGAATGTCAATCGAATCGAATGGCAGACAAACTGCATGAGAGAATGACAGTTCGTTACTCGGATGCTGCTCACTGACTGACTGGTGGAATGGCGAACTGATGGACTGATGGTTGACTGATTCTGATTGCTAACCGGCTATTTATACGAACAAAATTAAATGGAAAATTGTTGCGGAAAATGCCGAAAATTCAATTGACTTCACTTTTGCTTCATGTGTGGTATGTATTTTGGTTGCGAAAACTTTTGGCTATAATCTAATTGGATTGTTGTTGGTTAAGCGTGTCTTGCATTTCAAAAGAAATATTGTGTACTGTATGGTATAGAACAAAATCAACATTATCATTATCAAGATTCAAAAAAGGTATTTGAAAGACTTTAAGGGCAACATTGCAAATGCTGTAAGGAGTTTTGCTTTTTAGTTCTGCGATTTTGTTCTGTTGCATCTTGGCGGCAATGATGATGATGATGATGATTTACAGCTCTCTAAGGGCCAATCCCCCAAAATATTGTAATCCGTCATCTTCAAAGACTCACTCGCTCGCTCACTTAGAGTTTTTGCCAAAGTTTTTCTTTTAGTATTTTATTTCTCTTCATTTCGTATATTTTTTTTTACATTTTTTTTTTTTGCAAATTCACAAAAGTTGTCTCAAGTGCATCGTCGTTTTCGACGATGATGGGTAAAAAATGTTCAGACCTGAACAGACCAAACCATAGCAGACCTTAGACCAGACTCAGACTAAGCCAAGAGAGGGCAAACAAAAAAGAAAGGGAAGAGAATAGGATAGGAAATAAAATGTAAAATGCTCTATAAAATTGGTTCAAGGTTTTGTTTTTGTTGCATTCCACCAACCATTGGATGGATCATAGTCAAAAGCGAAAGTGAAAATTTTAAATTTACAAATTAAATACAATAAATACAGAAGTATTGTATACGAGTATTTTATGCAGATGTGTGCATGAAAATGAAGCAATTAAAATATCATTAAGACAATCAAAAGAATTGAGAATCAAGGATGATTACAAATTGCTTACTGTTTATAATAAACGTGAGCATTATTTATTCTTCAAGTACAATAGAATTATGTACTTCAAAACAACTTAAAAGATCTTAAGTATCTTAAGGAACCTTGGAAGCCACTACAAGGCAATTAAATTCTACAAAATAATGATTATTATAAACCACACATGTGTTCAGACCATAATAAAATGAAATAAGGATAAGCTGAATACTTGCAGTTGGTTTACTGCACTTTAATTATTTAACAAAATATATTTTCAGATTTTGAAAATTATTAAAGTTTATAAAGATTACAAATGTTCGATTAACTTAAGGACTGCGCTGGCTTCTATCTATATAAATTTGTATATTTATTATTATTTAATGGGACTAAAACTGAACTAATGCCCTATTTACAGTGCGCCATAAACTGCATTTTTTGTTTGAAAGCAGCTTAAAAACTTACTTAAATTCTACAACAACAACAGGCAAATGACCAAATTTCACAGTTACTTTGGTGAAATATTTATTTATTTTATTTATTTATTTAAAGTCGATACAAACGCATATCCTTGAGGTTCTAGTGATGTTTTGAACAACAAAATGTGCACAATTTATAGAACTCAAATGATTTAAGTACATACATATGAATGTATGGAGTTAGCCATCCTGGTGCCCCTAGGATTTTGAAATTAAAATGGGTGATCAGAAACTTTTTCAAATAAGAACATTAATTTAAATGGTGTTTTGTATGGAAGGTAACCCACCTAGTAGTCCAATTCGGCTGATTCCGACAAATGTGCAGCGTATGGTAAAAATAAAACATATGTGCAAAAGCTCGGATGATGGCACATAATAACTTTAAGTAAAATTTAAATTGGAATTTTTTTGTTTGTAATTTATTTACAAAATACATGGCAAGAAAGGAAAAAGGGAGCTGCCAGAACTATGTGCTGACACTGCAAAATGTTTTAAATCATGTATTTTTCACAAAATTTCAATTTTTATTTCACACAATTGTTACAAAAAACAGCTGTTCAAAACTCGCAACTCGCAAACGGTGAACGGCTAACCAGGACTCGCATAACCAGAACACGCTGTCTGAACACAGTATTCCATGGAAATATTATCCAACACTGCTAAGAGTGACCTTTCAAAAAAAACCGAATCAAAGCGTATCAATTTGAGATTCCAGTCATTAATTCAAATCACATCTACAACAACAACCCCTTAATTTTGTCATTTTCCTGTTGTTCTTGTCAAATGTGATTCGAATCAATGGTCGCATCATCATTGATTAGGAACATAGCTCACCGTAAATCGGCTATTAATCAACCGTCGGTTAACTATTAGAAGAATATATTTCACAATGTATTGTCTGTATTGTATCGAATGATGTGACTTTAGAGATGGGTTTATAAATCTATTTAAGTGTGTAATTATTAAATATTGTATGTGAATAAAATTAAGTCTCAATAGTTTATATCCAGACTTCGTATTGCATTTTATTTGAAACTACTAATCTGCTTATGGTTACTATCTGAAAAATAGATTATGTTTGATTTGCAGTGTTATATATGTGAGAGTGTTGTAAATTACTGCATTTTTAGAAATGAAATGCATGCACAAACAATGAAAAACTTCATCTACAATACAACGCTCGTACACATGTGTG
This sequence comes from Amiota communis, assembly GCA_037043315.1. NCBI lineage: Eukaryota > Metazoa > Arthropoda > Insecta > Diptera > Drosophilidae > Amiota > Amiota communis. The sequence goes on along the minus strand of JBAMAV010001656.1, from coordinate 294,133 downwards.
GATACACTTGATGGATAAACATATTCTGTGTAGTTTGATTTGTGTTTTCATTTCAGATAAAAACCAAATTCATACTCGTATTTACTTAACAAAAACATCACTCAGATTAAGTTTTCTAATTAATCAAATTCTTTGATTCGTTCCATGAAAACCGATCTGGCAACGTTGGCATGCAGCGCGAAAAAAAAACTCCTTTCAAATTTCTGTTTTTTTATTTGTTATTTTTTTGGTTGTTCGTTCCTATTTGGAATGGAAATGCCAACAAATCTCCACCATTTGTTTGTCGACATTCTCTCTCTAGTATATAGAAAAGTCTGTGTGTATTTTTTTTGTATTTTTCATACAAGTCATAACCCACCTAACTCAGGGGAGAGGAGTGACTATGAGATTTGAGTAGAAGGAGCCGACCAGAAAAAAAGAAGAAAGAAAAAAATCGTATGCACATCAAATTAGGAAGAGACCCGGAGAGACAGAGGGTGAGAATAAAACAAGAAACCTGCACCATAAATCGTTGTCGTCGTCGTCCGTTCGTCTGTCCGTCCGTCCGTTGTTAGTTGCTCAGTCGCTGTTGCTGCTGTCGGTGTCACTGTCGTTGTCGGCGTTGTTTGCTCGCTTCGTTCGCTTGCAACGTTTGCCTTCGACATGAAAATGTGAATGGCAAATGTTTGCACTTTAAGTTTTTTCTTCTTTTGATGTTATACCCTACGGTAGCATTATGTGAATGGCGTTACCATGGCATAAGGTTTGACAACTCCATATTTTTGATTCCCTCTAAAGCATCACCAAAGACATCAAAATGTATTGAATTCGAATCATATCCAATGTTGTTGTAGATGGAGCTTGGAAGAGGAAAGCTTTCTTATTATCAAAATTATTTTCAGTTGAACTATATCTAATACTAGCGTACTCAACCCGGCCTGGTACGGGTTGCATCCAACCGAACGGCGACAAATGCCAAATAACAGATATGGTTCCTTTCCTAGCATCACTATATTCTCTCTGTTACAGTTAGAGAACACATTTTGAGTATCATCTTTGTTTTTTTTGGGCACCTGGCCCGGATATTTCAGTTAATTCTAACAATAAACTGACTTAGTTTCATTCATATAGATATAGCCCATGACATTCAGCATTAACGTAGCATTTTACTGGTTAAAGAATCCAAACAAACATTACCTCTTTATAATTAGTATTGATTGAAAGGTTAAAGCATTCGGGAAACATGGTTTAATATAAGAATCATGTATGTGTATCGGCTGTTCTTGATGTGTAAGAAGAAATTTGGATGAGAAGGATTGCTTAACAAAAGATTCCTTAATATATATAAAATATTAATGTGTGTTTTAGTAGAATCCACATACATATGGTATAGAATTCTAGAGATGAGAACTACATAATCTTCATTATCAATGCCAAAGGCACTGAATCGCATAGAATCATGTCCAATGCCATGTAAGAGGAAACTCAGAAGAGAAATGTTTCACAATAGTTTTTTTATTCTATGAAGATCAGTTAAGATTTATTTGACGTTTTCTATGAAAATTTGTCTGTATTTCTTTATTTGGAGATCTATGAAGAACTTCTAGTGACATCTCCTTGAGTAAAGGGTATTTAATATTTAGGTGCAATCAAAGTTAATGTTGTTTTTAGTAGCTGTTTTTTTTTTTTTTAATGCATTTTTTATTTTTTATAAATAAATTTTTTTATCTGATTTTTCTATTTCATTTTCTTTATGTTTTTCTGTTTTTCTATTTCTTGTCTAAATTTTTTATTTGTTTTTTTTTGCTTTTCAGATTTTTCTGTTGTTGCTGGAAATAATTAAATTAAGATTTTTATAGCTTAATTGGATGTTTGTTTGCGGGTGACGACGACAACGACGTTCACTTCAATTGCTCTATGCAACACTTCTGTTCCCCCTTTTATTGTATATACCATATACCATAGTATTATATATTCACGATTCATGCAATTCATGCTGCTGCTACTGCTGCTGTTTGTTTGTTTGTTTGTTATATCGCTTCATGTCAATTGAATCAGCAACAGCAGTTGAAAATGAGCTTATTGCTCAGGAAAAATTAGTTTTATTATTTTTTTTTGTATTTTAAAGGAAAATTTCGTCAAAACAAAAAACAAAAAGAAAAACAATAACAAAATGAAAATGCACAAACAAACAAAAACAAAAACAAAATGGAAGGGTGAATGGCAACTTGTCGTTTTGAGCACATGAGTTTTCATTCGAGTTTGAATGTGAAGTTAATTTTTCTTGACATGTGAAGTTAAGTCATGCTAAGTAGTAGCTGTGAGAGGTATTACGCAAATGCTAATACTAACATGCATGTAGTATGTGTATGTATGTACGTATCTATGGAATTGTTTCACACTATTTCAATAGTAACTCCTATGTTAGGTACTAATTAAAAGGTAAAATTATTAAATATTGTATAAGAGTTGTGCAAAGCAATTGACACTGCTTAATGATATCATGCAACTGCAATTTGAGTGTTTTATGCAAAGATACTTGTACTATTTTGTATATGAACTGTAGTATCAGTCAAAGAAACATTATCTAACCAAGGTTCCAGAACTGTTTGGGGTGCTTTGAACCATAGTCTTTATGTTCATGACAGACATTCAGCCCTTGGCTGAAAGGAGACCGATTGAGTAAACAAATTTGCTTGGAATAGTCCAATTTTGCCAGCTTCTTACCCCTCCATCATCTTGTTCAATCTTATACTTGACATTTTGACACTGTATGGTATATAGAAACATTAAAATTCCTAACTTGCTTGTTTGCATGATCAAGGCCTTCGCATTACAATCTTTGTTCTGCTGCTGAGTTGAGTTCATTTGCCATTTGAACGTATGCCAAATCATTGCTTTACTTATTGTATTGTTATGTATTGTATTGTATTAGTATGTAGGATTGTACTACTAAAATCTAGACATCTAACATATTCCTTGAACTTTCAGTTTTCAAATGCAGAATCCAGCGCACCTTTGAAATTGTCTTACTCCTGCTGACTTTACTTCTCCCTACAAATAGATAGATAGGCATGTACTATGTGGATGGAGAGAGGAAGAGATTAACAGGGTCAATAATATTAAGAGCTACTTCTGTTGTTAGCCAAGCTTAAAACACAACACCAAATGCCAGCAAACGCCAGCCAGCCAAACAACTACAGCTGTTTCATACACACTACAATGGACGACAAAAATATACAAAATGAGAATGAGGGTCACAGATACAGAGAGAGAGAGGGAGAGGGAGAACTAAAGGAATATAGTAACAAATAAGCTTGTGTACTACTACTTGTATACACAAATGTCAATCGGTTGGTTGGTTGGATGGTCGACCGGTGGGACGTACATTTTATGCAGCTGTGTAGGCTTATATGGTGAGGTTAAGCAGGCATGCTGGAACGAAAGAAGGTACGATGCACGAATGGAGGGCAAGTAAACGGGGTAGTCAGGTAGCTAAGCGGGTTGGTTGGCTGGTTGACTTCTCTCTTGACTCATATGGCTGATTTTCATTAGCATACGGCATTGGCGCAAAAGCATAAATTCCATATGCAAATTCCAATGTGGTGGGTGCACATTCAGTTCAGTTCAGTCCAGCTCAGCTTAGCTTAGCTGAGCTCAGTTCACAGTTCTGCACTTCTACACTCTCCATTCTCAGTTCACAATTGAGTTCCTTTTTTTCGGCGCCATCGCCTTTTCTTTTTTGTGTTTGGCTTTCAATGCTTATATTGTGTGCTTATACTTTTCAGTTTTGCTTTTGGTGTTTTTGGAGAAGCAATGTCTATGGTAATGGAGATACAATATCTCTGGTCGTTTTTTTGAATGCACTTCACAACACTTGTGTGTATCATTTTTGATCTCACATATGCGTGTCTCAAATGAATGCATAGAAATTTGCTAAGAAGGTTTCATAAACTAGGTATTGGTATGATTTTCATTGTTATAGTCAAGCCTGTTCATAAGTCCTTGCATCTCAAATCTTTTGTAAAGCGTATGCAAGTTTTGATGGAACCAAAGGTCCTGTTTCTTGCTTTTTACTTGTTTATGATTGCGGCTATAAAAAAAAAATTTTTTTGGGTAAGGCTTAGAGGGGAATATGAGTAGAATTGAAAACAGAAAGAAACAGAAGTTGGTAAACAAAGTGGTGTCCAGTAACCGTTTTATGCTGAATGGTAGCTTGCAACACTGAACAGAGCCATTTGTAGGCGTTCGCTTTTACTGCACTGTGGCAGGCGAGAGGAATTGTAAAAGATGAAGGTAGAAAGGCAGCCAGCAAGGTTGCTTGTTTGCCAGCTGCAACTGACAGCGTAGTATGCAGCTTTTCTTGTTCTCGTTCGCATTCTCGATCTCGGGTTTCTTTCTTTCGTTGTTCTATTCTTTCTGTAGTTTTTATATCCAACCATACTGCAGTAGCAATAACACCACTAAAGAAACGAAAGCTTAGTTTCGGTTCCTCTGTTGTTGGTTTTTTGTTTTTGCTTTTGCTATAAATTTTTTATATTTTTGTGTTGTTAAAAGCCACAAAAATTGTTGCAGCAAAAAAAGGAACGAAGAAAAAGAAAGAAGGAGGAGGAAGAGGAAGATGAAGAAGAAACGAACAAATCGGGTTAATTGAAAAATGCATAACTCGGATGTTTTGAATATCGGGTGAAAGGTGGCAAGAAACGGGGAGAGAAAGAGCGAGAGAGATCAAGTCCGGGTGGGCAGTATGCAAATAGGAAAATCACTCCTCTTCGTTTTCAACGACGTTGTTCTCAGCATCAACATTATCATGTCTTCTTCTTTGTCGTCGTTGTCGTCGTGACTTGTGATTTTCTTGCAATTTTCGTTATTCAATTATTAAAAACATTCACTCGCCCATCTTAGGGGACCGACTGACTCCTTGTGTCAAAGATGAAGACTAATAAAAAACTACTACTACTACTACTAATGCAAGACTGAAAAAAGAAAGAATTATCAAAGAAAGAAAGAACCAAAGAAACTCAGTTTTAAACTCGCCGTCTGCAACTCCTCCTCCTCACAGTGTTTGGCAAGCGTTGAAAAGCGTGAAGCATGAAAACTGAGCAATGACTAAGTAAATATCAACAATTATAGAAATTTATGTATAAGACTCATTCGTTCGTTGTTGGTATAGCCTTCATTGGCCTGGGTTGGCCTGGCCTGGTCTGGTCTAACCTGACTCTGGCTACACTATTGGACAATATAAGCTGCTGCAGCTGCTGGTGGTGGTGGTTGTGCTGTTGACTGACCTAAAAAGGTAGCCAAACACAAATTGTAATTGTTAACAATGCACTTATTCTTAAAGCAAACAATACCAACAAAACACCATTTCATACTATGTAGCTAAGGAGCAAACAAGATGATGATCACAATGACGACGACGACGATGATGATGATGATGATGATAGAGATGTTGTTATTTACAATTTGCAACAATTGCCAACCAAAAACGACCAGACATCAAACCGCATCCACTCTCTTTTGTCCTATGGCATTGCATTCTATTCTACAATATTCTACTAGTATACCACATAGTAAACTGAACTAAAATAAACTCTAAATATTATGAGGTACTACTACTCTACTACTCCTGGGTAGTACTGATACTGCTAGCGAGCGAACGAATGGCGTCAAGCGGTTAACAATGGCAACATACTATCTTATTTACCTCCCCAAACCCATCCCACCCCTTCTCCCACACTTTTTCTATTTCGGGTTCGTTTTTTAGACTCTCTGCCTCTCTCTATAACTATTTCGATTTCTTCCCTTAGACTGACGACCATAAGAGCGAACGAAGACATACATTTTTAATATGAAAATTTGGCAAAAGTACAAAAATTAGTTTGCTAATTTTAAATTTATTAGAAAACCACAATAACGACATACAACAATGGAAAATACAAAACATCAACAACAACAAGAACAACAACTTTTAAAAATATTTCTTATACAATTATAAGAGGACATACTCGTAAATTCTTTTGAAGATCATTTAAAACCAGAAAGAAAGCTATGCCAAAGATGTAATACTCTTCATGCTCCTCCATCCAACCTTCCTTCCTTAGCATCACTACAATATATTCTCTCTGTTACAGTTTGAGTATCAACTAAGAACACAGTTTGAGTATCAAATATGAGCACAGTTTGAGTGGCATTTTATTGTACAATTACTCTTTGTCGTCAGTTTGTCATTTAATTTGGGTTTGTATGGGAGGTACCCTCCTGGTAACTTTAGGATTATGAAATTTGCAAGTTTGATGGATATGAGTCAGAAACTTATAATGTCCAAATTTCAGCTCTATAGCTCAAAAACTGAGGGACTAGTTTGCGGCCAGACTCACATGGCTAAATCAACTCGTCTCATCCAGCTGATCACAAATATATGTATATACTTTATGTGGTCTGCGATGTCTCCTACTGTGTGTTACAAACTTCTTGACAAACTTATAATAGTACTATGCACTCTCGTGAAGAGTATAATGACTTCATGTAAAGGTAAGAAACTTAAATGTAAAAAGAGGAGAAAAACAATGGAATCATATTAAACTATCTATGAATTTTTGTTATAGGACTGCATAATATTTGTATAAGAGGTGGGGGTTTTTTTTTTAAATTAGAAGACAAAAATTGTGTATAAGAGTCATGAAATGGTTTACTTAATCAATTATGTATGAAATATGTGTGACTATAAAACAATGAGACTTATGGATATTTAGCTATCATTCTCTTCGAAACAAACTCACGCATCCTTTTCCTATCCCCACAACAACCCAAGCAAATTTTGTCTGACACAGAACTTTAAGGTAATCAACAACAAGATAAATTGAGTACATGATTTAAAAGTTGATCTTACTTCATCGTAATTATCTAAAGTAAAATGGTAGAATCTTATAAAACTTCTATTAAAGGCCTATTGTTTTCATACGAGAGTAAAAGAGTTTATATTTACTTTAACAATTGAAAGGGTGTGAGCTTTATCTCCTTTTAAAGAATTTTATTTATTGTAAAATTAATAGAAGAGTTACTAAAGCATTGTTTTGGAAATCTGTATAATTCAAATGAAGAAATTCGTTTGAGATCACTTGTATGAGTGTTCTTATGTGGTTTGTAATGGATATTCTTTTTTAATTTCTTAGTCGGCGTTTGGCAAAAATGAAGAGTGCAATGACAAGAAAGCATCACGGTTTTTTTTTGTCGGGCAGTATCTCATGAACCGTAATAGGTAGATAGTTTAAATTTTTTACAGTGTGTATTTCTAATACCGCTATGACAACAAATAACACTTTTTAGAAAATCCACCGGAAAAGTCGAAACATCTCAATAAAGGAGTAATTTCGTTATCTATATATATATGTATATAAGTATATATAATTGGACGTGTGTGTTCAGTCTACAGCCCAGACGAATGGTTTTTGTGTGTGGCAGTAGCCCCGTCTCCCATCATGCCTTATGATGGCTGTGTGTCGATGGCTATAAGAGCGTGTTTCTAGAAAGTTCCAGAATTTTTTCGAAATTTCTTCAATGTCCTGGAACATTTTTAAATTCTCACAGAAGCAAGTTTATTATTGCTTCTAGACAAAAAAAAATTCCCAGCGAAGCGGGAACTTGCAACTAGTATGTACATACTAATGGAACGTTGTGGCTAATTGTGTGAAATTAAAATGGAAGTTTTGTGAAAAATATGTGATTTAGAACAATTTGGAGTATTTGCACTTAGATATTTTATTAAGAAGTTTCACTTCTGTCACGTGTACGAAGTGCAACTTTTAATCATTTGTTGCAGCAATGGAAGCCGAATATCAGTGATATTTTAGCGAATGTTGTCTTCAGAGATAAGCTTCTTTTTGGTTGAATGGATACACCAATTAGCAAAACTGTCGCATTTGGAGTGAAGAAAATTCTCACTGTTGCATCCTGTAAAAAAGTCATTGTCATCCACACAGACAGTGCCATAATTAATGTATTCAAAGAAACGTTCAGTGGTAGAAGATCATGTGATTCAATACCTTTGAATTTATTTTTTTGTGGGGCTATGTGAAGTCACTGGTCTACGCCATACAAAAGATTTCAATTTTATAATGATTATTGAGTGATAAGAAATTTGTTAAATTTTGTTTGTACAATATTTTAAGAGTTTCAACTGTTTATTATTTCTACTTATATTAAAATCAAAAACTTTTCTGACTTGCAACAAAAGTCAAGTGAAGTGTATTTATAAGAATAACACAATAAGTAGAAATGAATCATATAACCAGATGCAATAGTTTGGATTCACTCAGTGCCACCACATCCATTCATTTTAGAACTTTTTAGACACCATACATAATATACACTCTTATATTGCTGAATACTTTGATTTACCAATAATTTCTTCGACTTGCATAAAATTAGCAAAAACCAAAAACTTTTCCTCATCCCCACTAAATGTTCTTATTATATAACCTTTCTTATCTTTTTCCATTTATCTATCTTTCTTTCTTTCACAAATATTCTCTCTGTCTCTCCCTCGCACTCTGTTTGTTGTTTTCTTTTGGTTTGTTTTTTGTATCTCTCTTGGGTTGTCAGTCAGTCAGATTTAATTTTAATGTGGTCGCGCAAAGCCTGAATCTCAATTATGCATAAACAATTTAGAGTTGTCATAGTTTCTTCTACTTACTTTCGGCACAAATTCAACAACAACAGCAAACAATTTAGTTTAATTTAAAATTTCGAGCAGCAAAAGAGTAGAAGTAGAAAAAAAGGTGAAGAAAAGAAGCTAAAGAAGAAAGATAAGCATAAAATATGCCACAAAATGCTACCAAATAAACCACAAAAACACCGCCTATCAACACTCCTAGTGATTATGCCATTACCACCTAGTATCATCATACCAATATTATCTAGTAAAGACCCATCCATAGATAGGCATAGACAGACAAAAGAGCAAAGAATAATGAAAAAAAAGGGAGAGAGTGAGTGAGTTTACCATCAAATCGGCATTCGGGACAACAGTTTGCAACATTCGACTAAACTTTTTGCCTCCGTCGTCTATCTCGCACAATTCATTCATTTTGTTCTTCCCTTCGTTCCCTTGTCCTTCGACCTATTCATCCGTTTGCCTGTCGTCTGCTGCATTGAAGAAAAGTTTTGTAACAAGTTGCACTGTTCATTGGTATTTCTCCTCACACAATCATTGCCAACTTCTCACTACATTACCACTGTGAATTAAACCAGTGGTTCTGAAGTTGTCAGATCCCCATAGGTGTCCGCGTTGCTATTGCTGTTGGGAGTTCATCAGTATCTTTTATGCTTGCCGACTTAAACTATTTAATGTTCTTTAAAAGATTCATTCCCAAAATCAACTATATTATGTTACAAGGACGAGTTAATTTCGAAAGTTTAAGAATCGCTGTATTAAACTAAGTTAATGGGGCGCAAAATGGAGCCCTCCTTGATACTTTATCATTATCATTGTTCCACCATAGTGTGTGCATGGGCAAGAATATTTCAGACAACTTTTGGCTTCGCTAATAAAGTCACTTAAAGTTGTCTACATAGTCAACATCAGCGTCCGATGTCAGCGTCTTTAAAAGGCTCTTAATACACTCTCATATCTTATTTATGTAATGCCAACACACCCGCTCTCACTCGGTCACTGCCTCTCCATGGCTAACGGTATTTGATGCTGCACTTGACCGCATCTAATAAATCTACCTTTTCTTTGTTTCATCTTGTACACTGCCAAGCAGCAAGTAGACTTACAATATGATTGCCTACTAAGTATATAGATACATAGTTGAGTTCGCGCAATAAAATTAATCTTTGTTATTAAGATCGAAAGTTTGCACAATAATGTTATGCAATGTGGAAAATAAATAAAAATACAATGCGAAAAATAGTTGAAAATATGTAAATGCTACTGTTCAATCAGCTGACAAGACGGATAAATAAAGGCTTCTAGTCCAGAGGAACCTCCAAACGTTGAGAAATCATTTATTATGAAATCGCTCCTAGAGAAAAGTATCTGAAAACAAAATCCAATGATATCATATATTCGTATGCAGTTCAAAGTTAAAATCAAAAATTTCACGATCGACTGTACCGCGCCGTTCCACTCGGATGCCTTAGCCCGCTAATGATTAATGTGCGCTTCTACTGGCCACCGTTCCCATTCCCAGACCTCTTTGTTCTGTTTCATTCCTAATTCTTTACTGATCTCCATACTACCATATTTAAATTATACCACTTGTTGTTGTGCCATCTATCTTAGTGCATAATTTGATGAATGAGATAATAGAAAGGGCAAAGGAGTGGCTTGGAGAGTGAATAGTGAAAGTTGTTCTTCTTAGTTGGTCTTTGTTAATTTTTTTTTTTTTCGTTGGTGCGCAGCTCTTTAACTTTTAATTTGTTTATGAAACTTTTTGATTGTGTATTGCTGTCGTCGTCGTCATCATCGTTTTTCCTAACCCCTTCTCCCTGCAATTTTTTCGCTCACTCTCTTCCGTTTACCGTTATTGTTTCGTTTGTTGTATGCAAAACACTTAAGACACACTTCAATTTGCTTCATTCTAAGTGCCTTGCTTCATCTTATGTACTAGTTTACCTTTCTTCTTTTCCCGGTTTTTACTTATGCTTCTACAATATTTAGATGTTACATTTTGTTTTCATTTTGTTAGGAACATCTTTCTTTCTCTTCTACTCGATCTGCTTTTTGTTCTTGGTGTTGTTTTGCCGATGATGTTATTTCTAGTTAAAGTTTTTAATTTACTTTTATTGACAGACTGACTCTTAGAGTAGTCAAAGTTTTGACGTTCGTAGCATAAGTCAAAGTACAAAGGAGTAGTACTTGCTTTGCCACTACTGATTGGCTATGCTACAAGCTAAGTATAAAAGTGTTTTAAAACGCTTAAAAAAGTAAAAGAAATGAATCTTTGAAACGTTGGCAACGAGAAATTTGATCATTTCATAAGGAAATTTGATTTACTATTGACAATGAAGAATCATCGCTAAAGATGACAGACACTTCATGCAAAAAATTCCAAATAAAACACATTTTAGAGAAGAGAGTAGTGAAGAGGAGAGAGAAATGGATGAATGGCACTGTTCATAGAATAATGAAGAACACGTTTCATACATAAACATACTAGAAGATGAATAGGTAAGTATGTACAATACAATAATAAGTAGGCGGCTTGGTTAGACTAACAGACAGACAGACAGTCAAATGGATAAATACAATATACACGTACTATATATACTTAGGATGCTAGGTAACCTTTGGCTTAACATTTTATTGTATAGTACTAGCATGTAGGCTTCCTTCACTCATCTTCCACTTAAAATCGAAATAATGAGAAAATTGAAATTATTTTCTATCTTGAAAAATGAGAAATGAAAGAAATGAGATAATGAAGTAAGCTGCTGGATGAGGAGAGAGAGAGGAGGGATACAGGGAGTAGGTTTAGGTAAACGATAAAGGCGGTTAAATATGTAGCAAGTGGCACTCAAAAAAACTGTAGACATTTGTTGGAAACACAAATGATAGAGAACGGAAGGAAGGAAGGAAGCAGGAAGGGAAAAATGAATGCAAAACAAGCAAGGATCAAGACGACGACGACGACAACGAAGACTTTAAGCTTGCTAAATACATATTTGACTCGCCTTTGAGTGGCATTTAAGTTAAAATATTATTTTAGACTTGTTTGTTCTACTTGTTCTTCAACTTTACTCCTTCCTCCATTTTTATTATCTTCAGGTACTTTCGCTGCTGGTCTTGGCAGTTTAACTGGCTGTTGCTATCGCCATTTTTGTTTCGTTTACCTTTTTTCTTTTTGCATTATTGTGGTTCGCATTAAATAAATAAATATTTCTTTTCATATTAAGGATGCACACAACCTGCAAACTAAGCGAATGCCAAACTGTTGACAGGCATAAAACCTTTTTGAATGGCAAACTAAAGAAGAACTCAAAGACAAAGTCTTTCAGTCAGCCAGCCAGCCAGCCAGCCAGTTAGTTAGTTAGTTAGTTAGTCCTTCACAGTTGTCGTCGTCATCCATCTGCGTGTGTCACACGCACATTTACAAGACACACATCCACATCCACATGCAATAAAGAGCAAGTTTGCTAAATGACATATCAACTGTCAAGTAGCTAGCAACGAGGCAGGAAATAATGTCGTCGACATTGTCGACACAGCAAGTAAATGAAAAAAACGTTGCCAGCTCAGGGAGGAAAAGGTGGAGAAGTCATGCTGACAGGCACCTCTTAGATATCCTAGGTCACACACACACACACACACACATATATCTTTGAGGTCATCATCAACATACCACACACCACACGACCACCATCATCACCACCCAAATCTTAGCAAAGACTTTGGTAAACAAAGAACAAAAAAAAAAACCTTGGTTAGGTTAGTGAAGTGGCAAGATGAAGTTCTTTGTTATATTCAGTCAGTATTTCAGATACAAAGGATGTTTTAGCAATACTTTGAAGTCACTTTACATATGCTTTGCTTTTCATTTTGTATCTTTAACAAAAGAGTAAAATTCAGATGTCTAAAACACTCATAACATCAATTGAGTATAGCCTTACTATAATCGGAGTCGATAATACGAGTATTACAATGGAAATTAGGAAATCCATGCAAAATAAAGTAGGAGAATAGAAAACTTTTGTAACACATCACTAAATAAGTCTGGTGACTAATAGGTGACCTATAGATGGCACTTTTATCGCTTCAAAAATATGTGAACAATTTTCATTGCAAACAATAAGTTATAGCGATTCATCACGATTTTTTTTAAAGGAAAAACTGTTGTTCAATCAAAGAAATGTCTTGATTTGTGTTACGGGAAATCTACTTTATCAAACGCAAATGTTGCTCAAAAAATTATAAAAAAAATTGTCAAGTTTTTACATGAGAAACAAAAGAAAAACTGCGAACACACGTTTCTTTAACTTTCTGTGAAAATTTTAACTGTCTACCTATTATGGTTCATGAGATAGAGCTTACTGATGGACGCACGGACGGACGGACAGCGTAGGCTTAGTAGTAGGGTACCGTTGGCACCCCTTGGGTACGAAACCCAATAAATCAACAATACCAATTTGGAAGACGAATATTGAAATCATGTAATATACTAAGTTGACACCTTAAGGATATTACCACCATTGTGTTTTTTGCATAAAGATTTGATCTGGAGGATGTTGTGGCTGCCGCATTTGCTCTCAGATGCCTAAAATAAAGCAACGTATTAATAATTTATAATGCTGTTTGGAACTATTTAGCATCAGGTGGCAATGAGTGTAACATGTATTAATTACTACACTCCGGAAACACAACATCCGAAATTTGTTATTCTTGGTATGTTTGAAAGAAGAAACAACATACTTATATAATGTAAAGCAAACAATTGGCAGTGATGACAAAAAGTGCAAGAATTGAAGTTCGAATTACTAGCTTATATGGATTTATATTCCGAAGACAACTCACAGGCCTCATAAAATGCTCTAGGAAAGGAGAATGCATTATATAATATTTTTTTGAATCCATACATAAATCCCTCTATAAAAGCAGTGGTGGAAAAAAGTTAATAATGCATTGGAATATATGATAAAGTAGAATTTTGATTAGCCTTACGACTGATTGTATCTTTACTTATTGTAGCCTTAGATTTTTATAGACAACAAGCTAAATGATTAACAATTGTCAATATATATAGGAATAGTTGAGACTATACCATGTGAAACCTTTTCAACCACCTGACAGTGTCATTGTTGTGAAGAGCTACTCAGTATTTCTGAGTATTTATTTGTCACATCCTCTTGGATATTTCTTTGCTTGATGTAATTACTTACAACTATGCTATATAAAGATTCATTGACGACAATATTTCGCATCGATTTGTTTTGTTAGAGCATTTTATGGTGGTGACAAAAACTAATGGATTATTTTCCGTTTGCTTTTTGCTATTTAAATATTTTACTTATTCATAATAAATAAATAATAATAAATTTTTAAGTAAAAGAGAAAAAAAAAACAAAATAATTATTGCCACAAGCCAACAAAGAAGCACAAGTAGCAAAAGTATCTAAAGTAGAAAGACCATAAAGCTTAACTTGGTCTTAAATCAAGTAGTACAACAATAATAATGGTTAACAAAGTTAACAATAACAAAAACTATAAGAATAGAATATGTAATGACAAACAAAGTCAAATATGCAGTAGTTGGTTACTTGTTTGTTTGCTTACTTACCTTTCAGCACATGTTTCCATTGCCTTGGACTGCAATGCATTGGACTGAACTTAAACTTCCAACCAACCAACCAACAGTCGGAGGTGGCCAACACCTATAAACCTAAGCAAATAGTCATCATCATCATTATCATTATCATTATCATCCATCCACCATCATTATTATCATTTCAAACTTTACTTGACTAAGTTAAGCTAAGCTAAACTAAATATTGTACAATAGCAGTCAACATTCAAAACAAGTTGGTGGCAAATACAAAAGATACTAAGATATACATACATATATGTATGGTAGACACAAATGTATGCTTCCTGTATTTCCTGGTTGTTGTTTTTTCATTCTTGTTGCATTTCTTGCATTTTAATTTATTTATGAAAAATTTACAGACAATACTGTGTAGTAAGAAAAAATCATAGAAAAGAAAAGAAACTCACAATATGAAGTAACAAAGACAGTCAGGCAACAAAAAGAAAAGGGGAAAAAAAACATACAAAAAAGTATCTAATATCTAACTAATACAATAGTTGTTGTTCTTGTTGTTCTTTTTATTATTATAATTTTATTTTACACTTTACCGTTTCAATTTACTCATGTTGTTGCCGTTGTTATTGTTGTTGTTGTTATTATTATTGTTGCTCTATTTTACTTTTGAGAAGTTTAAGTTTTTCATTTTCTTGTCTTTTCTTATTTTCATTACTTTTTTTTTTTTTCTTATTGTTTTTTGTCAAAGAACCTTGGCTCAAGTGATTTCATTTCACTTTTTAACACGCTTAATGAGTTTTTACCTGTGCCACCACCCCCCATTCGCCCGCAAACTAACTAACTTTTTCAACAATGATATTTTTTTCCACATTTTTTTGTTTTCTTTTTCAATGATAATTTTCTCCATTGAATTTACTTTTTAATAATACAATATATAGAAAAAAAAAATAAATAAAGAACAGATAATATTAATCATTTGCAATTATATACTACATTCCTTTAACTCCAATTAAAAATTGAACTACCATACAATAACATAAGATCTACCCACATAAATCAAGTATCGTTGACAGTTGGATACCATAAATAAACAGATAACAAGGAAAAGTGAGACTAGGAGTGGGAGTTTTTTTAATCAATCTAAGAATCTTGTCAAAGCTTCAGTACATAGTACTATAGTAGTATTGCATTTATAATATCATACTAGTTTAACCTTAAGATCAAAATAGTTGATTTATTAGATCATTGGACTTGAGACTTAATCCCGTCTATGTTAATAAAGTAAGTACCATTCGTTTCCAATAAATAAATAAACTTTAATCAAGACATAACATAATATTGTTATATCTTCAACGGTTCACCGAAGCTGATATGTTATAGTAATTACATCCTCTTCCACACCCTAACTAACGAATTTGTTCATAAAGAAATTATTACAATACAACTAGCAAATCCATCTATCCTGAGCGATGCTTTTCTTCCAATTTATGCATTTTTTATTTAATAATTTATGTTATGGGCCTACTATTAAGTTAAGAGACAATTTTCTAGCACCAAAGTTCACAGGAACACTCTCAAAACTATACTAAAGTTTCCCTGCAAATTTCATCAAAATCGGTCCAGCAGTTTTAGGATCCATTGGGAACATACATAATTTTATATATACACACATGTTAATACGTGATTTTTTAACGCAACGTAAGTGAATAAACATTATTTTTATGATTCTGTTTATAGATGTATAGAGTTTTTAGAGTTCCAACTCTAGAGTAAACATATAGTTGACCGTGAGAAATTTTTTTTTTTCAAAATTTAATCCAGCAACGCATAGCGACTGTTTATTGTATGCTTGTTGACGCTATCGGAGTTAATCGATCACATACTTATTTGGACATCCATTTTTGTATACAACTACATAGCATACCCGGCGTGCTTTGCTACGCTCCCGACGTTATGTTAGTGCGTGATGGTGTGATGTTTATTTGTAGTACATTGCGCATTTGAAAAATCAGACGAATCAATGTATAAATATTTCATAATTATCTGATATATTTGACAAATGATTGATTTTCAAATATGTCTAAGCATTATATGCAAAATTGTATCCACCAATTTCTCACTTCACAGAAATACTCTTCAGACCATGCTATAGTTTCCTAGAAAATTTTACCAAGTGATGAGCTCAGAAACATGAGGCAAATGATTTTTTTAATGCATTTTGCTTTATCAGTCGAATTTATAGAAATGTCATTTATCTATGGAGGTTATTTTAAATATTTCCATAACCGGCCGACATATCATATGGATTGTATAAAATATAGGAAGATTAATATCATACACTACAAGAATGTAATTCCAAAAACCAAGGTTGCTTTGCCTTTTGTATGAAGTTACCTCATTCAATAATCGGGAAATTCTACAACTGACACACTCGTATTATTTGTGTACGCACACATATTTATTACAACATATTAATTTAAGCCCGAAAACACAAAAACTGTGTTTATAAAAACTGATTAACAGATGTTCGGACCATTCGATTCCTCTTGCAATTGAAAATAATATTGTTATAAGTTGTTTTTCCAGTAACTTTCATTGATATCCAACCAGAGAATGGAAGTTTCATGAATTACACCTCTGAGTTATGATTTGTTGATTTGAAATATATTCACTTCTTTTGGTATATGAAGAACCAGACCACAACTAGGTTGGCCAAGCAGGTGTAATACAATACCAAATGCCAAAAACTTAAATCGAATTTAAGACAAATGATGCGCGAATTTTCATTACAATTTGTGCCTTTTTTTATCACAATTTCCTTACAGGTAAAAAAAGGCGCTAGTCATGGAAAGTTCAAATGCTTTTTTCAAATTCAAGACAAAATCGTCTAAAGGACGATATCGTCCAAGGGGAGGAATGCGAAAAAAGAATTTTCAATTGGGGAAAATACAATAATACAATAAAAAATTACAAAGGGAAAAAAAAGAAAGAAAGAAAGAACGAGGCGGGCGGAGAACACAATTGAAATGAAAATGAAGATTCAAGTCTCACTTACCTTTTGCAGATGTTGTTGAAGTTGAAGTCGTTGTCGATGCCGATGACTATGATGGCAATGGCAATGTGAATGATGACTACGATGAGACTGGAAAAACAGTTCATGCTGCCATCACATCACAAAATAAGAATGAAGCCTTCAATGAATTTCAGGTGA
This sequence comes from Amiota communis, assembly GCA_037043315.1. Lineage (NCBI taxonomy): Eukaryota > Metazoa > Arthropoda > Insecta > Diptera > Drosophilidae > Amiota > Amiota communis. Next base: position 276,682 of record JBAMAV010001656.1, on the reverse strand, counting down.
AAGACGTCAAGATAAGCAAAACTGCAAAGAAAAGATTTAAGAAAAGAATAAAGATTATTATGCTGTATATATATATATATATGTATAGTAAAATTTGCTGTGTTTCTTTTTCATCGTCTTCTTGCACTTAACTAAAGTTCACAATTACTTTGGAAAATCCATGAAATTAAAAATGGATGAAGGTACGTACTACAAAAAGAACTAAGCAAAAAGATTTAATGGTGGAAACAAAACGAAAACTTAAAAAGCATTCAATTTCTGAACAAAAAAATTAAGATACTTAAGAATGGAGATCTAAAAAAAAAAAATGTTTAACCAAAGTCAAGGTTGATGCTATGGTTCAATTACCTTCGGATCAGATCATCAGCAATTTAGCCTTACTTAAGAAGCTTGCTGAAGCTGAAAGCCATCACCATCACCATCATCATCATCGTCATCAAGACAAATTGTAGCCAAAGTCAAAAGGTGAATGAATGAAAGACAATAGTAACAACAATAGTAATAACCAGATACATAGACCAAGACCAAAGAAACAAACAAATTATCCAACCAACCAACTGACAGATACAAAACATGCCGACAAATTCACAAAGATACACAGATAGGCAAACAGATAGATACATAGATAGACATATGTACTAGAAAATGGGGATATGCTTGATATGTTAGGGAGTGAGGATTTAAGATGTAGATTAGTACACTTACTTAAGTTAATTAAAGGTGTTCAATGGTCTTGAAATTAAACAAACAAAAAAAATTTAAGTATTCATAATAAGCGGTTTGATTTGATTTTTGAACTTGAATGGGCGGCTTAGTTTGGGTTCGAATATGTACAATAGTTCCAGCAAGTTACATTTTCACTTTTTTTTTATTATTTTTTGCCACTAATCTTTTTTTTACTAACCAACCAAACCAAAGCAAAGCAAACAAACAAAGTCTAATCAAAGTTGTAGTGTCTTAGATCAAGTTGTTGACCAAGTTGATGGCAGCAAGTGAATGAGTCCAATGACCATTTGTAGAGCAGCTGCTGGCTTGGTGACGATAATTATGATAATGATGATGCTGATGATGACTATGGCAATGATGATGATGATGATGATGATAGTAAAACAATAACAAGTTTCATTTTGTTGTTGCTGTTGTTGATGTCTTATTACGCTTTATAAAATACAAATAAACATTTAATCTTGAAGTTTTTGCGAAAGTTTATGACCAAAAAAAAATATTAAGTTAAATAAAACAAACATTGAAAATGATGATAATGATATTAATGTTGAGGATGATGTGGTTGATGATAATGATGTTGTTAAAAAACAGTCATTGCTATGACTAAAAAATGTATCAACTTTCGCTCTTTTATCAAATCAAATGCCAAATGAATGAATTAAAAATTGTTGATTTAGACGGGGACTGCTGACTCGACTTTTTGGTGTGAATAAACTCTTTTTCTCTCTCTCTCTTTCTATGGCAACACAAAACAAGTTTCTTCATGTGATTAACCGATATGCTATTTTTATTAATATTATTATGTTTTTCTTTTTTTTTATAATAAATTAATTGATTTATTTAAATGACTCAAATTCGCATAAGTAATTCAATTTGAATTACCAAATAATGAATGCATAAACACCTAAAGCACAATTAAAATTCATTCATTCATTCATTCATTCAAGTGCATATTTATTATATGTAATTTTTATTTAATTCCAAATTCTTACTGAATATTACTGAGCATTCATTCTGCTCAACTTCCTCAAAAGCGAGTTAATTGATTTTGATTTCGATTTTGTTGTTGTTATTGATTTTATTTTTAAAGTTAATGATTTCCGGTTGACAATTGCTTTGTGTTAAAAATATTATAACAATAATAAATTAACACATGTTGTGATCTCAGAAGAGTGAGAAAGAAGTCAATATTGTAATTCACAATAATATGAAAAAAACAAACGATTCGACGTTAAGTTTTGATATTTCAATCATTAAATTTGGTCATGACGGTAGTTCCAGACTCTAGACTAGACACTCTAGTCAGATGAGCCTACATATTAGTCCACAGATCCACAGAAGATCCCCGATGTACTGAACATTGCCTTGAGCAAAGGAATTGATACTATCAAAATCTCTACTACACCATTTCATGACTTCTGCTCGGATCACTCAGCCATATTAATCAATATCAATGTTCCCAAGAAACACCAACCTGAGCCAATATCGAACCTAGCTTGAACACACAGTTAATCCAGATATTCAGCTCAACTCTGGCATCGACATTGAAGCTGCGATAAATACCCGCTACACACTCAACGCCCAGCCCCTCCGGCGGAAATCATTACTTCAAACGCAACCTCCACCTCTGGTCCTCTGAGATTGCTGACATGGTACGAGAGAAGAGAAGACTACGAAGAGTCTGGCATATCTCTAGAAATCCAAGGGATTAAAAGGGCACTTAGTCGAGCAACAAAAGAGCTGACAAAGCTGCCAGATGGGGCAAAAAACAAGACAACTGCATATTTTCTTACAGAAATTGAAGCAGGGAGTACAAAACACAATTTATGAGAAGTGACAAGATATCTTAAAAGACCAACAAGGAGAATGGTGCCTCTTCAGAGATGGCAAATGATACCTGGCGTTGCTCTGGCGAAGACAAGGAATCTCACGAAAACTACCTAGCCGTCAATTGGTTGGGCAATAGCCTGCACACTTGTATCGTTTCCATCCCCTGGATCACCCCTTCAGATCTCAGGAAGACTAAACGAAGATATTCACCAAATTAAATTCTGAAAATATAACTATTAAGTTTTATAATAATATGTCAATTTCAACTCAAAAAATTCGCCTTTTTGGGACAGTTGCAGATGATAATTATTGTTAAAAAAAAAAAATGATTGTAGTACTACGACCTATAAAGATCTATTATGAGCATGTAATCCATAGAATTTTTAGAAAATTAAATGATCCATAACATGGAAAGTCTTTTCTTGGCAATGGGTGGATATCCAGTTCCCAGAATTCACAGATCTCAGTACTTAAGAGGTTTATTTAGCATCACAAGATCCATCCTAGTGGTTTCTAGGAAAGAAAAAGAAAAATACCCAGGCTACGTTCTTTGGTTGCCTCCGGTTTTCGCTGGTATTATGCCAGCCCATTAAGTGGGCTTTGCTTTACCAGACATTCAGCTGTTTCATCACTTTCTAAAGACTTGTCCTTCGTGTCATGACATCCATTTAAGTGTTAGGTCATTCTTATTCATTTCGTTCAATAAATTCTTCTATATGTATATCAATAGCGTGCCGTTCAGATTGTTAGATGATTGAATGCGTTTGCATTGAAATAGATTTTTGCAACCCAAGCCCATGAATACTTGCTTGGTAAACCATTTTAGTACGAGTATATTCATTATAAATTTCACAAATTTTAATTATATCATTGTAATGAAAAATGTATAAAATCTTTATTTAAAGATTCTTTAAGAATTGTACCAAATTAAATAATGAAATCTTTTTTTTTTTTACAGATTTCATGGTTTAAGGACATATATTAGAGATCAAAAACAAAGTTAATCAACAGAGAAAGCACGTGCATGTGTAGTAAAAGCAAAGCAAAACAAAGCAAGCATAAGATAAAAGACTAAAACATAAAAAAAAATTAAGAAAAATTCAAAATAAAAAAAGAAAAAATGTATTGTAGATAAAAAACAAAACCGGCTTAACATGTTGGTCACACAACACAACACAACACAAAACACACCGCTCCACCGCACATCACAACACAACAATGCGTACTAGTGGTTGCGAGAGCAACTGAACTTTAAAAGTAACAACACCAACAATTATTGCGTTTACTTTAATATACATTGGTTCAGATACAATTTTGTATCTTGTTGCGTTTACTTTATTTTACTTTAGTTCAGTTACAGTTTTGTATCTTGTTGCTGTTGTCGTTGTTATACGATTTTCCTTTTGGCCATCATTTCCACTTGAATAGTTGTTTTGGTCCGATTGCTGACTTTTTTTCTATGTAGTTGTTGTTGTTGCTGGTGTTGTCAGATATTAAACTTGAACTTGCTCAGCAAGGTAACATCAATAAAAAATGCGTTTGCTATCAATTTAGATACACTCCATCGGAACGCAACACACATCATAACAATAATGTTTAAAGATCTTATGCCTGTTCACAAATACACACATACATATGTGTAAGTACTTGGACAATGTCAATAGATATACTAGTATACCATACAAGATAATTTTATTTATTCATATATAAGATATTTTAAATATTCATAGACGAATGATCACTCAAAGTACCATCTAAGTGTTTCATTGATTTGAGTGCACTGAGTGTTTTATGTGTCTCAAGAGTTTTATTTAAAATTTGGAGTTATATATAAAAATTACTATATGGTATGTTAAATGCAATGCGCTAGAGTCTTATCTTTGAAATATATAATAAGATTTAATTGTAATACTTTTTAGTCAATTAGTCAAAAGTCAATATTGTTTATCTGAAGTACAAGGTACTTACGAGTAAGCACCACTTAAAAATACCCTTCATAGTAAGTATGATTGAAACTTATGGCGAATCTTCATCTTTATTTATATACATACATATATTTTTTAATTGTTAATATATCAAGTAGAAATTTGATTATCGAATTGTTTGCCATCTAATTTCAATGGAAACGATCAGCGTTACAAGAGATTCGATTTAACCGCCTGTTTGCTTTTATTAGATTCTTAGTTTAAGAGGTTACGAAATGAAATTTTCATTGGGTAAATGAATCATTTTATAATCTGTGAACATTTGGCTCAAAGCAAAACCTTTTGATCCTATTTTGCCGAAAGTCACCAAAAGTATTGTTAAAATTAGATGCTGATGAACATTTTTCCACAACACAAGTAGTACACCGATTTTAATGATATCAATTGTCTTTTGCTCTTTTGTAAAATGATAACGTAACAATGTGAAAGTTATGTATATTCAAAAGTTTTTAAAGCAAAATAATGATAGAAGTGCAGAACAGCAAGCGAAGTGGAACATAATTTGTCGTTCTTTGTTCGACTAAAATATTGGAATAAAATAAAATATAGAGATTCTAACACACAATTGAGGCATATAATATTGGGGACTTAAATAAATCGTCACTTTTCTCCGATAAATGCCATACCTACAGATAAAGGGTCGACCTGTCAGTAATGACGCTGCCATCTTACAAGCCATAAATTGATGACAGTAGTTTAGTTTTAACCTTCCGATGAACTAATATGAATAGCAACGCTTTGAAATAGTGAAAACTGGGTATTTCAAGGGCCAAACATTGCAAAAATTGCGTAAAAAATTTGTAAGACATGAAGCGCCCACCGAGCGTGCTATGTAAACAAACAAAATTGTAGAATTTCGTCGTCGTACAGAATCCAATGCATTGAGTTACTGTGTGGTGCAGTTTTTGGAATGGTAGCGTGATTGGCTCTTTCTTTTTCGAATCTCTACTACCTTCACTTGAAACTGAACATTCGCCCCAAAATGGGCAAAATATACGCAGAAACCGTGGACAAAGTGCTTGGGAATGGTGTTCCAGGATGGCCTACAGGCTATACACCCATGGCCAACATTTAAAGTGAAATTTATTGAAAATAAAAAAAAAATAAATATAACTTTTGTCCATTTAATTTCAAACCAAAATCGGCCCAATAGATGGTTCGTTCACCCTTTGACAGACAAATGTGGGATTAACACAAAATATTGGTTTAAAAACCGTATAACAAATCGGTACTATTGATGTTGATGATTAGATGCTCTCCATGTCAGATAACAATATTCGAACTTGCAAATAACTTTAAGTTGATCATTAGGCTTATTGATCACACAATACATCACAGTGAAAGGGAACATAGTAAGCAAAGAAAAAGTCATGTGGCGATAGAAACTGGATTTACTCTTTGTTACTAAGATAACCACAATCTTACGAAAATTGTGGAAAGTCTTATCTCTTCCAGATATTGCTTTAAAAATTACCACATACACCGATTCACTCACTTATCTCCCTTAGCTTTGAGTGAACAGAAGTTCATTCTTATGAAGATGTCAAAATATTGTAATTCATTCGTTATGAAATTTCAAAGATGAGTCAGAGTTTGATCAAGTCTCCAATATCAACTTATCAGTTCTGGATATTTTTTCGTAAATATTTTTTTAATACACGTGTACCTTATATGTATGTATGTATTTATATCTTTGAGGTGCATATGAAATAAAAGTGAAGGTGTTTACCAACAACAGCAACAAAGACGAATAGTAAAAGCAAAAATAAAATAAAAAAAAGTTATGCAAATTTGTGCTTTTGATATTCAAAAGAAAGAAAAATGAAAATTAAAATGAAAATGAAAATGAAACGAGTCAAACGAGAAAAGAGAATGTGAGGCATTCAAACCAAGTTTAGTGAAAAATATAGTCAGCATAGCCAAAAGACACAACAACAACAAAATTGAAACAGTTTTTCTTGTTAATTTGTCAGGTTGTTTGTTGCTATTGTTTCTGTTCATTCATTCATTCATTTATTCACTTGTTCATTTATTTGTTTATTTATTTTATTTTGTATTTTCTTTTAATTTGTTGTTGTTGTTGTTGTTTCTTTGAGGTTTTTTTCTTTTTACCTTCTCAACTCCAGTTGTTTTCTTTGCATTGCTTTTCTTTTCTTTTCTGTTTTTGTTTTTTTATTTATATTTTTTTGATGCTCAAAGCCAAGATTATGTAATTTATGGCAATGATATGTCTGTCATGTTTAAACATGATTCCATCGTCAGTCTGCCTGACTGAGTGGAGTGGAGTAAAATGAAGTAGAGTAGAATGGTCATATCGGACCGGGAGGGGTTTGGTTTTGGTGTGGTCTCCACAAATTTTTGTGTTAAAATCTTTTGTAGTCTTCGGTTACACGCTAAACTGTTGGACAGCTACACCGTCATAAGATACTTCCGCTTTCAGGTTATTATTGTTGCCATTATTGCTATTATTGTTTTGTTGTTGGTGTCTCTCATAACAATATTTCATACCAATGGACTTATATTCATCTGTCTATCCACAAATAGTAAATAATAGATACAATAAATATAAGTACAAATATCGTTTAATATTTACCAATCAACGAACTTAACTCAAATCAATTTTAATTTGCTTTCATCAATCGATTGCTTACTACTCGTATAGTCAAGGGGTCTACGAACCAATAGAAAAAAGGGAATGATTGAAGTATCTAAGTAACTAACATACAAATTTTGTTGTGATTTTGAAGTGATAGCAATCAAGAGTAAGATACTTTTTACAAGAAAATATTGTACCTACATAATAAAGTAAAATGAATTGTCATTAGTAATAATTTAATATTTTTAATTCAGGAAATGTAGCATGTTAACAATATGAGAACTTATGATTCTTGACATGTTTTTCAATTGATTTAAGTTTTAAATATTCCATCAACTTGTTATTTTTTTAATATACAAGAAGAGTAATCAAATGATAACCTAAGGGAACTAATAGGCATATTGGTAAGTACGTAAAAATATGGTGGATGAATGACAAATGTCAGTACTAGAATTGTAGCATATAAGTACAATACAAAGTATCTTCTGTCAACAAACAAAGAGTCTGTTGGCGACCGCACTTTTGAAGTGGTGAAGGACTTTGACTTTCTTGGCAACGGCATCAACAGCAAGAACGACGTCAGCATAGAGATCACTCTTGCCGACTCTGAGCTAAGTAGGCAATTGAAAAGCAGAGCCCTCTCTCGACAAACCAAACTCACGCTCTACAAGGCACTCATCATCCCCGTCCTGATGTATGGCACAGAAGCTTGGACGTTGACCAACAGCGATGAGAATGCATTGAGAACATTCGAGAGAAAAGTACTCAGTAAAATCTTCGGTCCTCTCTGCGTAGACGGTGTGTACCGTATTCGATGGAACAGCGAGCTGTATGAGCTATACAAGGACATGGACATCGTGAAGCGCATAAAAATTCAGCGGCTGCGCTGGCATGGCCACGTTTCGCGTATGAATGAAGAAGCTCCGGCAAGGCAGACCTTCGAGTCGGAACGTCAGGGTGTCCACATCTCCGTTGGGGAGACCAAAAGGACAGAACTAGGACTTTGGACTCGGCCAAAACCGACACACGGTTGTAGCGCCACTTATTATTATTATTAGGTACAATAATATCAATTAAATAAAACAACTGACTGCCCGACTTTTTTGGTGAATTGAATCCTTATATCTTGTGGTATAACTTAACGTATACAAACATAATTGTACTCAAACACAACTCAATCTGAAGTAACTTAAGCTTAACATATCATAAAGATCACAAGTACAAAATGCTAATCATCAATCTTTAATCATCATTTGGATGACCTTCAATGTTATGTTAGGACCAATGGTTATTTTTAAGTAAAAACTAGTGAAAATACATCTTTGTAAAATTTGATGAGATCATTGTGTTATTGAAAATATTTCTAAAGTATTTTAAGTTCTATACTAATGAACATTTTAATACTCATCAGATTATAAAACATCTTAACATTAAATTAAGCACACTAGTGTGCGCGTTCTGTGAAAAGTATCCATGTTTACACAGAAAATATTGTATAAATTAATCCGAAGGTCTCTGTGCAGCATCGAATTTCGTACATAGAACGGAGCTTTGATCGAAAGCGTTGAATGATGTTAGAGTTAGTTGCTGTACCCCATAATTGGATGCCGTATGTCTATATTGGTTTAATTATTGATTTGTACAATAGGATTTTATTGCGCAAGCTGAGCTGGAATCCATGACTTAACAGTCAGTTAATTTTTCACGTTTTCTGGACGAGTTGCTTCTTCTTTCTCTTAATATGCTCCTGCCAGTTAAGACTTCTGTCTAAGGTAAGTAATAAGAGATACTAAGGCAACTGGAGGACAAGTAGCATGCCTTAGCGTAAAGATCGTGTGGACCGATTTTTCAGAATTTACAGTTCCACCTAACTAGCCAAGGACCAATAATATCAATCTGTCACTGCAGCAAACACGAGGCATGTTGGGGATTCGATGCAGATGGTAGAAATGCTGTATTATCTGCGTATGTTGCAATCAGCAAGGGTTCATCGCAGTGAACCGGAAGATCTGCCGTATAGAGTGTGTACAGGATAGGACCCAACACCTTGGGACCCTGTGGAATCCTTATTCAGTAATCGAGCAACTATTGCATAATATCTGTATGTGTCAATAAGACAATAAGGTTGCACAACTCAAATGTAAAGCAGATCATTTGCATAAGCTTGTACACTTTATGGGGCCACGTCTCCGTCGGATAGTTCTATGCATCACATCAACATACATATGATATGTGGTGGCTATTTAAACGAGTTACTAGTGTAAAATGTAAACTTTGATTTGAAGCTCTACTTTCGCTATAGAAAATTATTATTATAAAATTGTTATGGTTCAGGTAATGAATGTCATTGATGGTCATTCATAATCGGAAACCCCCTAGCAAGTTAGCATAGAAGAGAGCAACAAAAGCATTAAGAGACATGAAGAAGAGAGCAAACTAATGATGGTCATGTTGTGATAGTGATGGCAATGTTAATGTTGAAAATTGATTATTTATCATTAGTTACGGTTTATATTTATTATGATTTATTTTTCTATTTCTCTCCTCTTTCTCATCATATTTTCGCACATAACATGTTTCGTTTTATATCATTTTCTGTTTTGTTTTGTTTTGTTTTGTTTCGATTCATTTGTTGTTTCCGGTTTTGATTGCCTCATTGATTATGATGACGATGATGATGGGAGGTTGCTAAGAAGCTTATATAATTTTGGATGCAATCAATCTTAAAAAAAATAGAAATACTATATTTAACAACACCATTAGATCACTGCTACCAATAACAAATGCATCGTAATAATTTGTGGTAGTAGTAGCAGGTCAATCTTTGTTGGTTTTGGTTAGTTCACAACACTTGATTAGGTCAACAAGAGCTCATTGTGATAATGATGATGGTGTTTTGTATAATTTCCAATGAAACCTAGTGAAAATGCCATGAATAGTGCCAAAGGAAACGAATGAACGATCATATGAGTGCTGAAACCCATAACTAACTTTAATTAGTCACAGGTAACTATCATCCATCATCTATCATTCGAACGTTATACATTACACTATTTGACCAAGTGACATATCACTAACAACACAATTTCCAATCCCTGTACTCACTGCAAATCATGTACATACATACATATAAAATTTCGTTTTCCGAAAATCACCATTCATCATGAATCAAATTTGCGTGGGGTCGCAACATAGAGGAGGACCTGGGATACGAGTGAGTACATACATCACATTGCATAGAAAAACTTGTAATTAAATGACTTGTATTTTTGTACTACAGTTTTCCCACTCATCATTGTCGCATAAACGCGCGCGTGTGTGTGTGTGTCTGTGTGTGTGTATATGTGATTGAGTGAATGTATTTGTACTGTGAATTTCAGTCCAATTTGTAATTGAAACTTTCATTTTCCATTTACAATTTTCTCTAATTTTTTTTGTTTGTTTTATTGTTTTCCCTCGACATTCATTCATTGATGGCCACACGAACACAATCATCAAAACTTGAATCTTAATATAAAAAAATATAAATAAAATAAAAAAAAATATCGGTTATTGAGGATTTATGCAAATGATATAAAATGTGACTTTGCGAAGCATGTTTGCATACGTTTTTATTCGATTTTATTTCATATGCATTTTTATTTATCATCATTTCACATGATTTTCGTATATTAAATTCTGTTTTTCATTTCAATTCGATTGTGTCAAAAATGTATTAACTCAAGTTGAATTATTACCATTTTTCCAATATTAATTCTTGACCAGAAACATATACTATTATGTTGGTAGATTTATTATTAGTAATATTGTAACAAAATAAGGGCAATGTTTGTCAGATATGCAAAATGAGAATTTGATGTGAAGTGTTTGCGTTTGCCTCCAGGAATTCTGAAATTTCATATAACCTATCCTAGCCAATCCAAAAAGTTATTGACATTTGTCGAGTGAAACGGAAATTTACAAATTAATTGTTGAGAGTGACTACTTTCAATTTATCGCTCCTATGTGTGCCATCACAAATCCCTGAGAACAGAACAGAGCAGAGTTTGCAAAACGAAACCATTTAATCTCAATGAAAAAGCAACACTAATTTATGTATTAGTTGTAAAGAATACCAGGACTGTCGACTTATAAAACAAGTAAAGATAAACTTTAAATACTACCTTTGATGATCCTCTAATCGACTCAAAAGGTAATTTGTGCCACTTATAGAATATAATTAAGAAATGAAATTCAATTCAAATTCAAACAAGTATGGAAATTTAAAATTTGTTATTTTTCCAAGAGTTGTAACGCACACAGACAATTAATTTTTATGGCAAACTCGCTAAAAAACGCGTTACTTAATCTGATTGATCACATTTATTTGTAGTTAAGTGTAATCATTTTCTTAGCAAGCTCACTGAGAGCACAGAGAATTGGGACAAAAGAGTTGCACATCTCTCACAAGAGAGATAAAGTTTAACATTAAATAAAACCTAATAAATGTTACAACTGTCCCGTAAATAGTAAACATCTTTTTGTCTGTGCACGCTAATCTCAATAACAGCTAAACCGATTTGAATGCGCTTATCACTGGTGTATTGCACCAAATTTCTTGTAACATATGTATAGCTTTTATTCAATCAAAATCGACTTACAAAATCAAAAGGTATTAATTTTTAATTTAATTTTGAGTACTGTTGCCAACTTTTTGGTTGATGTTCGACTGTCTTCCTCTGATGATTAGGCAAAGCAAAAGTAAGTTAATGTGATATTGCATATTTTTAGTTAAAATTTTAATAATTGAATAATAATTTTGATTTTCCAGTGAGCCTATGTTATGCTATGACAATTAATAAGACCCAGGCTTAGACGCTGAGTGTTGCATATATATTCTATATATGACTGGTCGTTTCTATTTTGTATAAACTTAAAAGTATTTAATATTTGATTTATATTAAAAACTACGAAGATTGATAATGCGAATTTGTTATATGACTGAATGACAAAGCAATCATATAAACTGATCACAATGATGTTTTTCTCTTTTCATTTGAAAAGATGGGACTTTCTCATAGTTATGTGCAATAATTTATCTTCAATTATATATAGACGATTTTGAAATTCATAAATCATAAGAATAACATATAATATGAAATAATAAAAGGAAAAATCTGGCATGCTTGAATAACATACAGTTCACGAGCTTAAGAATGGACAACAAAGCGTATAAATGTGATGGAGAGTAGTAGAAGAATCACTTCTTTTCATGCAGGATAATGCGCGTATCCACACAAGTCGCCAAACAATGACATTTTTAGGAAACTGATCTGTGCAAATAATGAACTGGCAAGCTTCTTCGCCGGACATTTGAGGAGTATTAGTTCGGCGGTAATGCCCATAAAATCAAAGATTTCCCAATGTTTTCGAACTAAAAAAGTCAATTTTAAGTGAATGAAACAAACTTAAGCCGGCCTTATTAAAACTAACCTCATAAATTTGATGAAAAAACGAATTTTTGATCATGGAATAAACCGAGGTGGCCACATTGGCAACTAATTTTGGTTGTTTTAATAAATTAATTTTTTTTTTTTTTGTTTATTTATTTATTAAGCGCTTTGCTTCTGCGTTAAAATATCGCCAGGTGTTTTACATTTGAGTTGTCTAAGCTAGAATTCCGACATCCAGTCATTAGATGTCAGTCATTAGATGTAATGTCTTATTCTGCACAACTTGGATTCACTTCCGTTGGGATTTAGCAGCAGTTCCCTATATCCTACTTGTTTTTGTTTTGTAAGACTGAAACTGAAAAAACGTTTTACTATAAATATGATATGCCTGCCGCTAGCTAAAAATGCAAGCATTTCAACCAAATCTAACAATTCTTTTCCAATGCTATGCAAAAAAATAGAAAACATAAATTTTTTTTCGGCTTATTCTTTGGGTAATTTTATTGATGATTTTTATTTTCGTCAAAATATAAAAAATGCTGAAATGATTTGGCGAGACTTGGCAGTAAAATTTTCTAAGTGTCCTATAATTTTGATAAGCACCTTATAAAGTAATAAGTATCACATTGTACAATATGCAGATTGTAGATATTTATCATTATCATCATCAGTGAAATTGTGAACAAATTTTTCGAGATAAAAAAAACACAAGTCAGTCATCATTCTTATCCTATTTACTTTATATTTATTTTCATGTTTCTTGCAAATCAAATTTATCTTTAGGAAATAAAAAATCTCTTTAAATCATATTTCATGACGCAACTATTATCATTATTATTATTTCATTTCATTTTAATTTTCTTTTCTTTTCTTTTTCTATTTTATTATATTTGTTTTTTATCATGAAAAAAAAAAAAAAACGTTTTGTTTTATTATTTGTAATACCCAACATATAAAATATTTCTAGAATGGTATTCATATTTTTCTCTGCTATTTGTAACATACTCATACATATATACAATACACAAAATAAGGACATGCTAGAGAATGAAATGTATCTATGTTAACCATATTACGCTAGTAAGATTTAGTATATTTACTAGTATGACAAACAATTCTTGGAAAATATACAATTTCCTATATGTGCATCTCACTTAATTTCTTCAACATGAGTTGCTGCGATATTACCTACTACTTGAAATTTATAAATTATATATGCATGTATGTATAGTATATATTGTGTATAAGTATATGAAGAGGGTTTTTTTTTTTTTTTTTTTTTTGGTTAAAATCGAAAATTGTTTCTTTTGGTTTTCATTTCATTTTATTTTTGTTGATGACTTTGTAGCTTTAATAACTTAATGCGATTTACAAAATTCTGTTACCATTCTGTGCACAAAATCGAAAGTGTTTCGAACTTCACTTAAACTAGGCATTAAATGTTTATAAAGATTGTGATGATGATGATAGTGATGTTGATGACTGTGATATCTTAGATGTATTTCACTTTATTACACATCTTCTTGTTGCGTGATTTTCATTTAAGTTTATAAAGAAGCCTTAGAACTAGTTCAAACTTAATTAATTTGTTTATTGTTGTTACCTTGTAGCTCAATACACTATGTCAAGATTTCGGTACTCAAATAGGTACGTCTGCTAACACCCATTAATCGTTTGCTTTTTTGGAGCTAGTTTACCCATTGACTTTACCATTCATCATGTAAAATGTAGTTGGATATCATTGAATATACTCGTACAATATATCCAAACATTGATTTGAATTTGTGTTGCGGTGGGGAATGAATTCTGCCATATACGCTGCCAATCTTTCCGAAGTTTATCACTATTTAAGAAATTGTTGTATTTTGGTCTCAATAATCCGACTATTGAAAGTCATTGCCACCATATAAACCGATCATTCAAACTCAAGTTTGGAGAAATTGGTTGACTTTTGATGAATTTGAAAAATTTGGACATCTTGATAGAAAATAAGTGTATGCAAGCTTTGCAAAGACCAACATTTTTTTATTTGATTTGGTTACATTTACTTTTCTTTTAAATTTGATAAGCATTTTTAGTTAAAATTCTTTTTCTTTCTCTCTGATAAGATGAAAGCTACAAATTCACCCCGACTGGGCTGTCAGTCAGATCAAATATCAGTTCAGTTGAGTTGAGTTGAGTTAAGTTAAGGTAAATATAGTCAGACAGAGACATTGTTGCGTAAATTGGTTTATTTTTCTCAATATGATATATCACATTAAAATCCGATTAGATAAATTTCTAAAAAAAAAATTATAGTTTCAACAAAAGCTCATTCGGGCTCTTTCAGCTCATTTCGTTTCAGATTATTGTTATTGTTTACTTTGAACCACATGAGTTGACAGTTCTTGCGGTAATAAAAATTGATTAAAATGCCCCATGATTTTCTTTGGCTGAGATTTAAGTGATATGAATGGCTCATAAGCACAGTGATAGGTAATAAATCATATTTATTGTACCATAAAGACTCTTACTTTTTAAAACAAAAATTTGTTCAAATTTAATTTGGAATCGAATGAAGAATTTAATCTTTAAATTAATGAATTCAATTTGTTTTTTTCCTTGGACATATTGTTTCTCTTCGCTTCTCTTCAATTCAATTCAATTTTATTAAATCATTAAAATCTATTGTTAGGTATATTATAGTTTGATTTACTATTGTATTTTCATTGAGATATAAATAATGATTCATCACAAGTACACAGCAAATTCTTTGAGTGAAATAGTAGTGTGCTTAGAGTTGGATACGAGTTTATAGTAAACTAACATTCCTATGCTACGCCTCCATCTTAGTGCCTGATTTTTGTAGTCATTGTTTTTTATTAATAATTCACGGAAATAAACAACCTATTTTAATATTCTATTCGCCGCATAACCGGGACACAATTTCGTGAGCGATTACTCATGATCGAATGAGCTGTGACTTTTCCTAGAAACCTATAAAATATTTTAAATTATTTAATTTTTTACGATATTTACCATATTCCTAGGACTATTGCAAAGTAATAGCATAATACTATTGCTGTTAAATGAAAATGGTAAAGGATCCATTACCTTTTTTTTATAATGAACAGATTGATCGCGTTCATACACTCTAAAAATCACACACACTACAATAAAATCTGTAGTGTCCCTATATGATTGAAAAGTGTAGTGATATTTGAACTAACATTTGCATAACAATGGAAATTAGTTTGAGTGAAGTCGGTTTGGATCTATGGAGTTGTAGCAATGTTTTAAATAAACATTATAAAGACATCAAAGTTTAACGCTCCACAAATTCACTGCTGCTAAACAGAGATGAAGTCAGTCTCAACTTAGATCGATACAGTGAGATAATTTTAAATTTGGTAGTTCCATTTTTGGCTTAAATACAAGAATATGTTTTCAACAAGATAGCGTCACACTTGTCACACATCAAATGATTCTATATTGAAGCCATAAAAAAGTTAATTTCGAATAAGCTGATGTCGCGAGGAGACGATGTTAACTGCTCACCACGTAGTGCAGACCTGAGTTCTCGGGATTCCTTAACGAGAGGGAATAAAACCAAAAACATTACCAAAAATTAAGACAAAATATCACAGCAGATATGACATCAGTACCTCAGATTATATCTTTTGGTTCCATTTCATTTCATTTCATTTTTATTGATGACTTTCTAACTTTAATAACTTAATGCGATTTACAGAACTAAGTCATAATTCTCTTAGCATAGTACACAAAAGCGAAAGTGTTTCCAAACTCGACTAAAACTATCCAATAATTGTACATAAAGATAACGATGATGATGATAGTGAAGTTGATGACTGTGATATCTTAGACGTTTTTCACTTTACACATCTTCTTGTTACGTGATTCTTATTTAACTTTATAAAAAATCCTTATAATTGGTTTAAATTTAATTATCACACTTGTCTATTACCTTGTTACCTTGTAGTTCAATACATAATGCCCAAAGATTCTTAAATTCGGTACTCAAATAAATACGAAAAGAAAATTATCTAATGAGACATCACAGTAACTCCCATTAATTGTTTGCTTTTTTAGAGCTAGTTTACCCATTGACTTCACTCTTCATTTCATGATAATGAGTATACTGAGAAATCTTTGTTCAAGATTAAAAGAGTGCCAGGAACCTCTTCACGGATGCCATTTATTGTATTGTAAAGAAGATAATTTTTTAAATATGTAATATAGTATATTGTATTGTATATTATTTATTGATCAAAACATACTTTGGATATTTTTTTGTTTTTAATTTATTTTATTTTTAAACTGCAGTCACTCTTGGTAGACACCTTGTATTATGAAAGATCAAATCAAATTATATTGATAATGAAAATAGTTTATTGGAAATTTATTGCGACGAAACTTTGGTTAGTTATTATTAGCAAAATAATGTATAACAACAACATGATCCATTCTATTATTCAACAATTGTTTGAGCATTCTTTCCTTGACACTTTGATTTTTCAATTAATCCGAAGCAGGCGAGCAACTGGAAGCAAGTTCAAGTAGATTGGATAATACAGTCGAGGACAAAAACTATTGTAGTTCCTTATACTTATGATTCAGATTAAATATTTATTTGAAAGATGTGATTGTCACACACTTTTGGGTACAAAATTTAATTGAAATTTCTTTTGAATTTTTATCTTTATTGTTTGTCTCTGCACTCATTTAATTTATATGCTTTAACATACATACAAATGTATATATGGTACTATAATATTGTATATAGAAAGTTGTATGTTTTGTTAACTATGTGATATATCGATTGGTGACATAATTTGTTTATTGACCCTCCTTTTTTTTATTTTTATTTTGTTTTTTCGATTAATTTCCCTTTTGATTTCAATAATAATTTAAAATTCATTTTTCACATACTCCTCATTCACAACAACGACAAGTCAAAACAAAACAAACAAAAATTGTTGGTTGTGAACAATTGAAAATCATTCAATAAATATGGGTCAATGATGTATGAGAGTACAAGAGTCCGAGTGTGTATTGTACTTCTACGTATAATAATAACAATAGCAACAATTGCATATCTGATATTTTACGCTTTTTGTTTCAGTTGCCTGTTGTCTGTAGGAACGTTGGAATTCGATTAAAATATTTATTTAATTTTTATTTTTTATTTTTGTGTCTTGTTGTTGTTAAAAATAAATTTTTTCCTTCTTTTCATGATGAGCATGGAAAGAATATAGTATATAGTCAGTGGCGGCGTAGCATAAGTAAAAAGTAATAAAAAAGGATCCGTGAAGTTTTCTGAGCCGACCAATGATGATCAATTACTAAACGTGCTTACGTGATTTTATTTTGCTAAAAATTTTGATGACATTGTCGAAATTAATTTTCCTGTCCTTTCCAATGGACAATATGGAGAGATTGATAAGTCGCCCTTGGCTCATTGTGGATCTTAAGTAAGATTTTAGCAATTTTAATTTTGAAAAGCTTCTTTCACAAAAAGCCAACGAAACACAGATAGTTAAAAAAATAAACCTTATGCACATTGCTAGATTCGGAACAGACTCAGAATAGTTCCATTCTGCTATGAATTTCAGAAGCTCCAAGGAGGTCCACACGAAGTTCTTCTTCTGTTGACGTAATTAGAGTTTTAGGCTGAACAACACCGAAAGCTTTAAGAATGTCATCCATTGCCCTATAACGATGGTCTAGTTCTCCTTAAAATCTGTCAATACATTTTAACGTAGCTCTCTGCAGCTCTTCTGGCAATGTTAGCCCAGCATCTTGGGCCATTTTCCGTGGCATACGTTTTCGGAATCTCCTCCTTCCTCTTTTTTCAATTGAAATATCCAATTCGTCAAATTTTTTAGTTGCATAGGAAAAAACTCTTCCCACTATTTGGATACGTAGGTTTTCAAGAAAAAATGTTAAGGCTTTGATTTTTATGACCAACTTTTCCAGATGTTTGTATAAACTCCTAACTTCTTGTAGGACTTCACATCAAAAAGAAAAGAAGCATAAAAAACTAAAGTCACACAAGGCTGGTAAGAGTGAAGATGCTACTTCTCTTGTAACGGCATTTTCTCCACTGCAGCTAGGATCATGTGTTAACATGTCTTCGATTGTTGTAACAAGTTTCTCAAAATTATTCATCAACAGTTTAACAGCGTCCTGATGAACACTCCATCTTGTCTCTACTAGTCTTTTGACCGATGCGCCAACAGTTTTCATTAGAACTTTCCATCAATGTGTGCATGACGTAAAGAACGTGTAAACTCTTTCTACTGTTTCGGAAAAAGTTACACTTGCACTAACACTCCCGGAAGAGTAAGGCATAAACATTGCTTTAGGATTGTGTTCTTTGATTTTGGTTTGTAAACCATTCTTAGCGTATGTTCTTTTAGCACGAGGTCATATTTGGGCAATGGAGTAATTAATTAGTTAGTCTGATGAAAGCCCCTCTCTATGCCCACTAAATGGAAGATTTTGGCGTGCAATGAAAAGAATTACATCTAAATGGCGACTCAGAATGTCACGCCACTTCTTTTTATCTTGGTGTAAGACTATTTGTGACCATGGTCGAAAGTTTTTTGCAGCATCAATCCATTTTCTAAGATTTTCCAATTTTCAAAACAGGTTAAATGGTTCTCAGAATTCTCGTGATATTTAGTTTCCATCATCGTGTGTAGAGAAGGAAATGCGCTGGTCGCTCAATCACATGTGCCACTTACTGCGCTATTGGATAAATCAAGACAATGGACAATACAAACAATACAGAGACAAGATTAGTACAATTCCTATATATACAACAGTTGTTTCATGTCAGAGTATCTTTTTATTGCAAAGCTTAGCTTATGATCTGATTTGCTGCTAGAATGTAGTTATTTTTAAGTTATTGGTTCCTCTCATTTATTAATATTGATCATTGATGACAGTTGCCCACGAAATTCTTCATGCGACCTTTTGTTTTTTTTTTTTTTCAGTACGTTGGCACCCCTTTGGTGCTGCCTCCTTAAGCCGTCACTGTATATAGTATAGGATAGTTGGAACCCTAACCACAAATTGAAGTAATTCATTTATTTATTTGTACAATGCGATAAAAATGAACTCCGAAAATATGGGGGAATCTGTTAATTGTCAACGTAACGTAATAATATTCATTTTCATTTATTAATTTATGTTGATGTTGTTATTCTTAATGCCGTTGTTGTTGTTTACATTTTATTATTATCACTTTTGTTTGTTTGATGTTTGCTGTTCGCTGTGTTTAAATAATAATAATAATAAAAATCAATGAATTTGTAATGAGAGCAAAATAATAATGAAAACAATAGAAAAAATGAAGGATAAAAAATGACAACAAAATTGCAGGAAATAACTCATTGATTCAGTTCGGTTCGGTTCAGTTTGTCATTCCTACGTACCGACTTTCGTTCGTCACCATTTCAGTTCGTTCATTGACTTATTACTAATTATTCAATTGGAGAAAATGAATAAAATCATTCGCGCGGCTTTTGTTGTTCAAATTAAACTACTTAAAACTCTTGCATGGACAGTTTTTAATTACAAACGAGTGAAATCATCATCATTTAAGCTATTGTCGTTCATCTCATCTCATCTCGAAGCATCCCATGCCAAGCCATACTATGTCATCACATCTCAACCCATTCCAATTCATGCATTCATCTATCTGTCTATCTTTCTGTCTGTTATTTGACCATTGTCCATTGGTTAATCCGCATTGCGGTTTGACATACACTACTCCTCTAACAGCTTAAATTTAACAACAGTTTGCATCATTCATTCATTCATTCAGTCATCCAGTCAATGATTCGTTGACTCACTCACTCACTTACTCAGTGCCTCATTCGTTCATTTATTTATTTGTTTGTTTAAAAAAGTTGAAGGAAAGACAACTTCATTTTCTGTATCTTGTGCATTCTTTAACAACATTTTAATAATGATAATTTTGAAAAGCTGCAACACACCAAACTACTGGTGGGCAATTGGAGGGATGGGGAACCGGCGGCCGGATGTGTTGGATGCATTTGTCATCCTTTACTTTCCTCCTCATCCGCATCTGTATCCCCATCCTTCGTCACAGAGTCAATTTATTCGTTTGTTTGTTTGTTGAATGCTTTTTCCGTTCGCCAGTTTATTTATTGCTGCCGCAACTTCACTTTTAATTTTTCTGTGCGTTTTTTTTTTCACGCTCGCCTTTCTTAATGCCTTAAATGAAAAATGCATTTTTAATTATTTTTACTTGCCACCGCACATTTACCTGGCGTATGCAATATCAATTTTTTTTTTTTTTTACCTTTTGTTGCATTTAATTTTCATTTTCATTTTAATTTTTTTTTTCTCTGTTTTATATTTCCTATTTTTTGCATGTTTAAACAAGTGAATTTTTCTTTTTCATTCATGAAAAAAAATATACGATAAAATTTGTTTGTGGCGGCTTCTCTGGCATTGACAATGCCGCTTAAAAGATAAATTAACTTAAGTTCTCTGGCGGTTGTTACATTTTCCTCTTACCAAAGAAAAATCAGACTCATTCTTTCGGTTCACCGAAGCTCACATACCTTTCACATCCCACCTGATTTTGCAATTGTATGGTAAGTGATTTAGGATATTTTAAATTGAATAATTCGTGCAAATTATCGATTTAAATTGATTTGATTACATTTATTTAGAAATGCTTAAGTTTTTCGTGTAAATTGTAATTCTTTTTTTTTTTTACCATAAGAAATCCCCCAATCCTAACACAGATTTATAGTTCCATGTGTTACAAATATCATGAAAGAGTGATATTACCCATCGACACTACGGTGAATGGTATAAATATTCATCCAACCATAAGAAGAATATACTGGTACATTGGTAGGTAGGCAACATAGGTGTTATCAACTCGACATGAGCAATAAAAACGAATAATGAATCCAGATTATGTTAAATTGTGAATAAATCTTTCTCTCTACCAATAAATGAATAACACCATTCGAAAGAATCAGAAATTCAATACATATTGTATTGTAAATGCGCATGTATAATGAAATATTATTAAGTCTGTCAATATTTCATGATTTACACCAATTCTTTTCGCATCTAGTACTATAGATTTAATGCTACACTATTGGTGGTGGTTCTTGCTGTACACTCAGTGTTAGTTTTACTGTTAAACTTCAATATATAAAAAATTTTATCTCCCCATTGCAATGAAATTAGAATATATTTAATCAATTTTATATTATAAATTTAACTTGAAAACTATTTGTGTTAATTGCATTGAAGGTTACATAATGTTAAGTACAACATATAGTAATAAAGTAATTCATCTTGAAATCAATTGATTTTGTACATCCATTAGTCATATGTATGTTACACCAATATTGAGAAATTCTAATAAATAGTAATAGATTAGAAGAACTCTAAGGATATACATTGATTTCTCATATTTCTGCATCATTCACCAATTGATGCCAACGAGACCCTACGCTGTCCGTCCGTCGGTCAATGAGCTGTATCTGATGAGCAGTAATAGGTAGACAGTTTAATTTTCACCGAGTGTGTAATTCAATTGCCACTATAACGATATATTAGAAAAAAATAAAATAAAGTTAAAAATGAAAGGGGTCCCCATACAGCAAACGTGTGATCCAAATTCCACTGGGCGTAGTTTTTATATATTGTTTATCATTTTGATTATTATATTTTTGGTATTCTCTTGGGTGCTGCTTAATGTTCTTTGTGAAAACTCTATTATCACGTGATAAATGGCCCTGATCTGATGTTTCAGTAATGCAAAATCGCGATCCATCAACATACAATTGTCCGTGACTAAACACAAACTGTCAGAATAAAATTCCAACTTTTTGAAACGTTTGACCTTGGGATTTGTTTATAGTCATCGCAAAAGATGGAGCGACTGGAAATTGAGTTCTTTGAAATTTGAACGGTAAAAGAGTTCCCGTAGTACGCGCTACACCTATTAACACCTCACAATCTATTGAGTTTCGGTGCATTCGTTCTATTCGTATTTGAGTTTCGTTACTTAATGCTTTTCCTGTATTTAAATTTTATATAAAAAATACAAAATAATTTTATCATCATAATTTTTTGGAACCAAAATATCTGAATTAAAAATGTCAGAAGGTAAAATGGTTTCTGAAACCAAACTGTTGAAAAGCTTCCATTTCACCGTTACGAAGTGATATAAGAAACTGAACAAATTGAATTTCATGAGGAACTGCACTCATATATCGAATTTAAGTAACATAATGAAAGATTCGAAACTCAAACCACGATGTAACACAATTTTCGATGAGGGTAACATGCGAACCATGAGCAACAACTGGCAGGATGGTATTGACATCTATGGAGATGATGTCCCACTGCGCATTTCATACGGATGTATCCGCTATTAAGAATGTGATTTTAGTTACTACATTGTGATTGAGTTTATATTTTCTAACTTACTGTCGATTTTCAAAATATAAAATATCCGATTTCCTGATATTTCAGTTAATTCTTGTTGCCTCCCTTTTGTACCCCGGGCTATTGATTTTTCTAAGTTGTTATGATGACAAAGATGTTTTGAAGTTTAGTACCGTACAGAAACATGGATTGGATTCTCGCAATTTTTTTGTTGTTCCATTCGTAAACATTTCTACCAAGTATCTGAACATTGTAAGGCATATTGGTAAATTTGTTATTAGCAGCCTAAAAGGCTTTTTGAGTTTCAATACGATCAGAACAGAAAATTCGCTAAATGTCGACACAAAGATCTAGTCACAGAAGTGTTTCGGAGTTTCGGAGAAGTAGTGCTAAGTGGTAAGAGTATTTTTAATGAGGATAAAATAATTAAAATGCCAAAACATATTTGATCATTTAAGATTTTTTCGATTGATTTCTCATCCCTTCCTTTAGAATGTCACTAAGGTTAACTAAGAATTGTCAAGGTATTAAATTTTGTATCGTTCGTCTCTTTGGCCCCAATAAGCTATTGTATGAGCTTTTTCTTGAACTATTAAAAGCGAAGAATTGATAAAATTCTATACTTGTGAAAAAAAACTACTCAGCTATTCAACTTGATCGAGGTTCGATTCTCCGCTGTGCGTTCCGCGTGACCGACAGTCTACTATATGCACCACGATTGAACTATGAAACAAGTTCGCTAAAACCAAACATACTCGTTTTCCAAGAACAGAATGTCCTTTAAACATTGCCAAATGTACCCGCAGGAGCGTACTTAGCTAAAGCTTAAGCTCAAGCTTTCATTGATATGGGGTAGATACTTGTTCATACATATACCATTATAATATTCATCATTCAATGACATAGTTAAACTGTACAATGTTTAAAAATATTAAATTACACCAAGTTTATTGACTTGTTCTTCTTGTTTTCTACTGTGCCGACAGGGAGCATATTATGTTATATGTACTAGTATATTTAAAGTCTTTCTATTCTATCTGTTCAATACACAAATTTCAGTACTTCTCTGTCCATCTCTCCCTGTTCATATTAGCCCCTTCACCATTCTGTATAGAAAGCATGTGATTTCCGCTTTTGTAAATGTCACTTCTCCAATTACAAATATGATAACTAACTAGGGGGCATCAGTATGATGGGCACAAACTTTAAAGTTTTTGAGGCATGAGAAAATACATAATGTTTATTTATAGAGGAAAGAGAAGTTAACATAGTGAATATGAGCGGGGAAGCGGTATGAATGGATCTTATACAATATTTTAAAATTGAATTTTATTTAAGCTGAAAATTTCATGGAATCAATATTGATTTTTAAATGGATTTGATGGCATCATCACAACTCATTCATCATTCTCATTATTTTTATTAACACAAAAATCACAATTTACATGTTTTGATAAAACGAAACGAAACAAAACAAAACAAGACAAAAACATAACTAATCAATAGATGTTGTTGAATCAACATATACTATAGTAAATTTATGATTTTTTTAAAATTTTTGCAAATTCATCTTCATCATCAACATCATCACTATTATAAATAACAAACAAAAAATATTCTTTAAACACAATCGAGATGATGATGATGATGATGATGACGAGTTTGTTTGTGGTCGATGGTTGTGATAATAAAATTGACAGCAAATAGTACAGTCAGTTAAAACACACTTCCCCTCTATCTATCTAATAAATTTTTGGTCTTTAGAATTCATTCACATCCCATTTACTTAGTTACCGGGTTACCCTCATAGTACATATTTGTATATTTTAATTTTTAATAAATATTTTATTACAAATAACAATTCACACAACATTTGATGAAATATTTATTCTACATAGATTTGTTTGCTTGTTTATTTTAAATCTTCTTTACCACACTACACCGCACTCAGTATCAGTAAATAACAAATATTGTACTACATATAAGTAGTATGGTAAATCTGAACAACATAGCATACTATGTATGTAGTAGGCATAGCCAGCCCACTGCCCTGGCCACAAATCAAAGTGGCCAGAGTTGCCGCGTTGCATTTAAAGTGCGAAAATGTTTATGTCATGATTTATTTGTGTTGAAAAGAAAAACCAGGAAGACCATAAGCTTCGGTTCCACTGACCATTTACACCCTAACTAAAAATGAATGATGAAACTGGTGCGATTTTAGTGTGTGAATTGTGATAATTCAAAACATTATCTTCAGTTTTAAATCTCTTAATTTGGCAATAAAGGTTACTACCGACAAGATTGTCTTGGTCAAATCTGAGAGTGGAGCTTAAAAATTGTAGATCGATCGATATAAGTATTTACATAGTATATACCGCCGAAGCATGGTTCTATGAGTTGCAAGCATCACGACAAAGCGATTATAACTATTCACACTAAAAGTGAAATATAAAAACTTTAAAATCTCTAGAATCCTCTACATACACAACCAATTTTAAGTACTCAAAATAAATGCTGAATAAATAAATTGAAAATTCAGAAAAAAAATTTAAAAATGTTTTCTACAAAAAACCAAACTTGCAAACAACGAAGATTATATACCCTTTATAAATACAAGCAGAATATTTTTGTTGTAACATATATGAAAGAATGGTTAATATGAGACCTATGAATTATTGTATAAAAATTTGTTAGTAACAAAAATTTTTGGTAGATAACTTATAACCGAAAGAATTTCGACAAGAATTTATTTAGTTAATGCATTACAAATATAATAATAGATATTTCTGTTCTATTCTATTCTATTGTAATTGAACTTATCTAATCATTCTAGAGATGAAGGCTCCGGTAGCTGGCACTCTTTCTTTAAGGTTAAATTTCTAGTATCATTGTAGCATATAAAAATGTGTGGTAGACAGTGCATTGTTTTAACTGTAAAGGGTATTTCGTAAAGCTGTTGAAACATTGAAGTGTTATTCAAATGTTGTGCTCACAAAATCTGCATATGAAAAACGTTAATAATTAAAAATTATGACTATGAAAAAAGATATTTCTAGGTATAGTATTGTAGTTGGAAGGGTTGGAAAATCCATACGTGGATTCTTTACACTTCCCTAATCCTTTTCCTTCTTTTTCTCGTTGTTTTTGTAAATCCATTGAAAGTGTGGACGTTTGTTAATATGTAATGAAACTGTACATGTGTAGTACATACATATATAAAGATATAACATATACAGCAACAGCTTAAAATTGAGAAGATTTAGCATTATAAACTACAAAATTTAATGTTTGAAAACCATAAATACTCGTATTATTGTAATTTGAATGCATTCGTCAGATGGAGAAAAGAAAAAAAATATTTTGGTAAGTTTTTAAGTGGGGTTTTTGTTTCTGCAAATTATAATTAGTATATTGTATATGTGAAATGCAGGTAAAAACCCGGATGCAAAATAAGCATTGCTGATGTTTAATGATTGATGTGGAAGCAGCAGTGGTGGTGGTGATAAGAAAAAAATATTTAGCTCAACAAACCCATAAAAGCATTACTTATTTAGTATTATGCTAACTGGCAAAGCCATCACCCAATAATAGAATACAATACGAGTATGTAACTAGAAGTAAATACTCATTAATTAAATAACACATCTTCACCATCATAGTAGTCATTATTACTGTTAAGTGTATTTTTTAATACTTGAACATATTGAAAAAGTTCTGTAAACTATTGTATTACATATGTATATACATACTTATAACTTGAAATGCATTGCAACATTTATTATAATGCTAGGTATTAAAGTAAGTACATATTTCTTCTTTCATCATTTTGTATCTGTTTAACTACCATAAAAATCCAACTCAATATTAACTCTCTTATTCTGTAGGAATTTTTCATTTGAATCTAGGTATCATTATTTTCTTCCATGCTACATTGTATCAGCTGTGATATTCTACAATGTCGGTCAATGATGCCTTTTAAAATGGTCATATAATAGTCACTTTTCAATAATAATAATAATAATAATAATAGTAATAATAATGATGATGATGATGATGATATTGACACCAATAATATTATTTGACACTGTTCAGAATCAGAATGAAGTAGACAATTATGTTTAGAATCGATTGACTTGGTATGACTGGACTTCATCACATGAGTTCATGAGGTCATGAATATGACTGTGATTGCTAACAATATAATATTTATTTAAATAAACAAAACTCACCATTCGTTTCGCATCAAATTTTAAATTAAATAGAGCTGTAAAATAAAATAGAAAAAAATTATTATTAGATATTTTCTCAATTGTTGTGATAAGATAAAGAAAAATATTGTACGATACATTGTAGAAATATTAATTCTTTTTATTGTATAACAAGTTAGTATTAAACTTATTACAATAAAAATAAATAAATTATAAAAAATTGTCGCGTGATGTTAGACAACATTCCCATTAAGGCAAGGTAAGACATAGCAAGCAATCTTCAGCCAGTTTTTGTATTATTGACGTATCGTTTTCGTACAATACATTTACAATATGCCATCAGTCGCCATAGTCAATGCTATTGTCAGCCTCAGCCACGTGCTGAATCGAGAACGGAATACAATTAACTGTTGGCTCATACACAATTATTCTTATAAGTAACTAAATATTCAAATGCATATGCATATATGTATCTACATTAGATTTATGACATTTTCTTGTTGCTGTCTAGGCGGTCATGCGTTGGTTCGTTTGAAAGTTTCATTCCATGGAACAACAATTTTTGTATACTCGTACGAATGCATACTACTAGATCATAGTGTAGGCGTACGCCAGTGGCTGATTATGTGCATAGAGCACAAAAGATACAAATATTGGCTGCGGGCGGCTGGCAACTGATGGCTTCGGCTTCATACCCAATATACGCCTAATGAATTTATGACAACATGAAATGAGCATTAATAATTTTTACTTCAACACAATGTCTAAAAATAAACTGACTTAAGAAATACAATACAACGAAGAAAAACAAACCAAATCGGTACGTTGAAATTGGGTGGGTCCGACTATGCAACACCCTGTCCTGTCCAATTATTTCGAAGATTATCGTAAAAGGTGCAAAGTAATTAAGAGAGATTGTAATTAGTTCAGGGTCATGCGATTTATTTTCTTTTAAACTAATTTCTTCGAAAATATACAATCATGTTATAGGGAAATTTACATTATAAAGCTTAAAATGCGGGAGAAATCAACCAATTTTAACTTGATATGCCTCATAGCTTCTTCACAATTGGGATGATTTTTCAAACAAGCTCAGAACTATTTATCCTTCATTTAAGATACCAGGAGACCGTGATTTGCTCGTGTTTCGTGTAGATACGAATCATATTTATATTACTGATTAAATACGTTTTTAAAAATCAAGCTATGCAAAGTAATTCCAAAAATAATTTATTCTAATAGGCAAGTCAACTATACTTTATGTATATGGCACCTTTAAACAAGCATGCTATGTGCCTAACACCACCAAATCAAATCACTTGCACACTCTGATGTGGATTTTCCTTTTTCCGGCAGTTTGTTTTGGGTTTTCCAAATTTTCTCTTTTCTTAAAACACCCCAGTTTTAAGGTAAATACAAAAAAAAAAAAATAAAATAAATCAGCCAAATCGGTAAAGCCGTTTCCAGATATATAATTTAAAAGAATTGGTCTCTAAAATTTATAAGATATGCTATATTTTATGTACAGGGTATAAAAAACATTTTAAAAATGAAGCTTAAGCACACAACGATACAATGAGAAAATAGATAAATAGAAATACACAAAGAAACATAATCATAATACTCAATCAAAGCCAAATATTCAGCTTTAACCTATTGAGTGTGACTCACGCTTAAACAACTTCCGTTTGGGTTCAAGCAACTTTTTTTGCTTTAAGTCATGTTAAATTAGAGGTTTTATATTTTTTGGTCCAGAAACAATTTTTTAATTATGCACAAAAAAATGAAAAAAACTTGCATTGCACATTTCACAAGTACAATGGTCGGAAAAAGTATTTTGACAAAGAAAAAATTGCGCATTTTTGTTCTTTCTTCTTTCTTTTTAATGATAGAATAAATTTAAGAAAAATCCATGATAATCGTCTAATAATAAGCTTACAAGAAACATTTATTAGTTCAATTCAATATTATAATTAAGAAATTAAAAATTATTTTTGAAAAATGTATGGAGAAAAAAGTATTTTGACAAAATATTGTTGGTCAGAAAAAAATGTAAATTAGGATAAATTTACAAATATGAAGGCACAATTTAATAAAAAATGAAGTCTCCTTCAGCGTTGATAACTTTCTGCAATCGGCTTGGTACTGATTTCACTAAATTTTGGAGGATTTGTGGACAAATGTCCTTCCAATGGTTTTCGACCTCAGCGATTGTTTCCTCGCGCGTTCTTCTTAAACATGGACTTCTTTTTCTTTTTATATAAGCCCACACATTCTCAATAATATTTAAATCGGGGCTCTGAGGTGGCCAATCCAATATATTTACTCCCACATCCCTTAGAAAGTTGGTTATCATCTTGGCTTTGTGACAAGGAGCATTGTCTTGTTGCAAAATAAATGACTGTCTTATCAATTTATCACCCGAAGTGAACGCGTGATCATTTAACATATGTAAGTATTGCCCTGATTCATTGATCCGTCGATTGGTACCAAATCTCCGATGCCATTGAAGCAAACACAACCCCAAAACATTAAACTCCCACCACCATGAGCGACTCGTTCACACACAGGTGCCACTTTTTCTTAGGCATTCTGCAGAAAATTTTCTTGTTTGACGCATGGTACTGAAAGGAGCTTTCATCAGTCCACAATACTTGCTCCCAAAATGATGAAGGCTTGTGTACATATTTTTGGGAAAATTCCAGACATTTTAGCTTATTTTTTCGTGAAATTTGAAGTATTGGTAGCAAATCCTGCCTCTTTTAAACGATTTCTCACAGTTCTTTTACAAGTTTCAATATTATACTGCTTCAATTCAATTCAATTGCTGCAGATTTTGGAGCAGATTGTCTTTAAATTTTTTTTTGTTTATTAATTTGATAATAAACTGTTTGACGAGACACTTTGTATAGTTTGCTTAAGTATTCAACAGAAATACCAGCATCATACTTGATCACCATCTCATTTCTTATAACTTGACTTATTTCTGACGTTTTCCCCATATTTAGTAATTCAAAGTTAATGAATGTAATTCAAATTAATAATAATTTATTAAAACAAAGATTATAATGCGCTGAGATCAACTTTCATCGCACCCGAAACGAAAGAAACTAAAAAAAATGCAATGTCAAAATACTTTTTTCCAGTCAGTTTTAGATCAGTTCTAACTTTGCACGTCGTAGAATATGAATGGATGAAGTAATAAACAAAATAATTTGCGCATTTACAGTTATTATCACCTATTTTGTTTTGATCATTATCAGAGAACCGTTACTGCTCAGATTTTTGTTAAAAATTAGCAATCAAACATTGCACATAGTTTTGTCAAAATATTTTTTCCGACCATTGATCCGCTGGGGTCTAAAAGAGTACTGAGACGAAACATCTACATCACTGTATTCCAGAAAAATCATATTTTGAATTAGAATATTTCTTAATTAACAAATGTTCGGACTTACACAATTATTTACATTAAAGGTTTTAACCAATTTACAAATTATGAATTTAATAATTAAAATTCTCCTTCTAGAAGTCATTTCATTGAAAAAAAATATTTATTCGTATGGTTATTTGTTGAGTACAATATAAGTATAATATATTAGTTTTGAATCAAGTTATTTTTTTTTATTATTCATTTGTCGTTTAGATGTACTCTGCAAAATTTATTATATTTTTTTTTTTGTTTTGATTCATTAATTTATAATACACAAAAAAAATTTTTTCTTGCGTAGTATTTCAACTTCAGTCATTTTCTCGTTTTTTATTTTATAACATTTAAGAAGAACCAAAGCCACCTTATATTTACTGCTTGTTTTAATTGTAATTATCATTTAATATATCCGAATTTATATTTGTATTTATTTATGATGATACTGTTGTACCACGTTTCCTTCTTCAAAGGCTTTGGAATATTTCGATGACATATTTTGGCAATTGAGCTTGCAGAAAGCAATGGAGTGTGCTCATAATCACATTATTTGATAAAATAAAATAGAAAATATCTATATTCTTTTCAATTCGCACTAGGAAGCCAACGCCTCATGCTTTACACCATTGGCGGTGTACTTTTTGGACAAATTTTGGTTCGACTGCAGCAATTGGAACCTTTGCCGAATTTGTAGGCAAATTCAAGACTGCTAAAGTGATTATGCCATTTGACACAGTGTATATATTATTTTATAACCAAATTATTTTTTTTTTTTATTTTTATTATTATTTTTTTAATTGAGATAATTTATTTGATTTCAAGTGCTAAAAATATTTGATATTTGTTATTTTTTTTTTTTTTTTTTAGATTCATTAGTTTTAAATAAAAAATATTTCACTTTGTGTAGTGATTCAACTTCAGTCATTTTCTCGTTTTTTTTTTTTTTTAATTTTATAACATTTTGGAAGAAAATGTTTGCAATTTGGATTTGTTAAATTTCTTCAAATTCATAGTTTATTTTATTTGTTTGTTATGTTTTTTCACCGATGATTAAAGAGAATATTTTTTTCCTTTTGAATTTCATTATTCTACAGTAGACAATATTTTGGTCTTTCATATTCTTTCTGTAAACTATTGTTTAAATTTTCTTTTTATATTTTTTTAATAAGAAATATTATATTTATTTAATTTGTTCTTCATCTTCCCAAATGTGTTTTTGTGTTTTACGGGTGGAAACAATTGATATTAATAATTATATCTTCGATGATCATAAGTTTTGTCTCCAAATCAGAGGTTATGTATTTCATGTGGATAGGTGTTTTTTGTTGTTATTTAAAATATAAAAATTCTTCACAACTTTTTAATTAAGTAATTAAATTAATTTAAATTATATTTTTTTTTTTTTAAATCTATTATCATTTCACATTTCAATGGCATTAAAGAATTTATTGGTTCACTTTTAGTTTCAGGTGGCTCAGCTGATTCAATATGCATGATTATTGGGTTGGTTTTCGCTCGAAGCGGTGTTTCTAAACGTTGTGTGCGCTGCTGATGAAATGAACGCAGTGAAATTAGAATTATTAATATTTTTGTTTCAGTTTCTCTTATTATTTTTTTAATTGAGATAATTTATTTGATTTCAAGTGCTAAAAATATTTGCTTTTTTTTTTTTTTTTTTTAGATTCATTAGTTTTAAAATAAACAAAAATTATTTCACTTTCTGTAGTGGTTCAACTTCAGTCATTTTCTCGTTTTTTTTTCTTAATTTTATAACATTTTGGAAGAAAATGTTTGCAATTTGGATTTGTTAAATTTCTTCAAATTTCATCAAATTCATAGTTTATTTTATTTGTTTGTTATGTTTTTTCACCTATGATTAAAGAGAATATTTTTTTTTTCCTTTTGAATTTCATTATTGTACAGTAGACAATATTTTGGTCTTTCATATTCACTCTGCATACTATTGTTTAAATTTTCTTTTTATATTTTTTTAATAAGAAATATTATAATATTTATTTAATTTGTTCTTCATCTTCCCAAATGTGTTTTTGTGTTTTACGGGTGGAAACAATTGATATTAATAATTATATCTTCGATGATCATAAGTTTTATCTCCAAATCAGAGGTTATGTATTTCATGTGGATAGGTGTTTTTTGTTGTTATTTAAAATATAAAAATTCTTCACAACTTTTTAATTAAGTAATTAAAATAATTTAAATAATATTTTTTTTTAAATCTATTATCATTTCATATTTATATAACCGTGAAGAAGTTATTGGTTCATTTTTAGTTTCAGGTGGCTCAGCTGATTCTAAACGTTGTGTGCGCTGCAGATGAAATGAACGCAGTGAAATTAGAATCATTAATATTTTTGTTTCAGTTTCTCTACTTTTTTATTTATCATATACTTTAGAGTCAATGTACATAAATGTGGCGGAATTGCACGGTGGGAAGATCTAAAGGTGCTAAATCAAACGATCTAGGGGCCAATTCTGATCACTGAAACAAGAAAGTACACGATCTGGAAATATCTAATGCACTAATTGAATTGTTGCATGGACTGTATGGCATGTGGCCTAACATTTGGCCACATCAATGTCATCCCATTTCGGTGTTATCATGTCGCGATATCGAGCACCAGTAACAGTCACTGTTTGAGCATCCTCAATTTCAAAAAAGTATGGTCCAATAATGTCTCCAGCCCAAAACCCACACCAAACATTGACATGTGGTGGATGCATTTGTTTTTCGACAATCAAATGTTGGCAATTTTGTCGATTAACAAAGCCATCAAGATAAAAATGTGATTCATCGCTTAGGATAATTTGACTTGTTGATGTTCAATAATCCATTCATTCTTTCATTCGGCTTCAATTGTTGTGTTAACTGAATTTTGTAAGCATGAAGACCCAGATCTTGAGTGAGAATACGCTGTAGAGAGCTTCTTGAAATTTTCCAATCTGGTCCGCCGAATCGTTGTTCCTAATTTTCAGCAACTCTTTCGAGCAGTGCGCTTCAATATTGACTTTTAAACGGCTTGTTTTTGGATGACCAGTGTGTTTAGTGTCTCCAACTGATCTAGTCGCTGGAATTTTTCAATTAATCTTTTCACAGTTCATGAAGTTAAAACACTATTCCGACCATATTTTGTATGACATTTTCGAACTACGGACGCCAAACTTTCATTGTCTTTTGTAACGCTTCATTTTTATTAACCATAAGCTGGCAGCTGTCAAATTTTTTTTTATCATTGAAAATGATTAAGGGCTGCTGTTTTGAAAAATCGCGTTACGAAAATTCTGTTACGTGTGTGCTGCGGGGAAGTCGAGGAGAGAGAAGAATGAAATGCTGATAAAGCACAAATAAGTTAAGGTGTATGTATGTGTGTAGGCAAGCATCGAATGAAATGAATACAAGAGAGCAAAATAGGAGAATGAAGTGTTAAAGAGCTGGTAAAGCAGAAATAAGTTAAGGTACATGTGTTAGCAAAGAGATGTGAGCTGTGGGTCAATGAAATAAATATAATAAGTAAGGGTGTACGTACGAGTGTGCAGATCTTATTAATTGAAATGTGAAGGCGCACATGTTAATAGAAACTATTTAACTTAACTCAACTTAGAAATAAGTTATGGCGTATAAGTATGGGCGAATTGGCTTTAGAGAAGTTAAACACAGTTTTATCTACAAGCAATGTCATGGCGTTAGTTTTTTTTTGCGAAGCACGTGAAATAATTTTTCTTTGATTACTTGCTGAAAGGAAAAACTATCAGCGGCGAATATTATGCGAACTTATTGCAGCATTTCAATGATGAAATCAAGGGAAAAAAATTTAGCCTACTCGGATTATTTGTTGTTTTCAAACGACTCGGGGGTAAAAGATTTGCCAACAATAATAAGATAAGAGAATAAGAGTTAGCCATTTTAATGAGTTTAACGCTTCTATCTATAAACAGTGTATCGAAGCTTTTCAATGTCGCTGGGAAAAATTTATAGAGCCAAAAGGAGAAATAAATATATATTTTTTAAACATTTTTTGTTTTCTTTATTAGGTCGCCATCTACCATCATATACTATAGTGATAATGACAAGCTGCTTTTGCAATCATTTTCCAAAGTACACAAAATCTGATTGTTATACAGAATGATGGGATCTACAAAAGTTCTTATGCTTTTCTTTTGTGTGAGTGGTTGATTCTCGGAAATTACTTACATATGATTGATAGCTAGAAAGGTTCCGTGGACCAGCCATACTTTGGGTTAGCAAAAGTATGTTACTGACGTACTATTGTTACAATCTATCTATCTATCTATCTATCGAACTTTAAAATCTGATCAAATTGAGCAATCAATTTATGTTATATTATTAAAAAAATGGTATAGATCGATTTGATTTCTTCATGTCCGAAAGTTTGTCTGTCCATTTGATGAGAGATCATGTAGACTAGTCGAATGGCTCCGGAGTGAAAATATATGAAATTTTAAACTTGAACAAAAAATGTATATAAATATATATATATACATATATAGTATATATATGGATAAAAGCGTATAGAGGGAGTCAAACAAGTTTAAAGCAAAAATATATGTGAAAACTAACAACATGAGGTCTTAATAATTCAAAATTTCGTTCCGATCAATGATTTTGTCGACACTCGAGCGACGTTGTTGCCCTCACATTTCGACTTTGATAACTTCCCAAACTTATATTTAAATATTATATTAAATTACTTGAAGTTTTGTATCTAGGCCCTCACTTTAGGGTGATGTTAACATAGCACCGACATACTCGTCGTATACTAAGTAAATTTTTTTTACATATTTTGATAAACAATGCTTTTTCTATTTATAGTATGGTATTGTATAAAGTAAAGTTGTAAACCATTGAAATGTGTTGTATTTACGAGATGACATCATTTTAGTTAATTACTTATTTTTTAGGTTTCAATAAACTTCAACAAAGTCATGAACCTAACATAAATAGCAATTTACCTTGGTTCTGGCCAGGCTACTACTTATCATTGGTCATTGATTTCATTGGTAAACCTCATATTTATAAATACATACATACATATCTACATAGTAATATCTAATTAAAATTATACAAAAAATAATACACTGCTGGCATACCACCACCACCACCACCACCACCGTCATCATCATCATCATCATCACCACCAACTGCTATGCATATTAAGAAAGCTTATAAAACCGGATTTCATATACACGTGTATATGTATTACTATATGTATTTTGATGATTACGATGATAATAATAATGGTGATGATGATGATGATGATGATGACCGGCCTCAACTAATCATCAACAACAAGAATTTTATAACATAGAAGAATGTGTGTTATTAACTCTTTTGTTTTATGGACTACGCAAATCAATATCTATTAATATTTAATGTTGAATCTTCATTTTTTATTATTATACTATCATATATTTTCTAAACATATAAAAATTCTCATTCATTATGGTAATTATAAAGATCATACTTACTAACTTAGAAGCTTTGTGTGTGTCAATGGTATTTGCAATAAATTATAGGAGTATGGAATACTAGGCATATACAAAATAGCATTGATCACCATCATTTCGTGTCGTTGATAGAAGGAAGGGCTGATTTATACAATAATCTATATCTTAAATCTTATAAAAGAAAGCCCCCACGCTGCGTCTGTCTGTCTGTTTGAACGCGATAAAATCAAAAACTATAAAACGGATTTTCTTAAGGTTTCCACCAATGAACAGGGACAAAGTGATTCTAAACTGTGATTGAGTCATAGTTAACAAAAGTAAACTGTGTGTCTCCCTTCAAATGACTGTGACTCAATCACAGTTTAAAATCACTGTGATTTTGAAATCACTGTTTAGCTCATCTCTAGATTTTGATGTTTGTTTCAATTTCAATCGGGTAATCGGTTTTTTAAAAATGTAAAAATAACGAAAATATGGCTTTTTTAGGATTAAGATTTTTCAAAACTACACAATAAGATTTTCGTACGTTTTTACGTTGTTTATACTTTACTACTTGTTGAATTTTGTGTGTTTATTGATAACTGAGTACCTACAAGAGTATTGCGCTCTTCGTTCTATTTTTTCTGTATATATTATTCTCTGAGATCAAGAGAGTGTGTTGTTGTTGTTGTTGTTATTGTATATTTTTTGTTGAATTCAATTGGGCACTGCGGTGGCGTTGTTGTCGAGAAAAAATCGGAATTGGTGGATAAAATTTTGCAAATAAAGCTTAGAGACATACCATATTTTGAAACCAATCAAATAAGACTATTTGACAAACACATCAAATTTTCGAGAAAAAAAATATTACTGTCATGGCAATAATTTGATTTCTTTCTTTGTCAACATCTTCAGGCCCTTTAGTCTTGTATTGTTAAAGATCCCCTCTATCATCAGATAGTTTTGTTTTTAGTAATACGTAAGTCTATGTCTATTTTTTTTTTTTTTAAGTTGAATCTTCATTTTCTATCGAATTGTGATATCCTATGAGATATAAAGATATGTTTGTTTAATTGTAATTTATAATAAATCAAGTTCCAGTCTGTGTTATAGTAGATTAGTGGATAGAAAAGCTATTTACTGGGTAGCTTACACAATAAGATTGTTACAAGTACTTCCAACATAATCTGAAACTCTTGCTTTTTTGAGCAAGAAAAAATCAGCATATTACAAAGATACAAATTAGATGAATGAGTTCAAACTAAACAACTGAAAAAATATAAACTCTTTTTATGGACATGTTCTAGTTAGTAATTGATTCTATGTGAAAGGTATTGAATATTTCGTTGTAACTGAAATTAATA
This sequence comes from Amiota communis, assembly GCA_037043315.1. Lineage (NCBI taxonomy): Eukaryota > Metazoa > Arthropoda > Insecta > Diptera > Drosophilidae > Amiota > Amiota communis. Next base: position 239,202 of record JBAMAV010001656.1, on the reverse strand, counting down.
TAGTAGATTTTTTTTTCCAATTTTTCTTGTTCATTTTGTGTGTTGAGTTTTAAACGCTTCGTTGAATGCTCTTGAGTTTTGTGGACATGCTAAGAATAATTTATAGATACTACATAGATACAACTTGTTGTGTGTATTATAGATAGATACATATGTGCATATATACTTATGTACATCATTTTTAGTTTAACTATTACTATTATTTTGTGCATTTGAGTGCCGGAAGTCACAATTTGCAGTCGAAATGGCAAATAATTGATGGTTTGTTTGTTTTTTCTTCTTCAGTTTAAGATACTTAATTTTGTTCGCCTCATGGTAATAATGTGGATGCGGATGATAATGATAATGATGATGATGACGATGACAATGATGACGACGATTTCATGCTCAGTTGATGCTTCTTTCAAACTCCAAAGAATCGTTAGAATCGTTCAACAATACCAACTTAGATAACAAAATGTTGAGTGGAGAAAGAGAGAGAGAGAGGGAGACAGAGAGAAAGAGACTATTCTTTATATTGTTCTTGGCATTTTAAGTTTTTCAAAGTATTTTCTTCTTTAAGTACGAGTATCTACATGCAATATACACATACACATTCACAGATACTAGATACAAACATGAGTATTTGTTGTTGCTGTTCTGAATTTTTAATGGCAATGTGCATGTTTGTTCATGTCTCTTTGAACGCATGCATTCTTGCGTTTGTCTCTCCTACTTAGATTCATTAGAAAATACTAAGTTAAATCCAAGTTGTTGCGCTAAAGACATGAGAATGAATTCAAGACATCTTATTCTAAAAGCAGCAGCAGCAGCAGCAACCCGCACTCCTTTCTTAGATGTCAATCTATTCGCACATTTATTTAACCAAACATGCACACCAACCAACCAACCAACCAACCAACCCCACCATAGTATATTTACTATGACATTCATTGGCGGCGTATTTCTTGAGAACATTCAAGTAGACAACAGACAGAGCATCAACAGATCTTCATATACAATATTAAACAATGTTAAGCTACTCCAACCCATCTGATCCCAACCTATTCCAATACTATCTTTGTAGCATTAGTTTCACATTTAGTTGCTATTTGTGTTTCGTTTACCAACACCGACAACGCGAAGTGTAGGTGCAAACAAACACCCACAGGAAATGGGTCAAAATAGTTGTTGTGCTTAAATGCAAAAGATGGCGCATTTAATTGTATGTATCCATTTAAGATCCATTTCCACTTGAGTTTCTTGTTCAACCTCTCTCTCTCTCTCTCTCTTAGCATCATACCGCAACATTCGGGACCTGTTTTGTGCCTTCAAGACTTCTTCACGCATACCAAACTATATACCATTCCATTCTATTCCATTCTATTGTATACCATGTGTAAACTCGTACCAGCCAAGTGAGTTTATCTTTTGAACTTGTTCTTTGTTTGTTGGTAGCCAAGAAGAAGTGTAAGGAATACAATAAAAGAAGACATCGTTCGCATGCTCCAAGCGTCTCTACTCAATAGAAGTAGCAGTAGTAGTAGTTTTAGTAGCAGTAGTGGTAATAGTACAACAAATAGTTGGCAACATTTTTCCAATTAGCCTAATGTAGTAGCAACAGTTCCTCTACTCATTTCATCTCAGCTCATCACTGAATAGTAGAACAGTGGTGAACTCGTTTTCGACTTCATATTAAGAAGAGATTTTCTTTTCCTTTGGCAAAAACCAAACCAAACCCAAATACTTTTTCTTTACAAAGAAAATTCGTAGCAAAAATAAAAAAGAAAAGAGTTTTCAAATTGAAAAAAAAAAAAAAAAAATTGGAATTAAAAAATTATTGTTGTAAGAACCAAAAACCAAAGATTTTTGCCAACTTGCTTAATTCTAATTGGATTTTTGTTATTCTCTCTATCTCTCTCTCTCTCTCTCTCTGTACTCAATTGGTCTAATTGAATTCATGGCTAATTGGTTTTAGAAGCATGTACCATAAGCCATGTAAGCCATCTTTGCCAAAATGTTCCTCTTATTGGAATTTCAAATGAAGTTGAATTGAATTTAGAGTTTAGAGCAAATAAATACTATGGAAGAAAAATTGAAATTTGTCACTAATGAAGAAGAACTAGCCAATTTTATTGCTTAGTGCCTCCCAAAAAATTATGCATTTTATAAATTGAATAATGATGAAGGAGAAGAAGAAGTTTAAATGTGATAAATCCAATTAGCAGCTACTAAAAACATTCTTCTATCACAGGATAAGAAGGATTCATAACTCTTTTGTAAATGTCCACAAACAAAGACAATTGTATTAAATGTATTTTATACTTATAAGTATATCTTAATGGAATAGGTAGAAAATAGTAGATGGGAGTAGGAAATACTTAAATCATTTGTTTTATTGCCAATCCAACGCCATCACCCACCTTTCGTTTTATACAATAATTAGGGAGTAATACAAATTAATGACAAAAAACATTTTTATGGGTTTTTCTCGTTTCTTTTATTGTTTTTATTCATCTTTTGTAAGGGGCCTACTTCAGTGTTTGGATATGGATTTGGATTATATTATTGCTACTATGTAGTGAATATAACACTCAAAGATATGGTACTATGAGAATGAAGATGGGGGAATGTGGAAAGATGGAAATGGCGCGCCTATAGAAATTTTATTAATTCCTTAGCGTAAGGAAATTTCACCTTTTGTGCCGAACAATTTGCCGCATTCACATTCTTTATTAGCTCCTGCCAACGAGAATTTCGCACTGTACTATTGGGGTGCAAGAAGCTTTTGGTCTGAAGTATCTAAATCAGAAATGTGTTGCTGCTACTCGATGTCGGTAACTTGCAGTAAAGTTTTTTTCTTCCCTTTTTCATATTTCTTGTTTTTTTTTTTTTACTTTTGCTTAGAAAATTTTGGTAAAAATTCTTCAAAGAAACATAAATTTGCAACAAAAGGCATTGGCACAGTTGCCAGCATCTGCCCCACTGTAGAAGTCTTTCATCCTTTAGCTTTGAATTTGTACACCATACTTTTTCTTTCGGTGCTGCTTTGGTTTTTCTAACTTGGAAAAGTTTTTCTTAAAAATATAAAAAGGTATGTTGTAGTACTTTGAGACTTGTTTGAGCTACAAAAAAAAAAAATTAAAATAAAAAAATAAAAAATGGAAATGAAATAAAGAAGTTACAAAAAATAATGACAAAGAGAGTTTTAGAGAGATTTGTCTAGAATGGAGGGAGGGAGGGAGGGAGAAAGTAAAGTCAGAGTGAAAAAAAAACTTTGTCAATTTCAAAGTCATAAATTTTCAAGCAAAAGTCATACACACTCAACTTTAGTCAGTTAAATTTGCGAAACTTGGCTTAAAGGAACGAACACATCATAGCGACTCAACTCCAGATGAGCTGAGCTGAGCTGATTCCATTTTAGAGGGTATCCCAGCCTAAGGCGTGCCACTAAGAAATTAAATTGGTCTCACCCTTTTGTGGTGATGTTACAACTGGCTGGACGACTTAATGCGGCGTAAGCGTTATTAGATGAATCAAGAACTTTTGAAACTCATTAAGGGCAAACATCTTAGTACTGTCGCTTAAAACTTTAAGTGTTTTGTTTTCCCACCATCATTTGGTTTTAAGTGACGTCAAACGTTTAAATTTATGCTAAATGGTAGGTCAAACTTTTCCAAAAGCTGTTTTATTATAGAATTCGATAAAGGAATCGGAGCTACCATCATTTTATACTAAAGGTCTAGATTGTACGAAGGAACCAACTGGGCCTATATTATATACTATTGTATAATACAATAATATCCGCATGGACAGACGGATATGACCAGAATGATTTGTCTAGTCGTAATTTAATATACCTTGTTTGCAATAAAAACAACACTATTTTCTACTGAATCGTACATATTTAATACCGTTTTAGATGTAGAAATTCATTCACGTACTCATGTTTAAGCGAGAGTTCAACACATGTTTTTCTAACTTGAATCCGCCGAAGAAGTAGATGATGATAATATGTATTAAAAGGAAATGAGAAAAGAAAACAGACCAATTTTGTCTTTGTGACCCACAAAATATTGAAGAAGAACCTATTTCTGCGCTACCACTGACTCACAAACACAATGAGCTCTTAAGATGGTTAAATGAATGATGGAATGGAGGTATGGTATAGCGGTTATAGAGGTAGCAAGATGGTTGGAAGCACTTAAGATCTTTGTCACATACTCGTAAAGATCGCATTAAAATGCCATAAAAAGCGACACATAACTTTTAGTTTTGACTTGAGTTAGTTTTCATGCTCTTCATCATGCTTTCTTTCCTTTTAGCCACAAGAAAATGACATGACAATCATGATGTCGAACCGATGATGATGAGGATGATGACGATTATGAAAGCGTCACGCGCGCTTCTTCTAAAAAAACACACACACACACAAACACTCACAAACATAACAAGAAAAAGTCTAATAAGCGTGAAATAATTGACATTTAAGCGAAGACATGCTCGAACGGACATTGTAGGCCAACCAACCAAGCAACCAAGCAGTGAATGTCTATATATCTTCTGTCTATCTGCCATATATACATACAATAGATGAAGACACTAGAGCATTGGGGAGACACAGACAGACATCATGTCGGCTGGCATATGTCGATCAGAGTTTGTCGAGCTTTTGCGGTGGGGACGACACACAATGACGTTTGTCATTATGACAAACATGACAGATGACCGCACGTAAATTTAATTTTTCATAAATTTTGACAGACCGACAAACAGGCAAGACAATGAAGCAAATATATGGATATAAAATAGAGCAGCATGTCTATTGCAGTTAGAACTCACGACTAACGACTCACTCACTCATTCATTCAATTGTTGTTATAAGAAGACCCACATTGGTATTGTACTACATTGTATAGTATTGTAGTTTGGTAGAATGTCAAATATTTCATGTAAATTTTGGGTGTGACTACTATTGGTACATGAAAAAATCAAAAGGTGGAGATGTGCAAATATACATTGACGCCCATTAAGATTTTTTAGGTCATGAACAATAAATAAAAAATAGAAAACAAAACAAAAAAAATACAACATCACAATGTCATAAAAATGAAGATAAATATTAAAATAGAAAATAAGTAAATACAAAGATGATAAATATAAGGATATGAGTAATGAGAATTGGAAGACAAATGGTGAGTTTACTATGAAGTTGAGTTGATTTTGTAAAATGAGCAACGTCGTGTCAAACATTTTAAATATTCAGAGAGATTTAATACGTTACTGATTATGATAAAGACAACGAAACTATGAAATAAATAGAGAATGATTGGTGTAGGATATGCTTTATAACTTACGGTTGTATCACATAAAGCTCTGAGAGAAATAACAAAAGTGAAAGACATTATTGAACTAGTAACAAAAACAAAATGGAGACGGATTGGTCCTTTAGCTCGCATGGCAGATAAACAGTGGACCAAAATATTTATGAAATGATGGGGAAAATTTGTAGACAATAGAGTCTTGTACTAATGCATTGGAAACGGCTAACAAGACATTTGTTTCGCTATGAGTGAAGTGGTCGACCAAATAGAATAAATCGAGTTTTGTGCCGACATTTGCAAATACTAAGTACTTATTCAGACAAGCCAAATGCATTCTGTCGCACATGTAGAGTTTTTTAGAGAAAGTGGTTGCCGAAGCAGAACATTTACGAATGATTTGGTTGGTTCTCAAATATTCTAAAGTAAACCAAACAAACCAAATGCGAGGCATTAAATTTTATATGTTTGGTTTTGTTTTTTCATTTGTATTCACTCCTTGAATGAACCAAGTGCGCATCACTTACAAATACATGTCATTCAATTCATTTATTTTGTTTGTTTTTTCGAAACCAAATGAAATGAAGTGCCGAATGTATTTGGAAATGTTTGTTAGAGAATGCATTCGTGCAAGACTCCAGTAGATCAATCATACCTAACTTTAATCAGTTAAATTTGCAGATCGATTTAAAGCAACACTTACAGGATGAACGTTTCATATGAGCTGATTCCATTTTAGAAAGTATCCTCTTTCAAAGCGACTTTAAAATTCAATTTGCCTTACACTCCTAGATGCTACTATTGACCGAATTGAATGCTTTATTACATGAATCAAGAACTCTGAAACTATTTTAGACCAAAATTAAAGACAGTCTGCAATACTTCTAATTGCTTTTCTCTGAAGATTATTATGATCCATGACTTAATTTCTACGAAATTGAGGATCATATATAACTTCCCGTTGCCTATTAGGAAAGCAATGAACCTAAAATAGAAAGAACGAAGACCAAGTCATACCATTTAATTTGAAAATCACAACAACTGTGGAACTAGTTTTCTTACAATCGGTTGATTGATAACCGTTGCCCCACGGATAACATGAATGGCGGTATGATAAATTATCTTAAGGACTGTTAAAGATAAATTCTTAAAATTTCTATGGTAATTTTGTGAATGGATTCTATCTATTTTTATAGTGGCTATTAAAAATTTTCTATTGTACAATCACTCATTAATGTGAATGATGAATGTGCGTCATATTTTCATTATAATGCCCTTTCCACTCCTTCTTAATAATCAAACAAATGTCTTAGACAAAGTTTTGACTGTTTAAAATGAAAGTAAAATCTCATTAAATCTACGAAATCTATGCATGCATTATGAAATCATTTACCAAAAGAGGTGATTAGTGTGGTCGGTCGGTCTTCCGATTTGTCTTCCGCCTTCCACAAAGCCAATTAGCCACAGTTTTTAGGGAAAAAGAGAGAGAGAGAGATTGAGACTTTTGCAACTGTTGCCACAATTAACGACTAATCACATTTTGAAAGTCGCCAAGCATTTTCCATTTTCCAAATGAAATTGAGAGTCCTCTTACGTTAAGTTCGCTTAATGCTATTCTGTGTCCTATGCCCTGTTGCGTTTTGCTGTTTTCGCACTAATAGTTAGAAGGTTGCGGAACTTACGGGGTTAGTCTCATCTATGTACATACATTCTATGTAGCTTTTGTTTTCAATTAAACTTTGACGTCAGCCAACAGAAATATGTATGTATGCTCGAAGAGTGGCAGACATTGTATCAAAAAAAAAAAAAAAGAAGGATTCAAAACCTTCCTATCGCATATTTTGCACAGACACATATTAAACAAATATCCTGCGTGTCAGCAGGATTTTAATCATTGAACAAGACAAAGTGGCGAAGCGATGCCAATGAGTATGAAGTGTGAAGTGTGTGCCGGTGTCTGGGCTCTGTTGAGATGCGTTTGAATACAATCAAGCAAAGTGAGACCCTTGTGCAGGAAGGATCAGAGAACGCAACCCGTCGTGATGCTGCTACTCCTGTTGCTGTTGTTGTTGTTGTTGTTCTTATTATTCTTATCCTGTTGTGCGACGGCATTGTCAGAGAATGAAAATGGGAACGTTAAAGGCGCAACGTATGAGTTTTGAATTATTGTTGCTGCTATTCAACATGAGTGCGAAGTCGTCAAGAAGGACGACACGACGACAATAGCGAGCGAATGAGCGAAGCTGCTGATGCTGGCGAAAATGTGAAATGAAAACTAAAAGAGGACGAACGAATGAACAAAAATTACAAAACAAAAGGATATTGTGACAAGGATTTATTAGTGCAGCGCAGCACACAGGACAAAGGCGCGAATACAGGACAAAATAAAATACAAAACTAAACGGAACGAAACGAAACAGAGGAGAACAGCGGCTCAGTCCCATTAGCTTGGCAGGATGGCATGCATGAAACAAACGTGTTACGGTTCTCTCTCCTTCTTTGATCTACTTCTACTTCATCGTTTTCTTCAATTATAATTCCAGGGGTGACTTCCGACAACTTCCGCTCATTTGACAGAACGAGGAAGTAGGAGTAAGAGATGGATGATGGAAAAATTAATATCAAAAAATCATACAAAGAAAAAAATTTAACATAAAATATTGAAAAGAGTTTGTCGTTGTCGAGTGCCCCTGTCTGAATGTCTGCCCCCCTATCTGACTGACTGAGTTTTTAAGTGGGCTTGAGTCATCCTTGTCGTCGCCACATAAAGTGTTTTCCACGAGAGTGTCAAAGTGGAAATCGCATACACGCATCACTCACTCACTTTTCCATACTAGATTGATATGTATCTCATTTCTTTCTGTCACTTTTATGCAACCAACTAACGCATTTTTTATTCTTCATTCAACGACTTTACCGACTCTTTTACCTATAGAACGAATAGGACGAAAGACAATGAAGTGAAAATCAGTGAGTCCTTGGCGCTTTCTCCTGCCGCAATATACTCAGCTCAGCTGCGATTTATTGCAGACAATCTGTTCTTAGACAATCCACTTTAGCAATTGTTTTGCTTTTTGTTTAATTACACAGCGATGAGAAAAACGACAGGAACAGCAACAGCAACAGCAACAGCAACGACAAAATACTACTATTTCATTTCATGATGAATTCTCAGAGAGACTATCCTTTCTTTATTTTTATCAAAATGAAGCAACACTTGATTAATTGGTGTAAATAATCTTAAAACCGTCTGTGTTTTCATTATTGAAACTAAGAAGCTTCTACAAGGATCAAACTTAAGTAGTCACATACAAAACAAACAAACTACTACAATAGAATTGTGGGTCTCGGTTTAATACAAAAAATACAAAGCAAAACTAGTATTGTACGAGACAATTTTGAGCCTTAATAAGATAAATTATTTGCCATTTGCAGTCTCCTAAAAGTTCTTTCATTTGACATTAACAATTGGCATTTTTTCTTAGATTGTATCTTTAGCATATATGCAATTAAAAGATACAATACCCAATAGTGTGATCACAGCTGATGAACTCCAAATGAAATAAAGTTCAGCACACTCAAAGCTCTACTAAATATTTTCATTCCGTAAACTCCTCTTCAATTTAATAACAAGTATTGTCATTAAGACATTTCCACAAAATACTTTAGTACGCGTACTACACACATTTCATAGAACATCACATCTAGTGCAATGTATTGTAGGATGTGGTAGGTATGGCATATTAAGTTTCTGCTGAACTTCGTAATAGAATAAAGAGAATAAGAATATATTGTATGATATAGATTGATGATACTATGAATAGAAAGAGTATCCACATTACTTAAATTAGGATCTAATTATTAAAATCCGACAAGTGCAAGCAAGTGTTGACAGATGAACATATGAACCATATATAACTGCCTATGAAACTGAATATACTCTATTTCATTTCTCTATTACTACTTAGTATTTCTAGTACTAGTATGTTAACTTCATTTCGGTCTTGAGTCCATTCGACTAATCAGCTAAATTGCTTAATTTATTGCTCGGCCATGATGCTCACCAATCGTGTAAAACTTTCCGCTTTCAAACTAAAGAAAAATTAATTTTGTTCAAATACTCTACCATCACCGTCCTTCAGGACTCATTTCTGTTCTCTTCCTGAGAAAATGTCTTCTCATGATGTTAGAGGCGAAGAACAAAGTAAATCAAATTACGTTGTTTCATGGGTAAATAGGTAGGTAGGTAGGTAGATAGATACATAGATAGATAAATTAGTACTATAGAAAGATTTGTAGGTGTATATGAGTATCTCTATTTTTCACTGGTATTGGTATTGTAGTCTGTCGTTATTCGTTTCATTGTTTGGTCTCAGCTGGTCACTTGAGATTTGTTACTTAAGATTTTTACATTAATAGACTTTTAATTACCTTCGTTTTTGTCACTTTATATTATTGTTTTATCCTCCTCCTTCTTATGACGATTATGATGATTTTCAAAATGTTTAATGACGCATACCATAGATTCGTATATAATTTTGCCAAGATATGGAGAGAATAGAAATAGAACTGCAAATAAAACAAAAATGAAGAGAATTTAATTAGAAAATAATTTGAAAAGTTCTTAAAGTGTAATTTCAGTTGGTGTATTTACCATGTTTTTTGTCAATTATCAAAATTACAAATTTGCATGACTAAATGTGATTAGAAGACTCCAAAAACCTACAACAAAAGACCCTCCTCATCAAATCAAAGCGACAACACAATTTTTGAGTGAACCTAGTACTACTATATCAAAGGCCTAAACAAAGTCATAAGCTTAGGTAAATAAGTCCATACATACATACTCGTATAGCAATCATTTTAATAACAATGATGATAATGATGATGGTGATGATAATGATGATTATCAAGATGTAAAACAATTTTTAATTTCGGAAAATGTAATTATTGTAAGTTTAATTTGTCGTTTTAGTTTTTGTTTAAGTTGGTCAAGGCAAGGCAGGGCAGGCAGCAGAAAGGCCTGCTTAACTTTGTTACTCACTGACTGATTGACTTTTGACTCAATGTCTGCCCTCTGGTTGATGGCCCTGGATGTGTTTATGCTATACTACAATACAATACTATATTTATTTAGTACATAATCATTTATCATTTGATGGCATCGCGCGCACAATTGTCAAATTGTGCAAATCGATCGACAAATCGGGTGACATGAGATAAAATAACATAAATTCAATTTGTCAAAATATAATAGAATACAATAAAAATGACAATAAGGACAATTGAAGGGACAATCGTTCTGGGTTGATAGCGAGAAATTTATTGTTCCTTTGTTCTATAACATAATTTGTTTAAAGGAGAGGGGAATTTCTATTTTTTTTTTTCAATTTTCACATTTAATTGAATAAGAATAATAAAGAGAATAAATAATTTAAAGATGAGATTTCAATATTTTAGATTTTAAATGGTTTTCATATAATTACAGAATGCTAATATTATTGAGTATGGTCTGTTGCATTTTTGTTGCAGCTTGAAAAACTTGTATGATTAATCTGCAACATATTCCTTCACTATCGGAAAAGAACGACTTAAGAACTGCTCAAATCTTAGTCTTTTTAAGGTTTATCTGGCAAGAAGTTTATCGCTTGGGTTAGCACATCAATCTGGCAATATGCAGGACAGTTTGGTCTGAAAAGAGCATACATTTTTAAAGAATTATGACTCACTGTGACTTTAGTGATCGTAAATAGAAATCATTCTATCTTACCAAAGCTACAAATTGCGTGTAATCCTATCTTGTAAACACAAATATTTGTATATTTTATCCGCTCATACTAAACCGGAAATATCAACATTCACTGGACAACAAACTTGTTATATACAAAACATTATTCAACCCAATTTTGCTTAATGGGACTCAAGTTTGGGGAGATAAAAAAACTTCAAATTACACAGAACAAATCGCTTAGAATGTTACTTAATTAAACATTCTACTTTTTCACTTCAAGAAAAAATCTTTCATTATAATATAAACTTCAATGATCACAATGCACTTAAGCATATAAGAATATATTATTGTATACAAGATTGCATTGCATGTTCTCAGGTAGGTAGGTTCTTAGTTCTCTTATTTTTTGTGATTAGATTAATCAAGTCCCAATATCTTAGTTGTTTAGTTAAGAGTGAAGTTTTTTATATCAGATTTTTTTTCGCATTTTTCCTTAGTTAGAAATTTAAAATACATCAGACCTTGCTTTGCGTCGATTCGGTTTGCGTTTTTTCTAGGTTGCGTCATTACTGATTTCAGAAGAATTTTCGCTTTGAGTTGTTGATTTTTTGGAATTGTGAATTTTTTGCGAATAACGAAAGCGCTAGATCTGGCCGCAGCAATTGTAAGATCTCGAAATAGAAATAAAATCACAAAGGCTATCCATTCTGTAACATATTTAGATGCGAACAAGGAGTGGTTTTATGACTGAAATTGAGTCCCGGCTTTCTATTTTAATTCGAAATCAGGTTGCCCAGAAAATTCTATGAAACCAAATGGTAATCCAGGCAAAAGCAAAATGTTTATTTGAAGATATTAAAAATACTCGTATATCTATGTGTAGCATACCATTTGTACAGACTAATGATAAAGTTGCTGACATAAAAGAACATTTTTATGTCTACTAATGGCTGGTTTGATAGGTTCAAATATCGCGCAAATCTACATAGCATTTCTCTTAAAGACAAAGGTAATTATTCAGCAAAAGAAGTTTTCAATGTGGATGAAACTGACCTATTTTGGAAATGTCTACCAAAAAGAACATTCATATCGAAAACTGAAATACCTGCACCAGGATTTAAGGCTAGTAAAGATAAATTTTACTCTTCTTCTAGGTGGTAATGCAAGTGGTGATTTTAAATATAAGCCGTTACTTATTCAAAAAGTTACTTCAATGGATTTTTTTATCTTCAGAGTGCGAATGATTTTGTACAATATTTATTATTAAAGTGAATAATTGAATTTTGTTTCCTTTTGTTTTATGGGTTCCTCTTCTTCTTCTTTTGACATTTAATGAAAAAAAACAATATCAAGGTCCTATATTTTATATTTATATGGTTTCCTATAGAAAAACGTAATTCACTTTGCGTCGTTTCGATTATCGAGGTTTGGGTGTATGTAACCCAACTTAATTTTCAATAGTGAAGTCTTAAAGATAACTAGACTCTGTAAAAATCAATTTTAGTAAATTGAAAATATCCAATCCAATGAAAAAATGATCAGGAATTTGAACAATGGCGTAGACCCCATCCTAATCAGTGTTTTCCTACTTTAAGTACCACTGCCATCGAGTAAGTAGAACTAATAACTATGCTAGTGGTGCTGTTTCAAATTAATGAGAATCCGACAGCCGGAACAATAGAGTATTTAATAGTTAGGCCTATTCAGTTGTTCTGTTCTTATTTTATTTCATAAACTTACGTACCCTTAAACCATAGAAGTGATGCTAAAAATGTTGATTGTTTTCTATTTCTATTTTTCAAGTTGAACCTGCGCAATGGTTTCGTATTTGTGTCAAAAATTAATTTCGCTACTCATTTGTTTTTGCCAAAACATGAAGTTCAGATTTGAGTGGGTGGTACGAGTGTTCCTGGTACACACTTGAACTTTAATCTACCAAACACACATCCATATGGTACATGAATACTATATGGTAGACTATTTATGTGCGTATGATGTGTGAGTAATTTAATGTTTTTGTTCTTATTCAAACGCACATTCATATCAACATATACTCATAGAAGTGTTTACTTTCATTTATACACATGTATTGTGTACGAGTATGTATATATACATACTTACATGTATGCGTGTATACTCATATGATGATGGTGGCGGTGGTCACTCAGGACTCACATGTGTATCAGCCATGTTCGTTTTAATAAGCAAACATTGCGCTAATAAAGTGCGAAGCCGTAAGGCAATCCTAACATGCGAATTAAACCATTCCGCCGCCAGTTTCCACCGACTCCGCTGGCAGCGTTGCCATAACCATTGTTGCCATTCAATGCCGAAAACATCTTATCCATCCAACATTTCATTGAAATCTTCCTCCTCCAGTTCTTTCCACATATGAGTTGCTCTTGCTCACCTGTTGTTTGTATTGTAAGTATTGAATCAGTTGGGAGAAATAATGGTGGGAGGCTTGGTGGTTTGGATGGATGGATTGTGTAGTATTTTTCCTTGTTTGCTTTTTGATTTAATTTTCATTCACTTACACGTATGTTTTTGTTGTTGGTTGTTCATTTCTCTTATTTCTTCATAATTCTTACATTTTTTTTTTTTTTATGTGTTCAGATCTTTCTTTTCCACCATTTTTGGTGGGTTTACATTAATTGATTTTACAATATATATTTTAGTGTAAGTGAAATATAAGTGGGTAATACTGTGTACATGTGTGTATCTCTGTGTGTGTGTGTGTGTGTGTGTCTCCCTGTATGAGTTCAAATTCTGGTGGTTTTCATTTATTTGTTTTATAATTTTTTTTTGTTGTTAATTTTTCTTCTTTTGTTTTTAAGGTTTTAAATATTTTTGAAGTTATTGTGCGCTTCAAGCATTTTAATTAGATTGGTTTCCTTTATTCTTTTTCATTTTCTTTTCATCTTTGTATCTTTGTATCTTTTCTATTCCACCTACATTCATACTTACACATTTGAATAATAGTTGTTTATGTCGTTGTCATGTTCAATCTGGCGTAATTTTATAATTCAAATTCAAAAACAAAAGATTAATTTCTACTTAATGAATTTATGATATCGTGAAATCATGAATTTAATCATCAACAAAAAAAAACACAAACGTCAATAACAAATGCAACCAAATAGGCCTAAAATAAATGGAAAAGGCTTAAGTGTTGTTTTTAATTCTCATTCAATTTATCATTTATTTTTTAATCTTTGCACTTTACTTGGAAGTTTGGAGCTTAAAAACTTTGAAGTGATGTTTGTGACAGCACATAAATATTGTGTTTGTAGAAATATCAAAGTCAGGATCTGTATATACATGAAATAAAAAAACATTTTGTTAAGAAATAATATTAATATTATTAATGGATATGTTTCTGTTGTTCTTCGATTATTGGATACTAGTATATGGTATGTATTTTCCATACCAAACTTTGATTTCACAAAATATGCTATACATACTATCAAGAAGTCTGTAACACACAGAAGGAGACATCAAAGATCCCATACATATATTCTTGATCAGCTCGAAGAGGCTACCTTTTTTGTTTTTTATCTTATCAAACTTAAATTAAGAAACTTGAAGTGTATGATCCATGTTCACCCACCATGGAAATTTCATGATCCTAGGATTACCACGACGGGTACCTCCCATACAAATCCAAATTCAAACTAATGTTCTTATTAGAAAAACTTTTTTTTTCTCTTATCGAACTGAAATTTGGACTCTATAAGTGTCTGATCCATATCCACCAACCATGAAATTTTATGATCCTAGGATTACCAGAAGGGATACTTCCCATACAAATCCAAATTCAATCTAATGTTCTTATTAGAAAAACTTTTTTTGCTTTTTGTCTTATCGAACTAAAATTTAAACTGTATAGGTGTCTAATCCATATTCACCAACCATGGAAATTTCATGATCCTAGGATTACCACGACGGGTACCTCCCATACAAATCCATATTCAAACTAATGTTATTATTAGAAAAACTTTTTTGTTTTTTGTCTTATCGAAGTAAAATTTGGACTCTATAAGTATCTGATCCATATTCACCAACTATGGAAATTTCATAATGCTAGGATTACCAGAAGGGGTACCTCCCATACAAATCCAAATTCAATCTTATGTTTTTATTAGAAAAACTTTTTTTGCTTTTTGTCTTATCGAACTTAAATTTAAACTCTATAAGTATCTGATACATATTCACCAACCATCTAAATTTCAAGATCCTAGGATTACTGGATCGTATAGCTCTCGATAAGTGTGTTCATTACACCATGGCCATGCGCCATCTACATGTGACATATATTTCATACTGACTATTGGTGTAAGTCAAATCATAAATATAATATTTCAGCATGTTCAAGAGCATGGGTATTAGATCTTTGGAATAGCCAAAGATAACTTTCTTTCTGGTTATATGATCAACTCAATTCAATCATTCACATGCAAACACTAACCGATGGACAATCCATAAATATTTAAGTCCTCTAAGTTATTCTAGTGCCCCTTAACTGTTATCAAAATCACCGCCTTTAAATCAACCGAGAGTTTTTAACTTTAAAAAAGAAATTCTCGCATCATTTTTCAATGGACCCTTTGATAGTTTAATGAAAAATTATTGTTTAACATTGTCAGATGTCAAAATGAACCAACGAATTGGAAGTGAAAATGAAAACAGGTATTAATAATCATGTTCAGTTTTTCACTTTTCCATATGCACCATTTTATCATAAATTTAGAGTTGCCGAAATCTGAATTAAATTAGATTTTTGTATAAGGTGTCATATGATATAAGTGAATGGATCTTATATATGTTTGTATTTTGTATGCAATGCATTCATTTATTATAGTGATGTGAAGGGTATTAACAATGTGAATATTTTTCTGAATATATTTTGTTGTCTTGATGAAATCATGTTGTAATCAAAATAAGTTCAAAATCAAAGGCCAAAAAGAAAAAATTCATTAATTTAAGAAATATGTATTACAAATAAATAATTTTAAACCATTTCAAATTTGGATTTCAACTAAATCCGCTTAAGTGTTAATACCAATTTCCGTCATAGATGATGATGATGATGATAGTGATAATATCAATTATGATGATAATAATAATAATAATATAGACAAAATATTAAATACGAAATTGAAACCGAAACCATTGGATGGAGGGTTGATTGAAGAGGTTGGTTGGCCTTGTAAAACAATTAAGATCCAACAACAATTTTTTTATTTATTTAAATAATTCCATTTTCAAGGTTAATAGAAAAACACAAAACAGACAACAACTCGTGGTTTCGATATTCGATTTCTGATTATTTTTGTTTACTGATTTCGGTTTTAACTCGCTTCTTTAATTAATAAATTTACCACGTTTCCACCATGGCAAAAACTAACATACCTACTACATAAAACCAAAGGCCTTTTTCGGTGTCGCACTTGAAAAATCAAAAATCTTCACATGGAATATTAAATCCACATTTAAAATGATGATAGGTTAAATTGTTGTCAACTACAATGAATTTTGAATAAATAATAAAATTCAAATTGAAATGCAAATAACTTTAGAATTGCAGTTAAGTATTTAGTATCATTTATTGCCATAGTTAGGTGAATAATAAAATAGAAGGTTCAGTAAATTTGTAATGAGTCAAGTGCAAATGGCAAAAACAAAATGTAGTTTTATCGATCGATAGATTTTACAAAGAAAAACTCAAAAAAGTGTCACTTGAAATGTGGCCAAGAGAATTTTAAAGGAAATATTGTTTCATTGAGTAGTGATGAACCTTCTTTTTTTTTTGTATGAAAACAAGTATGAAGAAAGGAATGAATGAATGAATGACCTTTATGACTGGCAGATAGACAGGCAGACAAGTCAAAGAACAAAGAGTCAAAATCACTTTTAATTGAAAAAGGTGTTTGCCCTCATGCGTTTTTGTGCCTTTCACTTGACAAGGCTAAAATGTTATTTAATAACGCAAGAACCGCAGTGACACTTGTTAGCACACCCACACTCTCACAAACATGCACACAGATACTTATGTATGTAGTACACATGTGTATAAAATAAAACCTCATCAATCACAACTACTAAAGTAGAAACGACACACACAACAATTCATTATCACTTTGAAGAACTAGGAAAACGACAACATTCTTGCGTCAAATATGAAACAGACATGAATGAATGAATGAATGAATGAATGAATGAATGATGGAATGAAGGAACTAAACAACATCAAAAACAAATAGTAAAACACAGGAGAAGACAGAGGGACTGGCATTGAATGTGGGACTGGCACTGGGAGTAAAGAAACTGTCAAGTGAAACACGAAAAGCAAACGCCCCAAAACACAGTCCCACTAAAATGCCACTTATTATTATGTGGACACAAAATGAACAAAGTAAAGGAGTGAGCTACTATGAGACTATAATTGTAACTCAGAATCTCCATCACATCCTTAGGAACATTATCATCATTGGCGCCCATTGTCATCATCAAACATCATAACACCAACATCATCATCACCACCAATGTTGTCATTCTTGTTCGTAGTTTGGAGGAGTCCGTTTTCTAGATGATTTATTACAAAAAATAATGTCACACAAAAATGTCATATAACAAAAGATACTACATAGAAACAACAAAATATTGTTCTATCAATGAGACGACGACGACGAACGATTTAATTTAGTATGCAACACTTGACTTTTGCTACAAATATTCAAGCATGGCTTAGTCCAAGTTTCCCATACCATTTTCACTGAGATAAAATTTAAAAAAAAAACAACAGAACCTGTGATGATAAATAGATAGACAAATAAAAGTGATGATGGAAAATAATAAATTTTAAAGTGATTTTTTATAGTCTGGAAACTGTACACAGATACCAGCTAAGTACGCTTAAGTCTCTCAACTTAAATTCTCAAATTGATGCAGCAACTTCAAAGGAAGACCTTTTCCACAATATTTGCAAAGAAAACGAAACATAAATAAGGAAATCACAAAATGAAATCATCACTACTACTTGTTTGCATTATGAGAATAAAAAACCAGAAAGAGAACTTTGATGATGAACAAGGAAAAGGTACCTTCAAAGGAAGTAAGTAGTTTATTTATCCAATATGAAAAAAATATAAAACGCAACACACACTTTACATTTAAGTTAAATGTTAATGGTAAAAGCAAAGACTTAAAAGCGATCAAACGAAATAAGGAGATGGGAGACCAACAACAACAACCAAAGATACACGTACACGTACTTGGAACTACAAAAGTCACTGAGCGATTGAGTGAAACCGACTAAAGATCCTGGACTGTGAGTGTGAGTGTGAGATGGATAATTGCTTTGCATTCCTTTACATGCATAACAGTTTATAGTTCAGAGTCCATGATTGTATGATTGCCTCTACTTGTTCCTGGTAGCCACAAATGCTTCTTTTTGAAATGAAACAAAATGAATGAACGAGTGAAGTGGCAGGCATGGGTATGGGTATGGGTGGGAACTGTGACTGCGACTGTGACTACAGTCGCTGTAGCACGTTTGAAATTTTTCTACTTATTTATCCTCATAAAATATTCATGTAATCATTCGGACTCAACTGAACTGAACTGAACTCAACTCGACTCGACTCGAAGGACGAGAAGGATTTCGTTAAATATATTCATTGGCTCTCATTTGAAGTCGTCAATCGGAGTGTTTGGTGTTTCTGAAATACTCGTGCCAAGTATGAAAAGATCTGCTTGCCACACAACACAACACCTGAGCTCACACAACACAACACAACACACGCATCCATCCATTCGTTTGTCCTATCGTCCATCCATCGTCCAGTTTCATTGGTTGGTTGTTTCAGTTTGTATTGGTTGGTTGGTTGGTTGGTTGGTTGCTACTGCATTTCAATTAAAAATTGTTTTTCAGTACATTTGAGTTGATTGATTTTTAATTGATTGCAATTGTGGCAAATATAAGGACTAGTGCTGCCATGGACTTGCCATTCTCCTATTTACTCATTTTTAATGCTTTTTCTCTTTGAACGACTTTTATATCAATATAAATTTAATCTTTTATAATTTTTCCATGATTCTCTTTTATATTCTACAATTTAACAAATTACAAATGAATAAATGAATGTCATACATAATTCTCATTTATGATTTTTGCTGACTACCATTACCACTAACACTACCACTTCTATTATATTGTATTGCATTGTATTTGACAATAAGATTCATTTTGGATTTGACATTTATCACCAACAAATCTAAATGGAACCCAAGACAAACTGACAGACTAAATGAAATAAAATGAGAAAGGATTTTAATGGAGCAACACATGGCGTATACGCATTAGGAACTGAATAGCTAAAGTTTGACTTATGAAAGCGGAAAAAACATAAAACAAGGACAACAAAGGATAAAGAAAAACGGTCACAACAAAAATATACATACACATGTATGTATATGTACATACATATGTCGCCTTTTAAGCAGCTCACATGGTCATCATTCAGTCAAACGAGACGAGAATTGTTGCCCTTTTGCTCATGTCTCCCACCGTATGTCGTTCGTTTGGTTGGTTGACATTTTACCTGAGAATTTATAGCAACTGTCAATTTCGCAAAAACACACACATCACACACACACACACACACACACACATACATACATATATACGTATGTATAGATATACCATATGCATGAATTATGGCATCAGTCATGTGTGTAGATGTTGTGAGCCCAAATGTAGTATTTCTTTCTTTCCATTTAATTTTTTTTGCTCGATTTAAACCAAAATGAAAAACCTTTTTATTTTTTTTTTTGGTGTCATTATTTGATTTTTAAGTTAAATGTGAAGTGACATTTTCTGTTGTGTCCATTGATCTAAACCATTTATTTTCTGCTTATTGTATCCTTGGCTAATTTTTAAGCTTAATGGGCGTGTAAATAGATAAGAATCCAATGAGAAAAAGCAAAGCGACAACAAAGAGGAGTGTTAAGTCCAATGTTTCATACTTGAATTCATAAATTATGGAGAAAAAAAAATATATTAAAGTCAAATGGATGACAAGAAGATACAATCAAATACAATGTATACATATGATATCCATGAATTACAATAGTAACTAAGACAATACTTGTGGTATGTGGATTATAAATTTAATAAGAATCTCATTAGAGTACTTACTATACAAGTCTCCAGTTAGATTTTAGTTAATCTGGATGCTAACTTATAACTGTTCATTTAACTTTCATTAGAATTAACTAAAAGAATAGTGTTTTCCATATTTTTGTGGTTCTATAATCGGCAACAATTACATGAAATGTAATTTCTATACGATTTAAATGAAGAGATACAATTATGCAGAACAAAACGTCATAAAAAGTTGGTACTTAGTAATTTAATAAAGTAAAATTTTGATCACAGGGCGTATTATAACTGAAAGCGTCAGATGTGTTTAGATAATCACTCTTAGCAGCAGCAGTTGCTGCGACCCTGTCGTGATGTTAGTGTGCGATTTTTGTAGTCATTGTTCCTTTCTCACTCTAATTTTGTCCATGCACATTTGTTTAATTTTTTGCTACTAACGAAAGCAAGCATGTTTTTGTGTTTCTTCTCATATATTCGAATGTTTTCGTTTCGATTGAGTGACAAATAGAATCGCGCCATCCTTACCGTTAAACTTTAAAATATGATTAAACAAAAACGGAGTTCTGTAGCAATGGGCCTTTTTCTATTGTAGCATAATGAACTCACAGTAGAGTCAAAATAAATGCACTTCTTATTAAAAAAAAATATGAAAATATATAAATGCGAGTTGCAACAAAATTGATAACATATAAACATTCTTCATGAAGAAATACATATACATGCCAACTTTCATGATAATTGGTCAAACGTTGTTGGAGTGAAACGCCGTTAAACAATTTTTCTCATCCTATTTTATATATATAGATTCGCTTCTTATTTTATTAATCAATAATAATATTTTATTTCGATTTACAAAGTATATGTTTATTAATCAAATTTGAAAATAATGTAATTATTAAAATTTTATTAAAAATATTAATTATTAGGGGCAGGGCAACGCCATCTTAGGCCAAGCCGAGGCCCAGGGGCACACAAGTATTCTTATAATTGATACAAATCAAATATACATATGTTATTCATTAGATAATTAAGTACGATTTAGATAATGGTTTCGTTCGGTGTTTCTGTTGAGCAAAATCTTCTATTATATCAAGAAACCTTTATTTCAACTGTACAGTCTCTGATAATCCTACAAAAAAAAAAAAAAGAGTGATACGTGTGCAGCGAATTCTTTTTCTTTCAGACTTATCTTTATAAACAGTATTTGGATTTTCTTTCTTTACCGACCGATTCTTACTGATCGAAACTATTGCGTTCTGAGATGCGTAAAGTTTTGTTGCAACATCCATGGTCATAGATCGATTGGGTAAACTTAAGTTTATTTTATTATTAATTATCAAAAAATCATTCCATAATAGAAAAGGAATAGTGTCATCTTCTTCCATTATTTTTATTCTTTTTTTTTTCTATAAATTGAGATTCGTTTCTTGTTTCTCCTGGTTGATTGATATCACTTGCAAGCACTAAGAGCATTAGTACGTGCATGCCTTCTAGTTTCCAAGAGAGACTTCAGAACTCTATTTGCACCCAATTGCTCTGTCATAATTTCCCATCGTTTGCTTGAAGCTGAGAAAAAGTTTAACAATTTTTTTATAAACTAATAGTATGCTTCTGCTTCAGAAACACACTCAACAGCCTGAACACCAACCAAATTCATTGAATGTGCCGCACATGGGACAAACATTGCTATTTAATATTTTTCTTTAATTTTGGACTGAGCCCCAGAATACTTTCCAGGCATTATTGTAACTCTGTCGGAGACAATCTTTTATAAAAATATTAAGGATTTTAAAAAAATATGTCATATAAGCAGATATATCGACCTTTCGGCGCCCCCGTGAGGCATGGGCTCCGTGTGTCCTTACGGTAAAGACGGCATTGGGCAGGGGGACTTCCGTAAGTTTCATGGGACTGACGACCCCTCCTTCGCCGAGTCGTGGCGCATGTCGACAAATGCGGTGAGCCCACACATAGGTGAACAGAAGATTGACCTCTAAGAGCAATGAAAGAATACTCAAAGGATGCCTACTCTGTAAAACATAAGGGATTCCACCCAACCTCATTCTATTTTAATAATAAAATACACTTAAGTGAAAAAATGAAAGGAATCCCCACTGATTGCATTTTTATCTTTTGTTTCTTATTTCGTAAAATTTTTGGTAACTATTTGCCAAACTCGAACTTGTAAGTTGGTACCCAATCTATAGTATGGGGAATAGTATCAAATATTTCGGATTATATATAGAAAACAGACTAAGATACAGCTTGCATATTAGCAAGACAATAGATAAAGTCAACAGAACAATTAGAATATTATATCCTTTCATAAATAAAAAAATAAACTTTATTTGGTAAAAATTAAATTTATTCCAATTATAATATATGGTTCGGAAGTTTGGGGTGATTGTGCAGCTACTCACCGCCGCAAACTACAAAGAACTCAAAATAAAGTACTAAAACTGATTTTTAATTTACCCTTTTTCTACCAACCTATCTTCTTCATGTAAAGGCAGATATCTGCATGATTGATGCAAAAATCTCTTAATCTAAAAATAATTTTAATATAAGAAATCAAATGATGCACCGAGCCAGTGTTGAACCGAGCTAATTCATAATTAAGTATCGATCCTTAATTTTTAGTCTTTGTTTTTTTTAGAACATTTATCAAATGTAAATGATTGTCCTTATAATCGTAAAATATTTTTGTAAAACCATTGTAATTTATAATCTGTTTTTCTTAGTAGTAAAGTGATTATCATAGCTAGAACTCTTTAAATTTGCTAACTGTATGCATACTAAAATATGAATTCATGGATTAAATAAATAAAAAAAAAAAGCAAATTAATTTTACATAACTTCAGACAGAGGTACAAGCTTTACGTCCAACGAATTTTCATACATAGAGTTAAACCTTGAGCGGTGCTAGGAAACATTAGTAGTAGTGTAATAATGTAAACACAAACTCTATGTGAACGTAAAAAAGAAAGAAGTAGCTGTCTCTGAAAAACTAGAATTGATACAAAAAAAAAACAACTAATGGCAGATTGGAAATCAGCAACATCGAATTAGTAAATAACCTTCTTGTTACAAAATTTTATCGACTAGTGTAATTAGTAGTAATTTTTTGGGTTTTTGTGTATCTATTCTCCCTCTTTTGTGCCATTCGAAACTAAGTGTTCAATTTCTAGATTATTTAGATCAATTTCAAGGCTCTTTATAAATATCAAGACACATATATATATCGCATTCCTGCGTCTTATAATATTGCTGCGTCAGGAATGCAATATATGTACATATATAAGTGTCTTGTCTGTTTTTCTATATACACCAATTTACAGTTAAGAAATGAAATTAAAAAAATAACAATTATTATTAATTTTTATTTTAAAAATAAAATTTAAAAATTAATTTTTTGTTAGTTTTTATTAATTTAATCATGATTAATTTTTATTTAAGGAATAAAGGTTGTTCAAGTTAAATTAGTAACATCCAAATTCAACATTCGCTGTTCACTTAAATTTAACAATATTTTGCTTGTTATTTTCTTTACTTTATTACTACCAACACTTAGATGGTAATCACTTATGTAAAGAAGAGAAGAACACATTTTGGGCATTTTTGTTTTTGTTGAATTTGAAAATTTATGAAATGACATATTAAGGCACTTAAAACCTATGCAACAACAGCAACACGAAATAATAATGGGTCTATGAGTAAAAGAAAACAACCTTTAATGAGTTACACTTATGTATGTACTACTACTAATATTGTAACTACAATATATGTAATACAATGATGCTTGCTATGCATTATGGACAAAAAGGGATATTGTATATCGTATGAGACATAAATGAGAGTGAACCAAAGAGTTTTTTTTTAGCCCATTTTTTTCGATTTGTTGATGCTGTTGTTGTTGTTGTTGTTGATGTTGGATGCCCAAAGTAAAAACAAACTCATTGCAAAGCTATTAGTCTGAACTCAACAACTTAGCTCAGTGGCCTATTGCTGTTGGCCACTTGTGCCCATTTCGTTTGAGTTGTGTGTATTTTGCTGGTAAGAGTGTTTTTTTTTTTTCCTTTTTTTTTTTTCTACACATGAAAGTATGAGTATGTGTGTCAATGTGTGTGGATGCCACCCATTTCACCTTTCCTGTTTGCCATCCTCCTTAACACGCACTAACATTGCCCACATCTCACCCATGTTTTGCATCACTCACTCACTTCCTTAAACATACTTTAGCTGTTGTGTTGATGTTGCCTTTGAGTGTATAACACTGGTGTGTCCCAAAAGTATCCGACCTATGTTCATAACTACGCGGCAATATGTTGGAGCGACTTCTAGGGTTTGGGGTACGAGCGTAACTAGAAGATCCTTACGGTACTTACGGTCAAGTTGTGAAACATGTTTTGCTTTAAACTCGAAAAATCTAATACAGAACACCGAACAAAATAGCCGCATATTTGTTGATAGTGACCCACGATCTGACCGAGAACAATAATACTACAAACACTATCGAGCAAATTCAACTTGCGATTGAGATGCGCAAAAATTTTATAAATTTAAAGAAAAGGCCTTGTTTCAATGTCAAATAATGAAAATCCTACTGCGACTTTGAATTGCTCCCAAAATTTAAACACTTAAATAATTGAAAAGAATGCGTTATGTGCATTTAAAGCCATTCTGCAAACTGCTTCAGAATGTGGGAGCACCAACAGAGATTTGATAAAAGGATAACGCAAGGCACATTAAGAGGAATAATATCAGCGCGGAGTTATAAATGCAAGTCGTATACTTTCGGAGCACACCTCTCTCTATTTGCCTCTTAAGTAGTAATAGTAAGTAGGGTATGTAGTTATGTGTGTATTATATTGATGTTTGTTTTAGGGTATGAGGAGTGTGGAAATGTGTGTGTATATGACGAGGTGTTTACAAAGAGTAGCTCTATAACAAGTCTCACGTTGACCCCCAGCACAACAAACTCAAAGTAATGAAGGTCATTAGAAATGTGCTTCGCTTAGCATCAACAAACTTAACTGCTTTGGTTCTTTCTTTTCTCATCTTCTTCTGTAATCAGCCTCTTTTACATTTGACTCAACAACTTAGTACTAGAGGCAAAAGGCGAAAAGAAAAACACTCCACTTCACTACACTACTTAAATAGATGTACCACCACCAACACCGTCTAAATTCCTTCTTAGACATCATCATCAAATACTCATAGAATGATGGAATGCAAAATGAAAGCAAAAGCGTACACAAAACTATAAGAAAAGTATCTTAACGCGTTATACTTACTAACGTTTTTTTTTATCAAGACACTACCAGCTAACAACATCATCACCATCATCAGCATCAGCATCATGATAATCGCTTACTTAACCCATACACATGCCGAACTACTCGTAATGTGAAAAACATGTACAAAAAAAAAAAAAAAAGAAAGAACTCGAAGAAAAACCAAAGAAAAGTGTGAACAAGAATAACAAAAATGTTTGTTTTCTGACAAGGTTTGGGTCATTAGGTTGATTGACGATGGTCAACAAATGTCGCCAGCAAGGAATCAACAAAAACCAAAAGTTCAAAAAAGAAAAACCCCAAGATGTGAGGAAAAACTTTTGACCAGAAGAAAAAGAAAAAGATGATGTTGTTATTGTTTATTGGCTCTTGTCATTGTTTATTTTTTATGTAATTAGACTTGAAAGACTAAGAAAATAGACGAGTTTAGATGGAATCTTATAAGAATGGAAACATAAAAATTAATATGTAGACTAGGACAGTGGTTCTTAAATCTATCACAATCCTAACTAAATCACGTAATGTTCTCAATAATCTTTCAAATTAGTGTTGACAAACCCAGAGTCCCATTTTCTCAAGATAAATGTTTTACAATTAATCTGGTAAAAAAAAATGTAAGGAATTTTCGTTCAGGCAGAAAGCTCATTTTGTTTGTTTTATCATATGTCAGTTCCGACCCATTGCTATTAAATTCTTTGTATTATTATCTTTACATACTTTACATATAATAAAATCAAAAACTGATAGTGTTTATGCATGCATCACGTAAAAGCCACTCATTCGATTCAAAATCGAATTACTGAAATTTAAATCGACCTTCAGAATCAAAAATTACTGGTACTGCTGCTCCTTGGATTTTGAGTTGAATATTTTTCCTCTCATTTACTAATAACTGCACAAGAGTGCTGCGCTCTTCGTAAATATTTATAGTCGCCAGGTCAATGTCTGTTCCGTTAGTATGCTATAGTCTAAGAACCGCTGGGCTAAGAGATGTACATAACTCAGTTTTGGTTGTAAGGATTCGATGATTTCAAATGTTAATCATCAAATGAAAAAAGGACTATAGCATGGCAGCAAAAACGTTAATTAGGATGTTTAGGATGTCGACAACACTGAAGAATGATGAGCAAGCAACTTTGACAAACTTTTAATTTTGTAATAAAACAAAACAGAAATGTATTTTTTCACTCATTGTCCTGGACAGTGCCAAAAAACATTGAAAGGTAACTTCGAGTTATGAGGGATAGGATATCACACAAAAAGGATATGGTAAAAGAAAAAGGTTTATCTCTGCCCACCACCCATAATATCTGAGACATTTAGTTGTATCCCTTTTTTGTCAAACATACCCAAAACAAAACTGAACCGAACCGAACAAAACGAAACCAAACCGTACCGAACTAAAAACTGATGTAGTGAACTAAAAAGGGGAAAAGTAAAAAATAAAAAAAAATAAAGGGCAAACAGCGTGCACATTTTCA
The DNA here is from genome assembly GCA_037043315.1 of Amiota communis. NCBI lineage: Eukaryota > Metazoa > Arthropoda > Insecta > Diptera > Drosophilidae > Amiota > Amiota communis. The sequence goes on along the minus strand of JBAMAV010001656.1, from coordinate 212,233 downwards.
ACGCGTCTTCTTACTTTCTTTCTTTCGTTGTTTGTTTCTTTCAATGTTTTCTTTGTTTTTTTTTTTTTTTGTGTTTTTAAATGAAGTTGACATTTTACGTTAAACTTTTTTAATTAGATTTTATCATTATAATGAAGTTGTCAGTCTGTCTGTCGGTCTATCAGTCCCTTCCCTAGAAGTGGGCCAACAGTTCTAGATGCTAAAATAACATGTCTTCTTCTGCTTCATTATCATCATCTTTATCTTCAGTTACACATTCTTTCATCCATTCATTCATTCTTATTGTAGTTCTTTCGTTACATTTTATTTATTTATTTATTTTGCACTTTTCTTAAGCGTTTCTCTTGCTGAAAGCGAAACTCATTTTCGTGTAAACAAAGATATTTTCTTCACTAATTTTCTCCCTCTGACACGCACTTGGTTTTTCTCGCTTTCCTCTACTAAGTAGTATACATGTATATTGTACTTACAAGTAACAATCTAATTAAAAGTAGAAATAGCAAACAGTCAAGTTGAAGAAGCAAGGTGTTCAACGGAAGGTCAGGGATCAAACAATTGACATTTGATCTAAGGTGGGATTGGAACTCATTCATGATTAGGTAGACTGACATTGTATTTAAATCAAAGGCCGGGCAGTTTTTTGAGAAACCCAATGAGTTTTACTAAGAAAATACATACAAATCTAAATGCTGCCTAATATTTTTTTTTTTACAATTTTGTTGAGAAATTCATAATCTCTCGAACTTAAACTTAAAGCTAAACATACTTGAGAGTGCTATTGTACTTAAGAACGTTGTAGGTGGCATGACATGGATTGGTGTTGGATTGCGATTGGAGTGGAATGCATGAAATATTGTACCCTCACAAAACTTTGGCCAACTTAACTCAACTGAACTCAAGACTCTGAGTAAGCAGATTTACACAAGTTAGAAAAAACACACGCAGGCACGCGCGCACACACACAGGAAGAATGAAAATAGTATATGGTATGCGAAAAGTTTATGATTATGAAAGGAAGAAAGTAGTGAGTGAGAGTCAGTAAGAAAAAATGATTCAGAGTAGTATTAAGCATTATCATCATCATTATTTTGTCGTCACCAGCATTACAAAACAAAAATATTACATCAGTGTGGTATATTTAAACTTTAGTTCACCGACGCTTACATACCTTTCACACCCCAATTTTTTATACTTTTTTTTTACTATACATTCAGTTAATAAACATTTTAAATTGATTTATAATGGCAATAGGCAAATCCCAGCTTTAGAGTGCACAACTGTTCCCAGAAATCGTAGAACAATAACTATCTATTATTCTATTTGTACTGGCGACAGAGCTTTGCTCGGGTAAATCGTGTTTTTCCGGAAAACACAACAAACAAGAAATCAGCCAAATCGGTAGAGCCGTTTCCAAGATACACTAAAAAAAAAATGTATATACACACATTTATACAAGAATTGATCGTTTAAATACTTACATATACTACTGTGTAAACTCTACATAGCGATTCTTAATGGGGACTGGGCATTTTACGGCGTTTAGATAGTTTTAGGAAGTTTTTCATCAAATCGAGTGACGTTATATGGAGATTACACTGTATTAGGTAAAAGAATGTGTCTGTACGAAAATTCAACTCGATAGCTAAAAACTGAGAGTAAGCATAAACACAGATGGACGGATCGACTAGGCCCAATCATTTCTTCTCGTCACGGTACATATTACCACATATGCATAACCGTCTCATGGCAAAGATATGTTTGGTCTCACTTAAATTAAACATTCTTTTAAAACACCTACAGATAAGACATTTAGAACTGTTCATGTATGCAACTTAAAAATAATGCATATAAATTAACAAAAAAAAATAAATATTGTTCCTAGTACATTATATAGTCAAATTAATTTAAAAACTTAATTCCTGCTTAAAGCGAATATTTCACCTTACACATGATTATTGACGTTTATTATTCTGTAAATATCTAGTAAATGTTTATCCGAAACATAGGGATCTAAAGATGCCTACAGTGCTTGAGTGCAGTAGTTACAATCATCGGCTGCATAGATATCTAAATATAATGGCAATGCGACACGACGAGGACTGAAAGTGATCCATACAATAATTTAAGAATATTTAATAATTTTTCGAAATAAATAACGTCAGAGTAATTATTACCCAATCATATATCATCAATAAATAATATTTCTATTCACAAAAAACGTGAAACAACATACCACGTATTGCCTGGGTGTTTCAATAAAAAATACATTTTACATTGGAATTTTAGTTCGATAAATCAAAATCTTATGAAAACAAAAAATTTATGGCTAAGATTAAACGATTCCACTGTCGATATTGTTCGAAAGAACTTGATTTACTTTAATACTACGAGTGTAATATGAAAAACAACCCATGAAGTTATTGAATTAGTTAGGATGGTAATGTGTTACATAAATTTACGAGTACCACAAAGTAACAAAAGATGATGAATAAAGATTGAGAGTTGTTGTGATCCTAAAAAGTGTAGAAAGTCTTAGTGTGCCAAACACGTTTGACATTTTGCACTAAACCCTTTCGCTCTGACTATTAAATGTTATTGTTGCAACTTTGTAAATATAAAATTGTTGCATAAATTAAAAAGATCAGTAACACAAACCAAAGAAAAAGGAGAAGGAGAAGAAAAAGAAAAACAACAATCAATAATATTATATTTAGTAAGTACAAAGTAAGAAGACCAGACCAAAGTGACGACAGACAGAATTGCTGTATTTAAGAAATTGGGTTGGGGTTATTTGCAACATATTGTTGCATGCATAACATAAACCAAGAAATAACTATCATCATTATCATCATCTCGTCATCGTCATTGGCAAGAACAAACATGTCATAGCACAAAAGCAAGACTCACTCAAATAATAAACATTTGCAAATTGATTTTCCTGTTTTTGGTGAACATAAAGCGTAGATACAAAGCAGAAAATCAGGACGATAAACAGGACGCCAGAATGCCAGCCAGCCAGCCAGCCAGGACGAACGATGACTACATACAAAACTGACATCACGTCACTCTATAAAAGCGATATACAAGATATACATATGTATGTATGAATGTATCTACAATACTACATACTCTCGAATGGTTGGTTGGTTGGTTGGAAGAAGGATTGGTCTTTTGGTTGGCTGCTTTGGATGGGTTTCTGGGTTGGCTGGTTCGTTCGTCGGTTGTTTGGTTAGTTGGGAAGGAAATGAGTGTCATGACTATGGTTGTCACACTTTGCGTTGTTGCAATCATTTTATTAGTATGCCAAAGAGATGTAGAGGGATGAGGTCTTAACTGTGCCACAAGGCTTTGTGACTGTTTTGCATTTGCTGCAATTTCATTTCATTGCTACAATAACAAAACTCGATAAAGCCTTTATGTTGAACTAAATGAAAATCCTTTGCAACCCAACAGAGAATATAGAGAACATCAATGACAATAGAATATAGGAAAGGAGTAACGAAGCAAGGAAGTTAGGTAGGAAAACAGGAAAACAGGAAGGACGGAAGCAAGGTAGTTACCCAACAACAACAACAACAACATCATCATTATTATTGTCGTCGATGTCGTGGCTCAATTCATTTGAGCCGCTTTTGTAACTGACAGCATAATTCGGGCATTATAAGCAATGGCGAAAGCTGAAGCTTGGTAAAGCACAATGTGCCTTGTTGTTGAGGCCAACAGATGTCGCTGTCGATATGCACAAAATGCCATCGTCATCAGAGGTATGTACGTGTCACAACAGATGAACCCTATACAACCCGACCCTACCTACCTACGCTAACAATACTGATGACGCCGCCGACGATGAGGCAAACGACAAAAATTACCACGACACAGTAGCAAGTCGAAGAGGCAGCCATCAATTGACAGTGTCTGGATAGTGCCGTTAACCAGGGACGGTTGGTTGCTTTAATGTCGTGTTGGTCTACCTCTCTGTCTCTGTGTCTATGCGTCTGTCACTCTGTCTGACAAACGTTTCCTCACGCTCTTGACTGTTCGCAGTCAAGCGTAGAAATCAAAGCCGCAAACCTATCAAGACATTTTTATTTTACACTGGCTGAGTGGGTTGTACTATTGGCGGGGGCACTTCTCGGATACTTGCGCAGTGCAGTACTGTAGACTAAAATAAAGTAAAATAGAGGGAGGATGGGTGGGTGGCTGGTGGTGTCTGGAGAGACTGGAAATATTGAGCATTCAAAGTCGATGTGCGAAACGTGCCTGCAGACGTCTAACTGTCTGTTTGTTTGTCTGTATGTCTGTCCATCTGCCTGTCTGTCCGTCTGTCTGTCTGTCTTTCTGTGGCAGAGTCAATTCAACTCAGCTAGACAAGCAGACAGGCTAGACAGGCTATCACCATTATGAACAACCACTAAAGGAAGAACTGAAGGTGAATGTGACGGTAAAGGTAAAAGTAAAGAGTAAGCGAACAAGAAACCGAGACTGCTGCAGCTATCGTCTGCGGTTAGCCGTGTTAATCGCTATTATCCAACCAGACAAGGAACATTACACATACGCACGACTAAAGGACCGAACGACTGACAAAGTATTCAAAGTCAAATGAAATATTATAAGTAAGTAAATTAAACTATACAAACAGAAAGAACTAATAAATTGTACAATTCCATTCCATTCCATTCCATTTTATTTTGTTTAAATTCTCTCTTCAAAATATATCGAAATAATAAATTTAAATATTAACAATTTTATAAGGTATTGGCCTTAAGACATTCAATTTCATAGTGTGTGCTACAATGCTTGACATACCATGTACATATGTATGCATGCTTCCGAATCAGGTGTGCCGCAGTGTATTCAATTAGATCGATAAAGACTACCGGGTAGTCACCGAGTTTCTTAGGAGTCTATGTAATACCAAGTTACAGCCAAGCTTACCCATATTGGCATCTTTGCTTCTTCGTTTTTTGCTTCACCATATTCCTGCCAAGGGATCTGCGAAATGAGGTTCAAATGCCAACCATTATCTTCATCCTATGGTCAATCCAGAAACACGTAAACTAGACATAAAGAATTACTTTAAACCATGTACTCAAATACATATTTGCAAATGGTCTTTGCCAATATAGAGTTCTGCAAGTAGCATTTGTCAATCAAAGAATGCTTATAGATCATATGAAAAGTTCATATATGATGAGTTCCACAGAATTTAAAGAACCGTAACAAGCTACTAAGTGGAGATCTCAAATGAAAAGAACGAAGAGTGCAATACTCTTGTACATACTCAGTTATCAATAAATGAGAGGAATAAATACAACAATAACAAGAACACATAAAATTCAAGAAGCAGCAAATCATAAACAAAGAACAAAATCGTACGAAAATCTTAGTGTGTGGTTTTGCGAAACAAATTTTCCTTATCCTTATATTAACCTTTTTTTTGTGAACTGATTGAAATGAAAAAAACACTGAATGTTACTTAAAGCATGCTACAATACATCAGTGAAAACCGCATTTAAATCAGTTAAGCCGTTTTTGAGATTAGCGTGCACAATGTCACAAATATACAGAAACAGCTCGTTTACGATTATCTTATATGAATGATCTACAATGAAGACATCGTTGGCAAATGCCAATGGAGCAAGGTCCAGCCTTGATATGCAAGGGTGATAGCTAATAAGTATGTTGTAAAATAGGTATTTTCAATTGGGTCCTTTGAGTTGGAAACATATTGTATAACTATTAATAAAGTTATGAAACCATAAGTGAGAAACATTTAAAACCATATTATTTTTCATTTTGATGATTCTGATCTGAATAATATTGTTGATTTTTATTAATCGGTAATTAATAGGTGGCTTAGTGGCTTCAAGTGATGAACGAATGAATTTTTCAAGAGAAAAAAAAAACCAATGTCAACTATAAATTTCAATAAAATAATTACCGTTACCTACATAATGTGTCAAGAAGGTATATAAAATTTTTGCAAATACATGTAACATGTAGAAGAACCCTATCATATAACAAAGTAAACCATTGAATGAAGAAGATTCAATCATGTATGTCCCAAAGATATTGGCCTTACGAATACTTCCTGTAAAAGATATTGGTTTGCAAAATTCAGTTTAGTATATAACGCTATGTTATTCTTATATTACCTTCTCTAAGGATATCAACATAATTGTCCCGAAACCTTCTATCACTGGGTGACATTTAATTAATGTGATGGATACCACATGGAGAGGGTATCAAATAGTCGGCATTAATGGGCAATTATGTAAAGCATTTTACTTGTTTACGGTCTTTTCACATTATTAATGAACGCGAAATTTAATAAAATGTTCGTTGGTTGGCTTTTGTTAATTAACCGATTTAATTTTTTATGTAAAGCACAAGCGGCGGCAATTCCAAAAAGTACGCAGGCCAAGATCAATTTGAATAATCATCAAAAAACAACAACAACAACAATAACATCAACAATACTAAAACAACAACAAAAGAAACTAACAAATAATAAGATAAAACCAATTGACAAGTTGAGGGCAAAAGTCATAGTAGCAGACAAAGACAAAGTCTAAAACTTCAAGACCTGACGACTGACATGAGCTAAATATTGAACAACCTCAACTCAATGATGATTATGATTATGATGATAGTGATAATAATAATGATGATGCTGATGTTGTGCGCGTTAATACTAACACCTAATCATAATGAGTAAATTGAATAAATGAATGAATGACTAACTGACTAACAGATTGACTTGAATGAATGAATGACATGTCATGCAATTTTGCTGTTGATGTCGTGGAATTTATGAATTTGCACTTTTTATTATCTGAATATCTGAGTGAGTACACAACTTAATGATTCAATGAACGAATGACTAAATGAGTGAATAACTAAATGAATGAATGACTAAATGAGTGAATGAGAAAAATAAGATGGATATTTTCTTTACGTTTTTGATTAGTTGTTGGCACGCGAACTGACAAGTTTTAATATTTTGTTGTTGGACTTTGATACAAAAACATTGCCATGTCATGTAATGTGAGTTTTGAACTTCGTCAAAAACCTCCCCCCGTCAGTCTATGTCAGTTCAAAACTAAACTTGGTCTTTAGATGCAAGTAACTGGTACTCACACATTGTTCGTAGATTGTGAATTGTTGTTAGATTTTGGATTGTTGGTGTTGAGATACATTGAGTTGAATTAAAATTACACATATTTCTTGCAGTTGCTGTTGTTGCCATTCAAGTTGAGGTTTGAGGTTTTTATTTAAGGTTTCAGTTCTCGTCTTGTACATATTCATTTAAAACATAAAAGAAAAAATAATGTAATTTATATTTTTCTATATTAAACTTACATGTCTTCTTTTAAGAATATTCAATCAAATTCAAGTATTCGAGTTGAGTTGCTGCAAAGAAATTAGAAAACAAAAATTATCAGCTTTTTTTTTTTAATCTAATAAGAAATGAAAATGCAATTACATTAAAAAGAATAACATAAATAATATACAATAAAAATCAGCACACAATCTTAACTTTGGTTGAACGAAACTTGTATACCTTCCATCAAGAATTTTTTGTCCCATACCGGGTCCAAATGTAGCTGATAACCATCCACTTGACCCAATAAGTAAATTTGGCGCTTACCAACACTTTTAGCGATTCAATTTTTATACATATATATAGAGATTATGTTTGAATATTTTAAGAAATGGTTAAGGTTTCCATACAAACAGTCTTAAACACAAGAATGTTATCACTTCGAGCTCAGCCAGAGGATTGTGGGTATGTGTGTTGGATACTTCCCACAACTTCTTGATCTAAGCAGCTACAACAGAGAACTGGGTGAGGAACATTCAATCAGTGAGCTATAGGTCACTGAAACATTGCTAATAATTTAATTTTGGAACAGTAAACAATTTGGACTAAAAAGAATTTTGCTCTCGCATTGCTTCGCCCAGTAATCGAAGAGTAATCTAAGTTGTGACACCAACATGCATAGTAGCAAACAGACAAACAACGGACGATGGATTAGTCTCAATCGATGTGCACAATTTTAAGCGTTACAAACATAACACTAAAGTGATGATACTAAGTTAAATGGTGTTAGTAACAACGATGTAACCAACACCTTGAGATGAAGGAACCAACATTTTATCATTGAAAAAAAAAAAAAAATATATTTAAATTAAATTGTTAAGTGACCAAGTGCAACACCTGGTGCACTGGTGTCGAGGTAAAAGAAAAGTACAATATTGTACACACATACATATGTACATGTGTAGTAAGTACTACAATATATTGTATGTAAGGGAAAGTGTGGAAAGAACCGACATATGTGAGTGAGCGTGTTTGTTTAGCCAAGTCTAAGTTTTCTGCTCTAAATACGCTTTTCGCCAGTTTTCAGTTTTCATATTCGTTTTTGTTGGTTTTTCATTTATTTCGTTTTTATGTTTGTTTTCTTTCGTTTTTCATTTTTTTGTACTTTTCTTTTCTCTTTTTCTACCACTTTGGTACATACATTCACATAATAACACGCGGCGTATGAGCAACTTTAGAGCCATCACTAAAGTAAACGAAGAAATGATTAAAAAATGGAAAACAAGCAAGAAAAAAGTGAAAATTGCATTGCGTTTTTTAATGCAAAATTAACAAAAACAAAAACAACAAAGCGTCTGCCTTCATTTGCTTCCGTCCTTCCCTTGTTAGGAGCAAAATGTAGATAAAGACGAAGATGATGAAGAGTGATGCCAAGTGTAAAATAAAAAGCAGAAATAAAAATGAAATAAGAAACAAAAGCAACACCGGCACCACCAACATCTCCACCTCTATACAAAAAATGATATCATAGATGAGGGCGCACTAAAGGGGCCTTGAATGCATTCGAATTTGGGTGAATTACAATTTTTTGTTATTTATTTTTTTTTTTTTTGTTTGTGCTGTGAAATGTAAAAAGGCGTTGAAAAATGCTTTTGACTTAATTGCTCAAAAAGATGAGCATAAAACATCATTATTACTATCATAATCATTATGAGCTACAACTACATTACCATATACTAAATGTAAAACATTGTTGTTTGGATTTTTCTTAGCTTTCAATACCATAATCTGCATTTGGAAATAAAGAAAAAGCCTAGTAAACTCTATGCTTTATAATTCTGATCCAAAATAATGGGATCAACTTAAGTGGATGATAGATAGATTCTTCTGTCTCGTCTCTTGACTGAAAACAGGTCAACAACAGTCATAGCTAGCAATGGAATATATGTATGTACAATATTTTAATTAAAATATGATTGTTCATTTTTCCCACAAAAAAAAAAAAAAATAAAAAATTAATTTTAATAAAAAATAAAAGGCAGTTTTTTTTTACTTATAGACATACAGTAATTTGTATACAATATATTGTATTAAAAATTCAAATAATAAACTCATTAGTTGAACAATGAAATATTAAAATAACATACTTACAATTTATGATCCTTTTTTTTCAACTTCACATTACAAACATTAAAAATTCAATTAAAAGGAAAAGAAATGAAAAACAAAATAATAAAAAAAAAAATGCAAACCAACATAAGAGCAATTAGTTTTTAATACAATGGGAAGAGATGGGAAAAGATGAGACCGGGAGGAAGAGAGACAGACAGAGTGTGTGTGTGTGGGAGCATAAAAATCTAAGTTCATCCATTAAAAAATAAAAATTATACCATAAATTATTTAGCACGCATTTCACAGTTAGTTTTCCATATAAACACAATTCACAATTATATGTACTTATATACTACATATATATGTAAATGTATCTGCACTGACAAACTTTTCATGACATCCAAAAACAATAGAAAGAATGTGCAATTTCGATTCAACTGAAGGTTTTATGCCTTTGGCACAAAAGGCAAAGGTTAAGAGAAAAAGGCACAATACTCGTACTACAACACAACTGAACAAATCCTTGAATTCTAAATGATCTGTTAAAATTTGGTAAGTCCATTAGCTTAGTAAGAGGTTGTAGTCACTCACTTATGCCATTAAAAAACCCGTTGTGAACCATAAGATTAGCATTGAAGATATGAAGAAAAAGAGAATTGTTTCGCAATGAATCGTTCTAGTGACATTTCATAACCCTTAGCTTAGGATTCAAGGAACAATTCATTTAGAAAGTACAATACTACAATATGACTTGTCTATTATATTTTGGAATATTCTGTTTTCACTGACAAAGATAGACTATCTTCCATAGTAATGAAAAGGTTAATACATCTATTTCTGTACTAATTTACTCGTATTGAGTCTAAAATGTAAAATTGTATGCTTTACAAACATTACGACAAAGTCCTTATACCCATTCATTCCTTGTGTGGGAAAGGTACAGAAACAATGGAGAAAAAAAGAGCATAAAAACATCATTAATTAAACACTTAATTACGAACAAGCTGCCAGATGCACACATACACACTTACTCAATTATGTGCCCCTTTAACTACTCAACTCATGACAATCCTCCACTACTCAAAAGCTGTACTATATGTATATCACGCCCCCCAGCTCTCAGCACCCTTTCTCATCCAGCAGCACAAATCGTAAGCATGCAGTGAAGCATAATAATCGAGCATGAAATTGCCATAAACTTTCATTTTCAGCTTTTTTTCTATAGAGGCGAATTAGCAAAAAAAAAAAAACAAAAGAAAACGAAAATGCAAAATTATAAAAAAATTAACAATAAATAAAACCCCAAAACCATAAATTAGTTAAATGGATAAAAAAAGAAAAAGAAAACATAAATGTTATATTGTACAAACTAAACCATAACCAATTAGTTACTAGTTCAAATCTTAGCTCTATCAACCTCATTCCCCATATGTTAAACGAGTACAATCTTTAAGAGCTAAGTTTCGAATGCGGTAAAGTACTGATGAGATCCTTTTGGTATCAATATCCTAAATGGAAAATACAATAAATCTCTTATCTCTCTTAGTAATCAGGTTTTAAATATTCTATGAAATAAAATCCCTGTCTAGCCACATACGCCGATAACACAGATTCCATTGCCAGCTCTTCCAGTACCAACGAGGCTTTTAAAATAACTCAGGAGTTTCTGGATGGTTTCAGCATGTGGGCAGACCGCCATAAACTAAAGAAGCTGAACTGACCCATTCGTCCCAGGAGTCAATTTAGCCTTAGCAACAAGGTTACCATCTATAAGGCAATAGTGGTCAAGTCCTGGACTAGTCAAAATGTATATCTTATACAGAAGATGCAGAACTATGCTCTCCGGCTAACATTAACTATCTAGTTAATGCTCCTTGGTATGTGGGTCCTCTAGTGCCTTCACCCTGATGACCGTTGGGTACAAGGACGCCAAAGAGGACATAGGTTCCGCTTCTAAATTAACCAAACATTTCCCTCCGAATACTTTTTAGGCTTTAAGCCATCTGTCAATCACTTGCCATAATGTCACATAATATTCTATATAAATGTTAAAGAAAATTAATTATGATCAAATTCTGTAGAATTCTCACTGCTTTCTAGTCCTTCTGAATAGTAAGGTTGGTTATTCCTACGGAGCCCACTGTTTAATACTTAAAGCTTAACATGGATAGAACAGAAACTTACTCTGAAACTGAATTGTGGTTGGACATATTATCCAGTTGTGGACTCAGATTCCCACTCTATCTTTTAAAAATGAAAAAAATAGGGCAAAAAGGCAAAATATCTTGAAGCTCACTCCTATAAACTCGTCATAATAAATTGCTAAATTCTAGTGGCTAGAGCATTGAGACGAATCAATCCGATATAATCGAACCATCAGGTATCGAATACTTTTTATAGATATATTTCATTCGATATATTGTACCGAATACTCTCGAAATTTTTAAGACACAAAATACAAAGACGAAATTAAAAGATAAACCAAAAATCAGTGACAAACAAAATTCTGCTTCATGGCATTGTCAATTCGACTACTTTACATAATTTTGGTAATCAGGAAGCTGACGCAGTTGCGTGTTTTTAAGCTTGTGAAGTATGATTGACAATGGATAATAGGGCCCTTTTATAAAATGCAAAATACACCTGATTTATCCAAAATATCGATATTTCTTTTCGATGTATCGCAACATATCGAAATATAGTTTCGATATATTTTTTTTTACAATAGTTTTAAATTAACATCCCTCGACTATACCCATTTAGATTTCTTGTAATGTATCCAAGTTTCTTGATTTTATGCTATATGATAGTTTGTGTTTTTTAATATTTATTGAATCCTGGATCACTACTCCTATAGTATGATGAAATGATATCATTTATATGATAACTCAGAAATCTGATATTAAATTCTGATTGAGTTTTATTACTTGAGATGCGAGTTCACTTTACTTCCATAATCATTTTCAAATCTAAATCGCAATGATGGTTGTTGGTTGGTAAGTACGATATGCACTATCTTACGACTGAGTATCTTGTTAATTTTCATGAATATTATTATCATTATCATTATCATCTCCATCTTGTTATTATTGTTTTTCATGAGTGTGTTTTTTTCGTATTAATAAGATTAACTTAATGAGCTTGTTAAGTGCATTACAACGTTCGCTTCCATTTAATGTTAGAGAACACACAACATGAATAACAAATAACAATACTTTAATGGAGTGGGGGGTAGATCACAGGGTTTTAGATAATAAAGCAAAGATGTAGATACAATATACTAGATGCAGTATGTAGATAAATAAAAGATAGATAGGCAAAGCTATTGCTTGTGTTACATTAAATTATTATACGAATTTCACTTCTCATTGTTAAATCATTGAATAAATTCATTTTCTTTAATAAAAACAAATATCTGAGATTTAATTGTTCATTTCTTTTATATGTTTTCTATTGTAACGTACTAGTACGAGTATACTAGATTATTTTCATAATTATTTATTCATTTGATTCTTTGTTGTTATTTGCTCTACTACTACATACTTATAGATTTGTATTGTAATTTGGTTTGATTGTACTTTTGCGGTTTGTCTGAGTTTGATTTTACTTTTGGGAAATCTCAATATACTCGTATGATTGACATACTATACTCGTAACAAACAATAATTAGATGCAAATGAATAATGTTCGTACATCAATATACGAGTATGGTAACTATGCATTCATCCATTCATTCATTCATTTATTTATTTATTTATGAAAGAAACACATGTTACATTATTCAGATTTAATGAATTTCTGTCAATTAGAAAAAGAAACTTTCTTCAATATGTACTTTGAATATACCATACCATAAGTACTTAATAGCGCTACGTAATAATATTGTATAATAAATGAGGCACTATCTAAATTATTATCAAATGAGTATACTTTCTTTCTCTTTCTTTGAAATGAATGTAATGTTAATTTATCACCATACTAGATGACCGGGCAGGCATTGCTCTGCCTCTCCTTCCCAAATATTCTTGGCATACTGATTGGTTAGCTATATCATTTGTATAACCATTTCTTGACAAATGTTTAAGAAACCCATCTTTATTCGTTAAATTTCGCTTGTGATCACTTTTTGCTATATCTTCCCGTTTCTTCTTCCTTGCCTTCTTTTTTTGTGAATATAATTGAGTTGGTTTTTATTTTAATTCACTGCACACGACTATCGGTTAATACATGACCAAACTTTCTTCATGGTCATGTTTCTCATGTTTTGCCATCTCATTCGCACACCTTGATAATTTCGATTGTTAAACGCAGATTGCTTGGTTTTCATTTTAATTTTTTCATAGTAATGTTTGATTAAGCTGGTTAGTTTTTTTTTTCGATTTTTCGGCTGTTCCTCTTTGGTTTTCCCGAATTTTCTTTTTTTTGCAACCGCCCCAGTATTGAGTCGAACAAAGCAAAATAAATATATATATTTCGTAGTTTTTGCTTTGGATGTCAAGAACAACTCTAGCTCATTCTTGCGTTGTAGGACTCCATCTGCGTTCCAGATGGCTATGTTGATGTGTAAATTAAACATTTTATTCTACCATAGTGGTGAGCAATGTAAATATTTTGGATACGTCTCCATGAAACTGTCAAAACGGTTACTCAAATCATCCAGTCTCGATTCCAACATGGCAATCTTTTCAGATTGAGTGAGCGACGAAATTCATTGATTATTGCTCTGTAGAGACGAGGGATGAGGATTATGTTTTCCTTGTATAATTTGATGGAGTTGTTGCTGAAGTTCTTTCCGGTTGCCTTGAGTGCTTTTCTGCTGATTTAGACCAGGGGTCTGCTGCACAACTTGCTGTTGAAGTAATCTGTTACTACCTTGTAGTTGATCACTTTGACTCTCATGCGCTAACTGCGGGTTCTTGAACACCTCTGCGATTGTCAGTCCGGGCAACCTGTGAGGTGTGGTTGTATTTTCAGCACGTTGAGGGCGCCCATTTTTATGTTTCGGACGTGAAGTTGGCGTTTTTCTAGCAATCGCATTTTTGTAAGCCCTGCAACCTTTGTAATTGGCTGTATGTGGTTCACCGCAGGGTGCGCATTTTGGTGGCTCTTCACGTGGTTTTAAAGAAGTGGTTGACGGATGGTCTTTACCACAATTGACACACTTACATTTTTTACGACAATAGCGTTTGGTGTGCGAGTATTCCTGGCATCTATGGCATTGTGGTACGTCATTGTGCTGATGTGGTGATTCTCTTTTGACCATTTGACGACAGAGTCTGGTGATAGTATATACCTCTTTATTGATTGAATTAGGCTTCAGATCCACGAAGAAAAGATTGAGACGTTGATCGTTACGAACAGTATGACCCATAGCTGAGAGTTCATTTTTCATGGCTTCAACGGATGTCGTGCTGTGAAGACCGCGTATAACAATTTTATACGCTCTTTCTTCCTTCAGCTGATAAGAATGATACGTTACATTTAACTCATCAAAAAGTCTGATAATGTTGCGAAAGGCGTCGCTAGTTGCCGGGAGTATTTTGATTTCATTATTTTTCATGGCTTTTATTACATAGCTGTCAGACTTAGTGACCGTGTCTATAGTAGCCAGAAGTCCATCTATTTTCTTGACGCCAGTCACATATATTGACGGTGGCTTTGGTTTTGTTGGATCATTCATATTATTTTTATCATCGTTGTTATTTTGTTGTTGCTCTGTATTTGAGTTTGATTTTAAGTTATGAGTGTGTGTTTCAGAGGCACTATCAGTCTCCATTGGATCTTCACTCTCATCACCCGATTCATCACTCAATGGCGAGAAACTGTTGTTGAGTAATGGCGAGATCGGCCGCAAATTTGTGGTACCATTTGTATTAGGTGGAGATTTTGTTGTTATTTTTCTACTGTGAAGAGGCTTACGAAAGCGGAGCTTTCGCTTACCTTGTTGTATTGGCAGAGCGGTTTCTGGGCTGAACCAGTCGCTCAATTGGAGCATAGCAGCATTGGATATCGCTGGCATGTTGTCGGGGGCAGTGACAGCCCGATCATCCATAAAGAGTAACCAGAAGTTGCTGATCTGCTAGAGCAATCCCAATGTGTATTACTTATATATTTGTTATGTAAATGAGGTTAATACACACAACCACAAACACGTGGTGAACATAATTTTGCAAATTAGATATTTTTTTTTTTTTTTTTTTGTTTTGTTTTGATCTTTATTTTAGTCACGATAAACACTTGCGCACACGTCTGCATTAGACAATGTCTTATCAGCGAATCCAACAAAGCATAAACGACGAAAAAACGTTTGAAAATATTTGCAAACACTTAATCCTAAAAAGAAGCATATTTTCCTTGTCCTTATATTATTAAAATCGGTTTAGTATATTTTGCCCCAAAGCATTAAATACAATACAAAGTCTCCTTTTTGGTTTGTGAACTGATTGGAAGCTTGGTACAATAGATCAATAAAATGCGCACTCGAATCGGTTGAGTCGTTTCTGAGATTAGCATGCACAAACGCGCAGATAAAAATTCTAAATCTCTTTTTTTGTGACCTCGTAGTAAGTACAACGAGTATAAATTGTATTTCTGAAAAGAAAATCCACAGACACGGCTCGTTAACGATTTTCTTATATTTATTGATGCTTAATTAAATTGAGGAGATTGGTTGTCATTTAGATGTGCAACAATTTTACTAATAGAGACTAGTATCCATTTCAAGAATAGAATATAATTTATTGACACAGTCAATGATGCGATAGACATATTAAACTATCTGCCTCTGTATGAATAAATTCAGATTTTAAAATTTGAATTTGACAAATATTTCAAGGTGACTCTTGTAATCTATTGTCGTGTCCATTCGAATAAGTAGGCATCTTAGTTATTGAGATATTAAACTGTAATTTTTGCATATTTTTAGCTTGTGTTTATACCAACATTAAGCTCTTTTTTTATAAATATCGAATTAAATTTTTCTTTTTATTTGTTATGACGATCAAAATGGGAATCTTATAGCTTTTTTAGAATAGATTTTCACATTGTATATATTGCATTTAGTAAACACCAATTGTTGATCCAGTATGTGAATCAATATACAATTTAAGTAAATATATGTATGATCTAAAAAAGAATATAAAAACAAATAGAAAAATGGAAAATAAATATTAAATAATAATTTTAAATGAAATAAAATTTTATATCAAAAACAAAATGTACCCTTGTGTATGGGGATGTTCGATTCGTTTGCCTTTGTATGAAAGATTAATGTTACAACTTAAGAATACATAACAACAAGTGATAGTCATCTATTCGCCCGACCGCCCGACTACCCATTCACCTCTCCAAGGAAAAGAAATCACAATGGAAAATGGAAAAAACATATTAGCATAGAAAACAAATGGACAAGGACTTACTTCAAGATTCTGTAAGAATATAGACAAAAGAACAAAAAACATGCATGGAGAATAAGACTTATTGATGAAATCGATGCTTTTGCATACTTAATACATGATTTTAATAATAAATGTATAAATATTCGTCGATTTCTTTTGTCAAAATCGAAATAAATATCCCATATTCATTGCATAAGCGCAATCCAACAAAAAGGTCATGAGATGGGTAAATGTTGTATTTTTTTGCTGGTCCATTGCTGGACTATTAAAGGGGCCTAAAAGTATTTTTAACGAAGGAGAATGTACAAAGAAAGCAACGATGAATAAACAATACACAAAGGAACTGGTGATAATGGCGATGATGAAGAGTGAGAAAGTGGGAGAGAAGCCAGAAGAACAGGGGAGTCCCTGATGGTACTAGCAAAGCTGCAAAGATAAAGATTGAGATACTTTATCTATCTACGCTTAGTTTTTTTTTTTTTTGTTTGAATTACATAAACGAAAAATAAACAAAGGAACGCCGAAGCAACGAGACAGGATGGCAAACACAGATACTCAAATACAATAGTCCTGTAAGGATTAATCTCAACTGAGAATGGCCTTAAGTGAAAATGACCTACAACAACAGCAACAGACGGCGACAATGACGATATGCATAGCTCAAAGGACAACGGACACTGGACAGGGGATACTGGGCGCTGGATAGCAACGACAGAAAGGTTCTCTAGACTAGGCAAATGAATAGGGGCAGGCAGTAATAAACAAAAGTATTCTATCTATTCCATTCTATTCTATTCTATTCTATTTTTGTATAAACATGAACAGCAGTAGCACGCACAAAAAGTTAACTCCTGAGAATTATTGAAAATGTAAATGAAAATGTTTGGAAATTTGTTGCCGTTTGACCCTCATTTCATTGTACGCGACAAACGACAGCAGGCAAACCAAAAAGGCTCAAGGGTCCCACAGAATAAACACATACGCACCAATAACAATCGCAACAACAACAACAACAACAACAATAACAAAATTAGTATATACAGCAAAACAACAACAATAATAATAGCACAACAAAAACAACAGCTAAAAAGAAGAACAACAACGAGACAAATATTGAAACAAAAACACAAAAATGTTGTCCGAGGCAAAACAGAAAAATAAAAAGATAAACGGCATTTGATTGCAATGTGTAATCTAGAGAGTAGAAGATAGGTCAGAGACGATGGAATGCTGGTGGTGGTGGTGGGTCGTTTGACTCAAAACATCTTTACGCAAAATCGACTCCTCGTCGAGTCAACTACTACAAGTCGAGTTCAGTTGACTCCAGTCGAGTCGAGTCGAGTCGACTCCAGTCAAGTCCAGTGTAGTCAAGTCAAGACGACTCGAGTCATGTTAAGTCAAATTGACTTGAATTGCAACGTCTCTAATGTAAACGAAAGCTCTAACACCAACCCATGCCCAACCTCTAGAACGTACACACAGTACAATAAATAAAACCATTCTAACCCATTCCGACCGACGCACCGCCTGACCAACAAACCACCCGTCATTCTGACCAGTGGATAAACTTTATATTCAGCTTTAGATTTGAGTTGGTGAAAAATTAAAGACACCAAAATTTTAATTGAAAGTTTTATTATAAAAAAAAAAAAAAACATTTTTGCTAAAAAGTTAAATGACCTAACGATTTTAGAAGAGGAAAAACAAACACACATAACAAGCAATTTGGCCTCACTCATTTAAAAAATTCAAATAGACTTTAAGATAGAAATATGTAATAATATTTTTGTTTTAAAGTGTTTGGGTTTTCAACACCTTACATGGGTATACGAGTAATTGATGAATTTTCTAACTATCTAAGGGTAATACTCACTGTAATCAATATAATACTAGAAGAAGACGTCTCGCTCTTTATAAGGTACATTGATTTTGTAAGCATATTTGGTAACTGAGAGTCTACAGTGAATAAAGAAGTCTAATAACTTGAAGTGAAATGGAGAAACTACGAGTAGTGTAAATGATTGATTGATGATGTGTGGATAAAACACAATAAATTTATATAGAAAATATCAAAGAAGAAAGTACAGAAATTATAATGAAATTTTGTCTCAATATCTCAAAAATGTTGCTGCTTCTACAAATTTAAAGCTAGGATCGATACTTATCTCATAATATGTATGTTCAAGTATATTCAGTCGTATTACCGATGCATGCATTATAACTTCAAACACTAGAACTTTCGACATTAAAATTTAGAGGCAACTAACGGCTGCGTCAAAACAGCGATTTTAACACAGTGTAAATAGGCTTTAAATTTAAGGCATTTCCAAACGGATCTGGATCATGGTTATAAAAGAATAAGTAAGTTAAATGACATGTGGAAATTTGGTAATTTTAGTAATATGTTTTTTTCTAAAATTTAAGACGCTTTACTTAAATTACAATTACAATGGTTTCTGGATCACGGTAATGATTATACAACTGTATTTCATTTCTTTTTCTCCGACGATACGGACATAGTCTACAATTCGGAATCATCTAATGAATCGGCGAAAAAAAAAGAAATCATTATTTAATAAGATTTTACGCCTGTGCTGTAATATAGTGATCAACTTCACCTAGTCCGGTAACTGAACCTTCAACCTAAGAAAAGGTGTTTGTCCGGTTATAAGTTACAATACAAGCATCATTTCACAGAGGGAGCAAACCCGTTATGTAGGTCTGATCCAGAAAAAATGCCTCATATGGCGTGCACACATTAAAATTATTACAGCGCGGTGCTACCAAAAATTGAAGAAGCTAGACTGGCTCCTCAGGCTCTCAAACAAGCTGTCACTTGGCAATAAAATGCTTATTTACCTTCAAATATGTGCGGTATGCAATCCAGACCTGGGTCATCTCGGCTACCTCTAACATTTCTAGACTACAGACATATAAGAGCAAGGCTCTCAGAAGAATCCCGGATGCCCCGTGGTTTGCCAAAAACTACACGCTGCATAAAGATCTTAAAATATCAACGGTTTTAGAAACAATGCAGCAGTATAGCAGCCGGTACATAACAGAGCTCTTATTCCAAAGCCCAACTATAAGGTGGATCTTAAAAAGACTACACCCCCACTACGGAGTTTCTTACTCGTAAAAGGGCATTAATATTATTAGCAACAGTCTTCTAGGTATTTTGCCTTTACGGCTCATTACGGCTCGCTAAAAATATGCACACATCATTATTATTTTAATCATACAAATGTGTAATGCAGTGTAATACGATAAAACTTTTCCAAACTTACGCTGCGGCAAATGTTTCTGAATTGCCTTCAAAAAATTGTAGGTAAATATAAGAATCATTTCAAAAATTAGATGTGATCTTGTCTAATTTCGAAATCTTTAACATTTTAGGCTTTAATCATACCTATTGCAAATTGAAGGAAATATGTATGATAATAATAAAGAGTAAAGCCAATCGGTATAAGTTACGTTGCACTACGAGCAGTATTGGCATTAATCAGTGAACTTTTTAATCAATTAATGAATTTTTCATGTAATAGAACATTTTGCTTTTATTCAACTTATAGAATAGTCAATCGTAAAAAACAATATTCAAATTAGTGGGTGTCCAAGTTATTAAAAGTGGAGTGTAGTTAGTGATTTTGATTATTATGGTTTTTAATCATTAATCGTTAATCAGATAAAGTTTTGGCCAACACTGACTACAAGAGTATTTGGAATAGTGAAGCTGCTGCCCCAACAATTGCTTGTGCTTGATCAATCGAGTGACGAGAAGACCTGAAGGGATATATTCGAAAGGCAACACCGCACCCGTCGAGACTTTAGACACTATTAGATATTGGTAAATCAACAACTAGTATGATGCATCATAAACAATTTCCACCTATAACATCCGATTTGTCTTCATCACTACTATTGGCTGAATTCATAACAAATCGCATCCATAAACATAATTATATATTTACAAATAAGAATTACGCAAATAAACATGTATATGAAGTTAAGAGATACCTACTACTTATTGTATCTAAGATGATAATGATATATGCTCATAAATAAAATATAATAAAGGGAAACTGAAAAACAACAACAAGAAAAATGAAAGAAAATACGAGAACCATAAACATAAAAAATGTCAATAGGCAACGAGAACAAAAGACAAATCGCCCAATTTTGGTTGCCATGTATGGTGTGTGCGTGTGTGGGTCGGAACGATGAGAACCAAAAAGATATTCTTTAGTTAAAGAAACATAGTAGACCAACACTAAAAGACAGATAGACCGAGAGACAGACTAGCAAACAGAGAGACAGACTGATACACAAGAATAGCCTAAAACATGATAAAGTAGTATGCGATGTGGAAGAAATGTATCTCATTGGAGTAAACAAGTCTAAAAAAAATTTAACAGCGATTGATGAGATTGAAGTTTCCCAAACGAAAGAACATACATAGTACACAAATACCAATAATCAGATAAGATGACGATTTGATGCGTTTCCAATAAGAACACACGTCTACACTCCACACTCCGTATGTTTCAGAAAACTTAGAAATCAATGACATTTCTCTGAATGCTAAGAAATTTAGGTGAGAAACAGAAAAATCCAATTTAACTTGACTTAGCTTGGAGAATTGTGGCTTAATCAAAGAAAAATATTTATATGATACGAGTCAAAACAGTTTAAAGTGGGTGCGTTTAGGCGTACGTACCAGGGTGCTTAGTCATAAAGAGAACAAGTCTCAGCTATAATTTTAATAAAAAAATAAATATAAATAAATAATTCTTGTTTTCAACCAACAGCGAAGTAAATATGCTGTCGAACAAGTCAAATAGACAAACAGACAAACAGACAAACAGACAGACAGACCATGAACTGGGCATACCAGTTGTAGTAAGTAATACGACATTGCATTTCTTTGCATTCATCCCAATTGGAATCGATAGTATCATACTGGTTATGTACACATATGTCTGTCTGTCTGTCTGTCTGTCAGTCAGTCAAAACCAAACCAAAACAAATTGGAACAAACCAAAGCGAACAGAACGAAATTGATCGGATCGACTGAAGAATGAATTTTGAAGTGACTGAGAGAAGTAGGTTAGTTCTCAAATTAAATTTTGTCTACAAAAATAAAGGTTTTATTAGTAGTGCTGATGGGTGAATAAGATTAAATATAACCGTTAAGTAAAGCAACATTTGCATAAGTAAAATAAATTTAAAACGATTTATCAAAGGGAAAAAAAGGGGGTTCTACAACAGAAACCGAACAGCAATAGCAACAGAAGAAAAAAAAGAAAGAAAACACACCGCGAAAAATGGACCAAGATAAGCGCAAACGATGTGCTATTGAAGAACATTTTTAATTCAGAATGAGGACTATTGTAACACAAGCGACCAAACATACCATAGACCCAAGACCGACCAAAAGCAGCTGTGCAAATAAAAAAATACTCAACAGGGAATCCCATGGAAATTATTCATCTCTATCATCAATTGAACGAAGCTGAAAGATGAAATTTAAAAAAAAAAAAACAAAAAAAAAAGGACGATGACGGCGACGACAACGATGAAGTGTTGACTAACAAGGACAATTCTTGAGCTTTTGGTTAGTGGTTGGTTGGTTAGTTAGATTGGATAGATGGATGGATAGAGGATGGTGATGTGACACAGAGAGCTAAGAGCGGAAGGTTGTTGCACAATGATGGATTTCAATCATCATTTAAATAATGACAATGCCAAGAGACAAGAGCAACGTTTTGTCTGGTTTAGACCAATTGACCCTTAAATCGTGGCTGTGAATGTGGATATGAATGTGTGTGCAGAATGGGAATGGAAGTGGGCAAGACTAAAGGATATGAATGTCAGTTGTCAGTTGTTGGTTGTTTTACTTTTTGGTTGCTGAAGAGCTTGGATAAGCGGATTAGGGTAAAGTAAGCAAAAGGTTTAAGTGGGTTTGAGTTAGTTAGAGTTGTAAATCAAGCGAATTGGACGACAGGTTGTCAGGATAACACCAAACACAAAAAAAAGAGCCCCCTTCAACCAAAACAACAAAAAAAAAAACTGTCTAGAAAGTAAAATGCCAGATGAATAGGAGATGATGTATATCTCATCTATCAGCTTTTTTTTTTCTTGTATGCTTAATATGGTAAAATAGGCTTAAGTCTAAGGACCATGGACCGACTATGTACATGCATATTCATTGGATTCATTTCTCTAAAGTTATAAATCAAATCGATTTGACAATTGAGCACGTTTTGCACTCGCAAGAGTATTTACTTTGAAATGGCGTTTGTCATTGTCTCATTTTAGTGTCAAATGTAATTGTAAAAAAAAAGAAGTAATAAAAATTCATCAACAAAAATATAAAAAAGGAAAACAAGGAAAAACCTGAATATACGAATTCGATTTCCTGGTTCATGGTGAAAACTCTTTGTTCCCTTTATAGTGCACATTGATGGAAGTTTGATTATTATGCAAACTCATCATGCATCCAAAATCGAACTTCATTCAATGCTACACGCAGTAAACAAACCTACAATTTATTAGTATGCCACAAAATCCATAGCCACACGAATATGGCCCAGCAAGAAAAGATGGTTTCATGAAAAGATAATGAAGACGATCATGATGATGGCGATGGCGATGGCGATGACGATGGTTGCTTCTTCTTCCAAGTCCGTTCGTTAGTTAATGTAGTCAAAGTTATTTTATATTCAGATTCAGTTTATCTAACTCTCTTGCGTAGTTCGATTTTATTTTCCTGTTTGTGGTGGCTTTACGAATCATCATCGTCGTCATCAAGTCGATTTGACTTGACTGCAATTGTGTGGTAAACAAAGAGAAGAAGAATGTAGTTACGGTGGTAATCCGTAGTTCGTTGCTTTGACATTTCGCATTATACACCACCAGCAAAAACCATCACCGTAGCCGCCGCAGGAGCCAATTCATAGAGAGTCAATAGGTGGGCCGGTATTACCATACACTATAGTCGAACAGTGGTTCCTAAGCTTATATAGTTCGCGAACATTAGTGCACCTTATGTAAACTATAAATTTTTCATAATGTATGCACCCGGATTATTGCACCAGGTTTAAGAACCGCTGTGTAGTGGTCGTAATAATAAAAAAAAAAATGCAAACTCAACTTTAATTTTAAGAAATAAAAAGAAAGAATAACAAAGTGAATAGTAAGAGTGATAGATGAATGAAAAAATGAACAGTGAACAGTGAACGGTGAACAAACAAATAGCAATGAAAACAAAACGATTTAAAGGAGTGCCTGGTTGAGCTCTGGTACCAAACAACACTGAACTGAACTGAACTCAACTCCTCGAAATCAACTCAAATCATCTCAGCTCTACTGAATCGAATTGAACAAAGTTTTGAGTTTGGGTCTATGACAATTCGACGAGACTCTCAATTCACCACAACTCAATGCAACTCAGCTCAACTCAACTCTGCCAAAGTTAAGTCAAGTTGACTTGTGACTTGCCCCTATTGAAATTACATATTATTGTCCGCATGCCGCATGCCTTAGACAACATTTACATTTATAATACTATACAATACAATACAATACTATGCTATACTATAATACAATATGGCAATCTGCATGTGCACACTAGTACAATAATAGCAACAATAAGAAAATTAAAAAAGAAAAATAATAAAAATAAAAATAAAAAGAGGCGCAGCAGCACCTTTAAATTTATATTGGAAAAACATAAATAAACAAACAAAATATGTATATACAATAATAAAAATCAGTCACTACAACTGTATCTGTGTGTGTGTGAGCAGCTGTGAGTGTGTGTGTGTGTGTATAACCACCAAAGTCAAGAAACATTTTCCAATACGACGCCAACGACACACATCAACTTTAGTTAATGTTAACGCGCCAAAGAAGAAGAGATATGCAACAGGCGGTTAAATTTCGGTTATGGTCTTAGTTTAGGTTTTTGGGGTTTCGGTTTCGGTTTTAAACTAAACTGAACTCAGCTCAACTGAACTGAACTAAACTGAACAACGTCGTCGTCATCATTGTTTGACAATAGTTGCGTTTTTGCTTTGTATTTCTCAGGTCTTTAGGTTTCAATTTGGTTTCCCCCAGCCAGCCAGACAAGCCAGAGAAAAACTTGTTTCCAAAATATTGTATATCTATGTGCGATGAGTGAAGGCATTTTATCTCTCCCACCCACTTGCCCACTTCTTTTCTATTGTTACTCCTTTAAAATATAAACATTTTAAATAAAATAAAATATAAACAATCTTCAAGAGTACAAAAAATCCAATAATAATAAAAAACGTTTAAGCATTTCATGCAATTATCGAATATGAAAGTAAAATTATGACTACAAAATATTTATATACAATATTTTGAGGTTTTTTTCTTTTTTAATTACTTTACCTAAACAAAAACTTGTGCAAGTCGATCAATTATTGCTGCTTGCTGTTGTTATTATTGCTGTTAAATTTTAGTTTAATAATGTTGCAGTCGAAATTTTGTAAGTAGCAGTAGTATGAATATTTACGATGCGCCACCACCACCGGTTGGCTCTAATTGCATGCATAATCATCTTGTTGCAATTAGTTGAGCAAATCGAACCAACTTTTGTAATATACTATTTTTTTTTTTTTTTTTTCTTTTCGTTAAGCTGCATTGAATCAATGAGAAACCTAAAGCATTGAATGCATTTCTGTTTCATATTTGGTCTTAACAAAGCTGATATACGAGATGTGGCTATAAAATAATAAGACTTTATTAAAAATTTTATTTTAATTTTATATGCAGATACTTTATTATACAACAAAAACCTTTGAAAACCAGAAAGAAGGCTATCATTGGCTATGCCAAAGATGTAATACTATTCACGCTCCTTCCTTTCTTAGCATCACTATATTCGCTCTGTTACAGTGTGAGCACATTTTGAGTATCAACAAAGAACACAGTTTGAGTGGCATCGTATTTTTCTTGTACTTATACTCTTTATAAGTTTGTCATTTAATGTGAGTTTGTATGGGAGGTACCCCTGCTGGTAAACCTAAGACCATGCAATTTACATGTTTAATGAATATAGTTCAGAAACTTATAGTGTCAGTTCGATACGTCAAAAAACAAAAAACTTTTTCTAATAAGAACTTTAATTTAAAGGCGTGTTTGTATGGTCCGATTCGGCTGATTCCGACAAATGAACTGCGTATGGTAAAAAGAAACCTATGTGCAAATTTTCAGCACTATAGCTCAAAAACTGAGGGACTAGTTTTGATACAGACGGACAGACGGACGTGGCTTAATCAACTCGTATCATCGAGCTGATCACAAATATATATACTATATGTGGTCTACGATGCCTCCTTCTGTGTGTTACAATCTTCATGATAAACTTATAATACCATTCACTCCCGTGTTTGAGTACTATTTATTACATTACAGCTTCAAAGGTCTGAAAACTTGTTTCTTTTATAACAGATTAACAGAATTTGGCTACTTTAAAAATTAAGGGGTATAAGGCCGATGGTATACCACACTGTACTTTAATATTATACTTAACAATGCAATCTGAGGTGTGGCTGTAAGCAACTAAGACTGTTATGTGGTTGACCGATGGTCATATTGGATCGGATTAGATAAACGTTTTTTTAATATATTGTATTTATCTATTTTTAACAGAGATGGGCGACCGGGCATAAATTATTCTACTCGTTTTCTATTTGGAAACACCTAATCAACTCAAAAACCTTCCCTTTCAACAAAATTTAACAGTGTATTTTACAAGTTTAAAAGGAAATTCGACAACAATTCTTCGCTCTATTAAAAAATGTACATCATACTAATCAGATCTCATTACTTTATAACTACACCTCGTACACTCCACATTCATCAGTTATTTATTCATTTACATTTACTTAATAATACACATTTATTGAACTCCTCACGCAGTCCAGAAGTCAAGAAGTTTGTTGCAAACAAAAGGATGCATCGGAGACCCCATTAATTTTATATATTGTTGATCAGCTCGATGAGACGAGTTGATTTTGTATTGTCCGTCTGTATGTATACAAGTATGAGCTAGAGAGCTGATATTTTGCAAGAAGTTTTCTTTTCACCATACGCTGCACATTTGTCGGATTTCAGGCGAATCTAGGAGTAGTACCTCCCATAAAAACCAAATTCAAATTACTGTTCTTATTAGAAAAACATTATTTTTTGTGTTAACAAACTAAATTTGAATTTGGACTCACTATAAGTGTATCCATATTAATGAACCATGTAAATTTCAAGATCCTAGGATAACTGTATCGTATAGATCCTCAAATGCAGTATGAAAACTAGGGTCTGTACCAAAAATAAATCATTAACAGGAGCGTGAAAAGTATTACAACTTTGACATAGCCAAAGATGACCTACTTTCTTTTTATTGGGGCATTATCATATTGAAATGCCCAAGACAATGGCCCAAAAATGTTAGAGAAGCTTGGAAATGCTTTTTGGAGTAGCTCACTGTAGCATATGGCATTCATTTAGGATGAAACGAATTGGAGTTTGAATGAGCCATAATAGGAGATGACCCACTACACCGCTATAAACCCACTGACGACTGTGATGACGTGGCAAATAGTATATCTTCTTTCGCATGTTATGGAAATAGTAGTTAAAACAATCTGGTCCATCCAAATGAAAGCGTTTTTCATCAGAAAAAACTATTCGATGACACTCGCTATTCCTTGACATGTGGGTCCAGGCAAAAAGAGAGCTAGCATCCTTATGAACGTCGGTAAGAGGTTTTTTTTTTGTATTTTAATTGTAATCTCTTAAGATGTTTTGCCCAGTTTTAATCGAATTTTGGCTGCAAGTACATTGAGTTTAAAGCTTCTTGAAGAATTATTCGCTCTTCGCATGGTGTAAGGGCTTTCCTGGTGGGTTTTTTATATGTTTTTCCATTATTTGATGAAAGTCATAGAAAATGACCAGCAACAGAGATTTTTTCTGCTATCTGCCTGGTTGTAAGATTGCCAATATATTTCTAACAAGGTCATGCTCCATTTTGTATATAAATAATGGAAAGTCGAGAGAGACACCTAAATAAATCTTCAACTCACACAGCTAGTCGAGGAAACTAAGTCAAAAACGTCCGAGTCTATTATGGTGATCGACTAAAAAGTGCAACTTGGAAATAAATTAAAATGAATGAAATTTCTTGCAATTTTTAAATTAAAGTGATTTTATGTTCATTTAGTTTTGTCATAAATGAACTGCATCAATTTCAGTATTCTAAATTAAGTAACAATCAAGTTACATTAGTGGATTTAAATAGACTGGTTGGTTGTCCGAACTACGTTATGCATAATGATTTGTTCTTTAAAACAAAATAAAAAGAGGGAAGAAAGCCAGAGGCACAGAATATTTTGTGCATGATACAAGAAAGTAGGAGGAAACCAGTTGCAAGGAAGATGCAAAAAAAAAAAAAAAATGAATTGCAACTTCAAACCAAAAACTGTTGTGACTTAGTTGAATAAACAATGAAAAGAAAGAAATGCCATTCTTTAACATAAACCCAGCAGCATAAGCAGCAGTAGCAGCATCAGCAGGAGCAGCATTAGAAGAAGAACCCTCTAGGCCACTCCAACAAAGAACACTGAGAAACACTCAGAGAACCTTAGGTATAAGACTATACCGGAGCAACCAGGCGGCGTTGGCGGCACACCTTTTTGGATGCAGAAAAAACTAAAGCCTCCACAATCGACAAACGACCAAGCGAACGAGCGGAGGAACATAGCATTATTCAAGCGACGTTGACAAATTTTTTAGCCTTAACACCAACCAACATAAGAAAAATACGATATGGAAATAAAGAGTATGGAAAGGGAGGTAATATCTATCCAAAGAGGCAATCCCAAATACATACATACACATAAATTCCAAACCCAAACCAAAACCGAATTGAAGCATATTCGAAACAGCGAATGCAAAAAAAAAAAAAGACAACTAAACCAACCAAACCAAAGATACTACCTACCAACAGTATCAGTCAGTCAAAGAGACAAAGAGGCATAAAGGCAGACTGTCTAGTGAGTCAGTAAATCTCCTCGAACGAGGGGAACGATGGATGGTGGGACCAAGCCATATACATGCATACATATATGAAATAACGGCGAAAGTATGCAATAATCGATTTTTGTTTTTTTTTTTTGTCTCTCATCGTCATCGCCATCGCCATCGTCGTTGACGTCGGATCTATTTGAGTTCCTCTTGCTTTTTTAAGTATAACGAAGATGAATGTGGAAGATGGTGTGGAAGGCAGGAAGGAAGGAAGAAAGGCAGAATGATATGCAGCAGCCAGCCAAGTTCTTGGTTTAGTTGAAGAATGAAATTGAAAGCATGCAACAAACTGAAAGAAAAAGAAAAGAAAACGAAAAAAAATGAATGAGTAATGTAAAATGAAAAGATGATAAAAGATTTCGCATATTTCCATGTGCAATTTACATAAGTCAGATGAAAGGATGAAGAACGGAAGGAAGGAAGGAAGGAAAGATGCAAATAATCCAAGAAATAACCAGAAAGAGTTGAGAGCTGCTTAGTTTTATTTAGGAGAAGATCAATTTGGTTAAATAAATACAATACTTTAATATTGAATTCAATCAGAAATTTCTTTGAAAAGGTGATCTTTAAATTTTGTAATAAGTACTACTACTACTACTTGTGCACCTAAAATTCGTAATCCAAAAAGTCAAAAATGTCAATTGCATAATTACTCACTCAACACACAGCACACAACAAGAAAAAACAAAAATCCAAGAAAAACAAAAAAAACAATATATAAACTTTGTTAACTTGGCCCAACAGACGACGACGACTTGACTTGTTGTTGACTGAAATTGAAAACGACGCGGAAGAGTTAAAAAAGCAACATCATAAAAGTCGAACTGCAAGAAGAAACGAAGAAATGTTGTAAAAGAAGAAGTACTCAAGTAAAAGGAAAGCATTAAGGGAGGAGGACAACAAACAACAAACAAACCAACAAACACATGAAGTACTACGAGTTATACGGTATACTAAGAAGCATAAAGAAGAAGGGCCCAAAATGCAACCAGCCATGAGGCGCCTCACGGCAGATGGCGCCCCAAGTCAGTTCGCATGCATAATTAAATGAGAAGAAACAAGCAAAGAATATGCACAATGTGGATAAACGAGGCAAAGAATAATAAAACAAAAGTGTAGCGAAGTGGAGTGGAGTGGAGCGAACTGAAATGAAGTGAAGTGAAGCAGACCAAGCAATCAAACAACCAACCTGAGTGTCAAGAAGTCATTCAAAGCAATTTAGATACATTATGTTATGTTATCTTTACTTACAATATACACATATAAAAATTGTATCTAAATTATGTTTAAATGTTCACCGAGTCATTGAATGAAAAGACAAATCCGAATTTGAGAGGACACATACATATATGATCTTTCAACTTTATTCATCTTCATACCAATCAAAAACCAACTCCATATCTAAGTAAAACTCTTTACAATATATTGTAATACCATGGACAGTCTTTAAGTTTGCATATACATAATTTTAAAACATATTTAGGACTTACAAGTTCCATAATAATCTTTGTCATTTATATGAAATGGATATGCCAAACGAAACCTGAAGGGCAGTTGTGTGTTGGAACCCTCTAGGTTTAAGAAACAGCTACAGCACGAAAACCTTCTGGTATCGTATGATAAAAGATGACTTAAAAATGCAAAACATCAACTGGAATAACATAAAACAACTTGCTAAAAATCGCAACAAGTTCAATTCCTTCATTTAACTTCAACTGAAGTCATATATCCATATAAATTACATGGAAACGTAACCGGTTATAATGTTGCTACTGTTACAGATGCATGTGGATCTAATCATGATGATAATGATGATGAAAATGATTCACATATTGTGTGATCTCTAATAAAGATCTATCATCATTCTTTGATATATCATAAAATTCTTCAAAAAAAAAAATTTACTATTCTATAAATTATCAAAATTAATGATCTTCATAGATCTCATTAAGATGAAGAGATGTAATTTCTTAAAAACATAACAACAAAAAAAAACATGTATATAAGAAAATTGAAGATTTCTTTCTATCTCTCTTTGTTTCTTTCTTTATTTTTCTCAATGACGAGGAAAATCTCCGAGTTTTTGGTTTGTTTATTGCAAATAACAACAATACTAAGAAAAACCTTAGCCAAAGAAATGCCAAGAGGCACACAACAAGCGCATAACTCGGCTTACATATCGCAAGGCAAACAAACAAACATCGAACACATGGAAGGACAGACAGGCAGGCAGCAAGCAGTTAGTCCGACAGACAGACAGACAGACAGAGTAGAGACCAACAAACAAAAGAGTGATAAAGAAACAGAGTTACTTGTACTACTACATACGGTACAAAGCAACAAACCTATCTATTGTATACTATGTATATGCACAATACATGTATGTAGTGTAGTGTAGTGTATCTGATGCGATGTGGTATAGTGTGGTTGAGTGTAGTGTAGTGCAGTGTGTAGTATGTTGTATTCAACATTCAACAGACTTTGTTACCAATTGACTGAACTCTAACAACAAACAACAATGACAACAACAAAAGGTTTGTTGCTTCTACCACTTCTGCTCAGTAGTATACTTTCAATCTATAGTATAGATGGTAGTATGCAGCAGTGGCTTTCAGTTTATGCCTCTTTAAGACAACACAGAGAGTCTGAGTCTGTCTCTTGGCAGAATCAGCTCAGCTGAGACCTGAATGAACGTTGGTTGGCCTAACGACTTCTGTATGTAGTACAAGTTCTTCCGCTTCTCTTTCTCTCTCCCTCTCTTCCTTCTCTTCTTTCTCTGCCTGTATTTTCGTATACTCCTGCCTGCTTGCCTGACTAACTGCCTAAGTTTTGCGTATGCGTTAAGTCATATGAGTTAGTGGCTTTTTAGAACAGGTACCATAGTATCTACTTCTACTTCTTCTTCATCTAGTATTTCCTTTTCCTTCCATTCTTTACCTTAGCTTGTCTTGCCTTGCCTTGCCTTTTTTCTTGTGGCTTATTTCTTGTTTTTCTTTTTGTTTTCTTAACGGACCCAACGTTATAACTCACTGAGCACGCAAGCCAAATGAATGCGCAAAAGAATCTATATATGTACCATACGAATATATACTTATAGATACATCTCTCTGTCTCCCTCCCACGTTTTCCATCCCTCTCTCCACATCTCTATCTCCATCTCCCTTTGTCTATCTTTATCTCTTATGTATGGTATTGTATGTATGTATGTATGTACAACAGATTCATTAGTCGTCGTACTCGTGCCTCATTTGCACCAAGTCAACCTCAGTTGAATTGAGTCAAGTCGAGCGTTTTGACTTTCATCTTGTTAATACGTTTATACATATGTTGTACTTACTTATGGTGCTACATACTCGTACATACATAAATACTATGTCTGTTGAGAGTAGAGACCTACTTAGCTTTGGTTCGGTTTGGTTTGGTTTGGTTTATAAATTCCTTTTTAATGTTAAGTACCATCCAAGTTTGGATATGAATTCATTATTGAGGTTTTCTTTGTTTTATTGCTCCGTAGGTCCCAAGAGAACCTGATTAATCGTATTTAATGCATATAGCATCATTTTATTGGATACTGTACCCAAAAATAAAAAGTAAACAAAAATTCTACCTGTGATGTTCATATACTTTAAGCACCATGTGTCATAACATTCTGAAAAGATATCAAAGGATCCACAACAAACAAGCAATATTTGAATTACCTTAGTACTTATTTCAGATAGCAAGCTACAGCATTACATAGACCCATTTACTAGGTACATTTTATAAGAACACTAAACAAAATTTTACCATAAAGATGCAGCTGTTTGCTAGTCTCTTAGTTTTTAAACAACCGATCTTAAATTTGGTCCGCAAATACATTATATTTTTTTTTTTTATAATCTAAAATTAAGAAAGAGTACTAATTACCAGGGCCTAAGAATCTATGATGAGATGGATTAAATTATAATGATGATAAAATTATAGACTAAGTCAATATTATACGAAGAGCATTCTTTTAAGAATTCTGAGGGTTTAATGCTTTTGTTGAGTATTATATGTATGTCCTATACATAGGCGGACAAACACATACCACCGATATTTTGATGATTTTGATGGAAAATGGATGTCTTTGTGGTCCATGGGGTCGATTAATATTCATATAAGGTGCCAGTAGCACGTAGCGGGCTGCTTTTTCAGCGTTTTCATTGCCATATTATAATAAATCGGTATCAGAGTCCCCATAAAAAGTTCACAACAAATTTGCAATTGTAATAATTGCAATTATGGTATATTCAAATATTGGAACTATCAGATAGAATTGGATCGACATTAAATATCTATATTAATTAATTCAAATAAGTATAACTTCACAGATCCATTTGAAATGATAATTTACATGTACGAAATTCAATTTGGTAAACCAAAATTAATGTTATGTCTTGATTTATCTATTTTTATTTTCTAAATCCCTTATACTAAGTTCTATTTATAATTCTGTCGTTAGTTAGGAATGTTAGATATTTGGTGCATTGATTCAAATATTTGACAAAATGTATTGTTTAATTGTATTGTATGTGATCGGTTTCGAACCACAGCGATGCTTAAAATGTGATGTGATACAATTGTGCTTTTCAAAAACTTACCAATTGTTATTATATAGAATAACTAATAATAAATATAAAGAATTTTAAAGGAAAGAGGTACGAAGTCACCCAGCCGCACAGTGGACCAAACAGCCTTGGTTGCGGCGCTTAATTCCTATTTTAAAGTTTTAAATATTCGTTATTGTTTTCCTCTCAGTTACCAATAATATATTTTTTATGATTTCAATTCCTTGATTTTGTATCTATTATATTCTCAAAATAAAATATATAAAAAGCAACAGAGTACGGGTAATTATTTTACTCTGCTGGATCGGACGTGTGTCTTCTAAATGATCGAAATATTGAATTGAATTTTGAGAAAGATCGAGATGGGTTCCTAAGCTTAATGTTTTTCAAGAGATATGGACTACATAAGTTTAAGAACCGCTGTTCTGTATTATGTTTTATTTTTGGCAGATATCGTCGCACTTTTGAGTTTTCATTCTTCTTTGATTTTTTGCAATATTTTTTATTGTTGTGTTGCCGTAGCTGTTTGTCTTTTGTTTAAACATGATGTTCATTAATTTTTGTTTTTTATTTTTTGTGCTGTGTGTTGTGCCCATGTATCTTTTCTAAGTTGTTGCTGTTGTTGTAGTGATGTGTATCTGTGTGTTTGTGTTTGCAACCAATTTTTTCGCCTTTAGTCTATACTTTGATGATGTTGCCGCTGATGTTGTTGCTTCTTTTGCGTGTTTTCGTTTTTGATTTTGGCATAAAGACTGATTTGTGCTTGTGGCATCCACCAAACAACCAACAAAGCAACCAAACCAACAATGAGATACTCATGTTGCACATTGCACATTGCACACGCATTTCTCCTTCCCTCAGTTTATAGTGTTATGTTTTTTCTTTTTTTTTTTCACTCTTATATTTTTCTCCTTTTTTTCTTTATTTCTTAAGTTTCCTTGCCTCATCAGATTGTTGCCGTTGCTGCTGTTGTTGTTGTTGGTGTTGGCGTTATTTTCGTGCAACATGAAATATTTTCTCCTTACTTGAAAAACTATTTATACTACAACAAGAAAATCGCAACAGCAACTCAACAAAAAGACAGAAAAATGTTATTCAAAAATAAACTCTGTCTGTGAGTGCAATAGAAAAGAGGCGCATCCAATACTGTTGGCATTTTTTGTAGATTTCTGCAAATTTTCTTTACTATTTTTTTGGTTCTTCTCTATCATCATCCTTCACAACAATCAATATCATTATTCGATAGTATGTATTTGCCTCGTTCTCAAACTGAATCGAATTGATGCTGTTGCTGCTGACAGCAAACGACGCTTGATATTTATTTTTAGTATTTCTCATAAAAAAAAGGGAAGCTTCAAAACTTTGTTGTGTCTACAAAGATCCCCCTTGCTTATGTGTGGCACAACTCCTTTCTTCCTTCCTGCCCTCCATGTACATTTTTTTATTTAAAGAATGATGCGTTGATAGTCAGTACAGGCAACAGTAGAAATGACATTTTTTCCCAATGCCGAACATGTGTAGTATTTGTACGTATAAATAAATGGGGGGTTGCTGGTATGATTTGTTGTAGATACAATATAATAACTTATGTGTATTGGGCCTTCAATTCCAATTTCTTCACTTTGCTGGATGTGCTGTTGCTACTTGGTTTGTCTACTTGCCCATCATAAAGAAGAAATAATGATATATTGTAAAATAAACAAAAAAAACGCGCGTGAATCGCTCCAAAATCGCGAAACGTTTGTAATGTGTATATGTGTGTCTTGATAGTGCAAGCACTCAAGAAGATACTCGAGTACTACAAGCCATGCATATTGTTGAAATGTGTATATGTACATGTGTGCAACACGTGTATTATTGTTGCTCACAGATACTTCATCATCTTGTGTATCGTCGAGACTTTATGAAAATTATGATACATAAATGTTTTGCTGGGCGGGTTGCATTTCCCCATTTTAAAATCACTAAATTGCCACCGGGGTCAAGGGTTGGGGATGAGTTCTGTTGGCTTATAATTGAAATAATAATGTACAACAACAACAATGATAATAATATATTAATCTTTCAGCGTGTGTTAGTAATGATGTTGTTGTTTTTTTTTTGAAATTTGAAATAAAAAACCAAATTTTAATGGGCAATTTTGACATGTTTTTTTTTTTACTGTTTATTGTTACTGATGTTTTTTTTTCGTTATAATACCCTTCATACTTATTTATAAATGACATTACAATTTTGGCATAATATTTGTACCGCACAATATTACATAACATTACAGTAGCGACCTGAAGTTATAACAATGAGTCAAGTTCATTTCGTTGATAAAATTGATTTGATGGTAAAACTGTTTTGTGGTGCCCCCACTAATTAAGGAATATTCAGAAATAAACTTATTGATGTTGATGATGAAACATTGGAATAGATGAAAATATGTTATAGTATATTCTAGTGCTTTGACCATCCCTATAAAAATAGAAATCTATGTACGTCGTAGTGCAATTGTGCCGAAAGTTAGTCCATACGGGTACATAAGGAACTTGACCAGTCGTAGGCCTTACAATGAATGCCGATGAGTTCAGTCCCAAGGCAAATTGACTGTCAGGAATTTATCCTCTATCGAATCAGCAAAGCACGTACTAATCTGAACTGGTACCATTACTTGGAACCACTTGATATTGCAGATCTGTCTCTTAAGAGGATCTTGTAATTCCTCCTATCTCGGAGGAACTGTGATAACAGGGTTTGTCACACTTGTGGCCGCAGTGACGAGGTGTACTGGTTAACGCCTTTTTTCTAATTTAATATAATCTAATACTCCTGGTAAAATAAAAACTCCACCTTATGTTTCAACTATCACTATACAATTCTTGTTCCAAGCAAATATATTACCCGACTTGACTTCACCCAGGCTCTATATTTCTCACTAATCGTCTTGAGAAAACTTACCACTTAGATGTTATAGAACATTACTGGCATACCAAGCACTCCTAGCTCCAACTGACTAACGCCTGCGACACTATACTATATATTCTCACTTCTCGACTTAAGAATGTACGAGTATTACTTGCCATTATCTGTTCTTTTTCTCCTTTCTTCCCTAACTGTTTTTCTAATCTTCAAACATCGCACTCCGTGGCATTTTATAGAACATTGCTTAGGTGTACCCCTAGAAAATATTTACATGGTGTAGAAGTTGAAGTTCTTCTATTACTTGAATGTAGTAGAGAACATATACTATAAACTTTACAGGGTCAGCTAAAGTTTGATATTCCAAACAATTAGGCCCAATACTTTGTAAAGGAGACTAATCAAATATTATTATACTCAGTTTAACTGATATGAAGGATATTTAGTTAATGGCACAACTGAAAGTAATAAATTTTTGTTTTTTTGTTTGTTTGTTTGTGGTTGCTCATTTGATAAATGAGGAGCATCATCAAATCAGAGGTAAGAAGAATTGGTGGGTTGGCGAGGGTGAGGTGTTAACTGAATAATTTAAACATTAAACATTAAATTTTGAACTTACAGAATATTGACATTTGTGTATTTTTTTCTTTATTTTTCTTTCATTTTTTTTTTGTTTATTTTATAATTTTTAAATTGAGTTTAAATTACTCAATGAAATTGCGTTCGATGTCAAATTATAAGTTTTAATATCTCTAGAAATTTATACGGTAATTGTTGTTTTTATTGGCTTGTGTCGTGTTTTTTGAAGTGTAAATAAATAATTTAATAAAAGTCGTTCGAGAAATTAAGTTAATTTATATACTATTAAATAACATTTTGCTCAGTTCAAAACACTTGTTTTGTTGTAACTCATTGTCATCACATAAAGTGAATAAGAGAATAACAGTTAGGGAGAGCAGCTCGGAGGTATGAAACAATAGTCCTTTCCTAGTTTAAAAGGCGTTCCTTTGGTATGGGAAAATCTAAATATTTTTCAAAGATACTTCATCTCTTAATAACCCTAGTACCAGTTCTCGACGAGGTCTAACTTCAATGAATAAAATATTTTGTTACCATAAACTTGAAGAACTGCAGAAAAAATTATTGTAGTATATGCAAAAAAATTGGGTGAAATATTCCATAAAGATGAAGAGTATGAAATTATAATAACAAAAAACCGAAGGGCATGGGCATACAGAAGAAGATTACGTGTAAAATCTGCTGAGTTTGCACATGACGTTCTCGGCTGAAAAGACGCTACGCGATATAAGTATCTCAGTTCATACATATCTGTATATCGGGTGTATTGTTGTATGGAGGGGGTCGGTGAGGGTGTGGCCGTGGGCGTCAGCTGAGACCATGAATAAAAAGAAAACCACTCTTTTTACACGTAAACGAAAATTTAATACACAAAAAAGAAAATAATCAAATCAAAATTTGATATAAAATTTTAACACGCTTTTAATATAAAAAAATAAATATGAAAAGTAGGTAAAGAAAAGAAGAAAATAAATGATAAAAGAAATAATAATATTGTAATAATAAGAAAATAAAAACAAAAAAACAAAAAATTAAAACATTTTCATTGGCAACATTGTGTGCCTGAAGTTTTATGGCAAACACACAATGTTATAGCGAATAGCGAGTAGAATTATGGCAAACATTTCTTTCTTTCTTTCTTTATTTTCATGGCAATAAAAAGAAACAAAATCAAACATAATATTTTCAAATATTTTGCAAAAAAAAGCAATCTAAAAATTATGTCTTAAACGATAAAAAAAAAAGAAAAGAAATTTTTGTAAAAATTAAATTATCGTCGAAAAATTTATTAAAAATAATAATAATTAAAACGAAAACATATTGTATCTTTAGAAAGTAAAAAAGATATTCAAGCACTAAAACTAAGACAAAAAAAAATTATTATGGTATCTTTAGTTAAATACGTTTTAAGCAAAACGGAATAGTGATAGTGACAACTATAATTTTATTAATGATTTTTCATATGCATATTTTATGCTACAAAATTTGGTATGGTCAAATATTTAAGTGATTTACATTATCTACAATACAATACAATTCACTGAAATCGCTTTAACTAAGGTCAATTTTTATTTACGTGTTTATGCGTGCGACATTAATGCGTTCCTAATGGTGTCGTCAGTTCAGTTTCTCATTTCATTTAATTATATTCTTGTTGCTGTACAACACATAAGCAGTTTTTTGCATGTTCTTATTGTAGAGCAGGCATGAAGCACTTTTCACAACGGTAACATGTAAATACACTAAGCCAGGTTTAAAAATGTTTTTATATTTCATTTGCTGCGTTTATGCTGTGACTGCGAAAAGTTGCCAGCAGGCCAGTACAGCGACTGCAATAATAAAATAACTCAATGCTGTGCTGTCGTATGTATCACAGTAGCACAGTGACAGCAATGTAGAAAAACCAATGCTATGCTGCCGCTGTGGCTGCTCAAATGTGAGCACATCAAAACCAAACAAAAAATTCAGCTGTGCTGTTACTGTGATATTGTTTTGTGCACATCAAAACAAAAGTAAAAATTAAAAACAGAAAAGAAAAGAGGCTATCATTGGCTATGCCAAAGATGTAATACTCCAACGTTCCTTTCTTAGCATCACTATATTCTGTCTGTTACAGTTTGGTTATCACCAAAGAACACAGTTTGAGTGGCACTTTTATTGTCCATTTATTATTTATAAGTTTGTCATTTCAATTGGGTTTGTATGTGAAAATTTACATGGTTGGTGAATATGGAACAGAAACTTAAACGTTAAAAAACAAAAAAACTTTTTCTAATAAGAACATTATTTTAAATGGGGGTTTGTATGGGAGGTACTCCCCCTAGTGGTCCGATTCGGCTGATTCCGACAAATGAACTGCGTATGGTAAAAAGAAACCTATGTGCAAAATTTCAGCTCAAAAACTGACTCGTCTCATCGAGCTGATCACAAATATATATACTTTATGTGGTCTGCGATGTCTCCTTCTGTGTGTTACAAACTTCATTACAAACTTATAATACTATTCACTCCCGTGAAGAGTAGAAAAAAAGATTCTTTCGTAGCACAGCAGTAGCACGTTTTTCGGTGATGTTGCTAATAGGCTGG
Organism: Amiota communis; assembly: GCA_037043315.1. Lineage (NCBI taxonomy): Eukaryota > Metazoa > Arthropoda > Insecta > Diptera > Drosophilidae > Amiota > Amiota communis. Next base: position 172,634 of record JBAMAV010001656.1, on the reverse strand, counting down.
CAGTTTTTCAATCCTTGGTTTATACTACGTTTCAGTTCGTTTTATGGAAATAATGAAATGTGCGCTTATTGAAGTCGCTTCGCGTGTTCAGAGCGAACTGAAAAAGTGTGTATACATGCGTTCTGAGTCAAGTTTTTCGCCTGTCGTATAAATAGGGTATATGATTGCTATAACTGGAACATAGGGATTGATCAGCAATATCCAACATATTATGTGTCGAGCATATATAAAGTTGCTATTAAGAAAACTGATCCCTTTGACAAAGAGATTTCAAAGCGACAATTAAATTTTTTAGCAGGATGGCGTATCAATCAATGTAACCCATACTACAAATATTCTTATAATGCAATTGAGATTCATTCTACTAGAATTTTCACTCCTTCAAAACAAGAACTCAGCGGGGAATAATAGACAGTAATTTAAATCACTTGACTCAGGTATATCATGGAATAAACTTTATTAACACAAAAGAATAGGAATATAGTGATAGATCTGAAATCTGCATATAAAGAGCATACTACAAATCAATTATTACAATGGAGAAATAAATAAAGTTCAACTATTCTATATACTATAGTATTGTAAATAAACTATTTTATGAAAGAAGTGTGAATTGAATGATTAACTATGAGAAATCATTGTATATTTGATAATAATATGAGTTACAGATTATAAGAACGTATCTCCTAACATGTCTAATGAGCTGACAAATCAAAATTCTTTGAATAAACTAAAAAACGTAATATTAAGTGGCTCTAACTGAATTGAACCAAGATATATGTGCCATTTTGTAGGGATTGTTTAGAAATAAAGCTTATATAAAAAGTATTGCAACATTACTTCTAATATGATTAGATAATATATCATCATCATTACATAGTATAATGCAAGGTCCACACTTCAAGAAGTTTGGATACTGATTACTTCTAAGCCATGCAACGGACTTTGATACGGTTTTCATTGTCATTTAAAGAATTTTCTTCGAAAGGTTTTTACTCATTTTCTTCCTGAGTTTTGTGTGTTGTTGTAATTATGGATAACTGAGTGCGCACAATAGTACTCGAATTGCGCTATTCGTTCTTTTCTTTCTGTATTATGATTATAATCACTGAGAGCATAGCAAAAGAGTGAGTGTGTCCAAAGACATATTGTAAACAAACTTTATAAAAAATGAATAAAATGTAAATTGCACCCGTGCAAAGCAGGGCGGGTTTCTAGTTCTTTTGAGTTTCGACTTGAAAAATTATGGTGAATTGAAAATTCAAATTTTGATTTCAGGGATTTATGGTAAAGATGGTATTATACTTGATAAAGATTCAACTTAAACATGAAACGTTCAAAAGTCGGCCGCGTAGGTACATGTGACGAGAATATTTATGGAATCATCTTATAGATAACATAAGTTACGGTAATGACAGATTACAGTAGTAGATCTTTTCTTTTTATTACAATAAATTGAATATGCAATTGCAGTTTTTTTTTGTTTGTTACAAACATCTCACTTAATTTTATATACCATAATTTTTCAATTTACATAATTATATGGAATAAAAAATACAAAATTGTACGAATCAGCAAACAAGAAAAAATAAAATAAAATATGTTCAAAATCAAAATCATCAAAAATCGGCTTCATTGTCATCACTATGTTACAACGCAATAAGAAGATCTCATCATAACGATGATGATGAGTTGAAATTAAACTGTTTTTTTTTTGTTGCTGTTGTTATTCGCCATAAAACCATTAATGCGCAACGATTTTTCACTTTACTTTCATTTGCCGCACTCTAATTTCATTTCTTCACGTTTTTTGAATTTTATTTTTTCTCATCTTTTTCTTTTCTAAATATTTTTCATGATTTTGCAAAAAAGAAGAAAAATATTCAATAAGACACAACAACAAAAATTGGTTAAATTTTGGTCTTTCCCACCAAGAAGCTTACATACACTTCCTTTATTCATTTCATTCATTAAATGTAGATACTTTATTGTTAATTTATCTTCATACACTTACTTCTAAAATTATGTTTGACTTCCTGTTAAATGTTGTTTCAACAATGAATTCGAAAGACTAACATCTCATAGTGATCTATTATACTGAATGGATCACATACTAGTACTTATAAAGCAAAGACAAAATTCCAGCAAGTTTCGATACTGATTACTTCTAAACCACGCAACGGATTTTGATATCGTTTAATTAAGACTTGGTATATTGGTTATATGATGGCTTAGAGACATTTTTTAAAATCAATCATATCGTTTTGTTAATTATTTGCACGTTTATATATTTTTAAGTGTTGCGCAATATAATGCAAAGTTTATTATAAATAAATGAATTTAGAGTTGTTTAAATCAATTATGTCAAGAACGAACTACTTCTTCTATAGGTCGTGAAACTGAAACAGTCATCGTTTGCTTCATAATGATGAAATCGATGAAGAAAATGGAAATGGGAAACGACAACAAAGAAAGGACGGTTCTCTAGTCTATTATATTATACTGATCAGATTATCACGTAAGTAAATAGGTAATAGGTCGAAGCCTTTGATACTTGATATAAAATCTCACAACTTCTACACTGCGTAGTGTGTAATATTGAATGAGTAGAACGAACTAAAAATTAAATTATGTTTTAATTAAGACAAAAAAAAACCCCTCTAGTTAAAGTTTACTCATTTTAGTTTACGAATAATTCACAATCGAAATAAACTCCCACGAATAATTTCATTGCCTTAGGATATGACAAAAAAAAAAAAGAAATATTATGCTTGGAAAGCATTCGGAGGGTGGGACGGGACGGAACGCATACTTGTATAGTACTTGATGGACATAATTAACATATGTATGCATGAATATGTATATATAACCTAAAGGTATTTTGCAAAACCAAATTGAAAAGTCATTTATTCACTTTCACATAGAAAATTTTCATATTTGAATTTCACTCGAATTTAAAGTGCATCAAGCGAAAATTAAATTTTAAACTATTGTTTATACAATAAGAATGTACAATATTTCTATAATGCTTTAACTCCATTTTAAACAAATAATAGAAGGGAATGAAAGGATATATTGGGTTGGTGGAAAAGTAACTCCCGAAAATGGAGCGTTTTTTTTTTCTTATAACAAAGCAACTTGATAACCTGTTGCCATCTTTCGGGTAAAACCATAATCCCGTCTTTGTAGAAATTCTGGGGTTTCCGATCAAAAAACTGGCGCAATACCATTTCTCAGTCGGTTAGGGAACTAATTGTTACGCCATCAAGACAATTTTGCATGGAGCGAAATAAATGGTACAGAGATGGTGCTAGGTTCGGATTAAATGGTGGGTGCATTAAAGCTTTCAGCTGAGTCCCCTCAATTTTTGCCGATGTGTGTTGCCTAGTGTTGTCGTCGTGAAAGACTCTGTTCACCAATTGCGGCCGATTTTCCTTTAACGCTGCATTTAGTCTGGTTAGTTATTGGCAATAGAGTTCCGAATTTATCGTTTGCCCAGGTGGGAGCAACTCATAATGCACAGGACCTTTGTGATCCCACCATATGCACAGCAACAACTTCCTTGTAGTTAGCGCTGGCCCTACAATGATTTGGGCAGGCTCTCCTTATTTAGACCTTAACTTTTTTCGAACATTATTCTCGTATGTTACCCATTATTTATAGCCAGTTATCAATTTGGATAGAAAAGGTTGCAAATCGTTCCGTTTCAGTAACAATTCGCAGATTGAAATGCGATCAATAAAATTGTTTTCTGTCAAATTGTGTGGTATCCAAACATCTAGCTTTTTTACATAGCCGGCCTTTTTTTAAATGGTCTAAAACTGTCGTATGGTAGATATCAAGATACTTAGCGCTGTCACGAGTACTTATATGCCGGTCATTCTCCACTTTTTTAACAATTTGGTCTACTCTTTCAGTGCAAGGCCGACCAGACCGAGCCGCGTCTTTCACATCGAAGTTTCCCGAACGAAATCGCGCAAACCATGTTCTAACTGATCGTTCTGATAAAGTACCTTCTCCATGATTTGCACAATTTTTTTATGAAATACAATAAATTGTAGCGAATATTCTGATTCGGCACTCATTTTCTTTACGCAAATACAGCAGATTTAATAATCACTTGTTATTTTCTTTGAGAAGCATGGTTTTACCAAGGTTGCCAGCTTTTCATTGTTGTATGGGATTCCCAGATCGAACTAACACTTCGGAAGTTACTATTCCACCAACCCAACATTTATTGGATGGCATAAGAAACGCATTTCAGGTTTATTTTATTTATGTTTTTTTTTTTGCCAAAAACCATTCAAATCTAATTCAACAGTAAATTTCTGATACATGACAATAACAAATAATTAATTCATTTGTTTAATTTTTCCATATACCCTACACACTTATTGGAAATATTTTAGTTGACACTTTAGAGATTTAGATGATGTTGGTCATTACGAGGGGATAGTATATCTAATGTCTTTAGTTTTAGAGAAATTATGAAATTGTATGATAAACATTAATCAAAAGACTGAATTTAGATGATTTTATATCCATTCGACATCCGTGCTTAGAAGAAACTAATATCTAAGGTATTTACGATCTCTTTTTGGCGAGGTCTTTGGGGTAAAGTCGTTTTAACCGTCGTGGAGTTCTGTTGTATATTAGCGCGCTTGCTAAGGGATTGGGGTGTTGAAGCAGTCGATCCTTCGTTTTTCCTTATGTTTTATGGAACAGTCGTCCCCCAGATTTGGATGTCATATAGCTAGACGGGTGCCGATACTTGCCTGTATAAAAGCAGTTTATTATTGTTCCGGAGTTTGTTATCGCGCGCAGCAGCCATTCCATTTTTTTCATTTTTTGATAGCAACTCGCAGTGATATTTTTCATATGGGCGCACCAAGTTAGACGCTTATCCAGGATCAGACCAAGGTTTTGAACTTAGTCAACCTGTGGTATGATGCTAGAGTTAAGTTTAATTACTGGGACAAGCATCGCGCTTTAATGTATATGTACAATATGCTGATTTGGAGGCATCTCTGGTTGGTCCAGGCGGTAAATCTCTCGACATTTACTGAATGATTATAAAGATATGATAAATCTAACCATAAAATTCAATTTATTCATGTCTATTCTCTCTCATCATATCTTTAGCTTAAGCTTAGTTCATTTTATTTTAAAAGGGATTTACATGGGGTATAGGAGTATGTACTATAAAAATTATAATACTACAATCCTCTTAATAAACTGTTAATTTAAAGTTTTCTTTTTTATATGAAGAATGTTTTATTTTGCCATTTCTACTACTACTACTACTACTATATGAAATAAGTAGGTGAAGGGTGTTTAATTTTTGATGGAATTGAAGTTAATAAACATACAATTCATTCATTTAATAAAAAATCAGTTCATTATTAATAATTGTCAACGTTTTATCGAATTATAAATTGTTAAAATAAAAAGAAAAAAGAACTTAATTTTTATTTATATTAATGTTTTGTTTTTATTATTTAACCTTTTTTTTTCGTTTTGTTCATTATAAATAATATAATTAATTCTTAATTGAGCGGTAATATTTAAACACAAATATACGTACACACATCTACTGTAGTATGTGTTGTTTAAAAAAACAAAATAATATGTAATAATTTATATAATAAAACTGATATAAATAAATTCATTAAAATGAGTTTTATGAACTCAGATCCAGAAGATATTCAAAATTAATACGATTTGATTTCATTATTATTTATTATATAATAATTTACAAGATTATTTGTACATTGTCGTCAGCCTTGTTAGGAATCATCCACCACACTTAACCATTCCCTCCCTCGTCACTGATCACGAATAAAACATTTTGTTGATTAACATATTGAAATTTGAAATGCAATCAAAACCGAAAATCAAAAACAGAAACACACAATAATTCGTATACAATAAGATCGAATCGATATGCGTGAATAGTGAATGAGATGTACGTATTTATGTTATAAAGGAGCATGTTTGTATGGTATTTGAAGCCATAAGATACTTGATAAGATAATTGTATTGCTTTGTATCTGATAAGGAATTCAAATACAATACACTAGTATTCTTACTCAGTTTAACTCGGTATAACGCATTAATACTTCTTCTCAATTGTTGAACCTTATGGCGCCCCTAATTATCTGAAAGGGTTATTAACCTACACATACATATGATGATGATGATGAATGTGTATATGCAACATTTCATTTGCCACAAAAGCAAACTCTCTTTGGTTGAGAAGTAAAGTAATAAAAAATTTTAGTTCCAATTAGAAAATTACACATTTAGTCACGCAATCTAATTTCAAAATTGGTTTATTGTGCCACAAAACAAGCAACAAACAAACAAACAAACATACAATCTAGTGAAGCCAGCAGGCAATCCAGGCATTGGTCAAAGCCACTTCAGTTCAGTTCAGTTCAGTCTAGTCCAGTCCAGTCCAGTTCAATATAATCTGCTTAGCAGGAAAAACAAAGAAGAACGAGGACATAAACCCATAGTGGCATAGAAAAATCCATCAAAATAACAGAGAATAGAAATCCAATAAGAAAAAAAATGTGCCATATGAAATCGAAAAGCATAATGAACTATTATTTCTCCTTCTCTTTATATCTATCTATCGCATTCTCTCTATGTTTTACTTTGACCATATTTTTTCAAAGTCTCAGTCTCATATTATTGGTTTTTTCTTTTGTCGTCAGTTTTTTTTTTTTTTATTATTCTTTTGTCGCTTTGAGCCCACCATTAAAGCCAAGTTGGTCATTGGGTTGACATGATGTCCAATTAGTGCAAATGTGTTAATTTAAATATAAAAATGTCACTTTTCATAAACAAACAAATAAAATTATTGTAAAAATTAAAACAAATTGATCATAGCAAGAAAGGTCTGAAATTTATTAATGGAACAGAATAATTTAAATCAGTTAGTTTCATTCACGGTTTTCACAGAAAAAAACAAAAACATTATTTTTATTGTATACTCGTATCAGACCCAAGGTTTATAATCAATTACAATGGAAATTTTTATACGCAATTGATAGGATCTGATTTTAAAATAAAGATTGTGAACTTAACAACAAATATTGTATTGCATTTCATGAGTACTGCTACATAGGTTAGGTTAGGTAATACAGGCCGCTCGCGATTGTGATACCTGATAAAAAAAAAAAGTGAAAGGGGATTAAGTGGGGGAGGGGGCAATCTACAACAGTCCAAGGTCGGTCCAGAGGTCACCCTCTTTCTCTAAAACCAGCCTGAGGAGCCCACTAAAGGACATTTGGCCAAACTATCCATGTCTTCGAAGAATGGTTTCCCGAGAAACCGGGTTCGTCTACTGAGTAGAGCAAGGCATTCACAGAGGAGGTGTTGGATGCTCTCCGGTTCCTCCTCGTCTTCACTGCTACGACAGAACTCATTGTGTGGAACTTGCATCCTATGGGCCTTCAGCCCGATGTTGCAGTGTCTCGTCATAACTCCAGTCAACGTCCGAACCCTTTTCTTGTTAAAGTTTAGGAGCTCGAAGGTTCTCTTTGGTTGATAGCAGGGCCACAGTGTTCTTGCAACAGTACAGCCAGACTCATCTGCCCACTTCCTGCCTGCTTAATCGCTGGTCCTTACGTCAAGGCATGATAGTATATCCTGTAGGGGTCTATGAATATCGGTAACTGCTTGAGAGATAGGCAGTGCCGATCATTTCCTAGCACACTCATCCGCCATCTCATTTCCTTCGATACCGAAGTGACCCGGCACCCAGATGAGTGTGATAGAGTGCTGCCGAGCCTGGTTAAGAGCTTCAACCACACTACGTATGATTTTACTCTTAAAGTTGTGGGACAACAGGGCCTTGATAGCGGCCTGGATGTCAACATAAGTCGATATGTGCTTCGGACTATTCCCCAAGGCGTTAATTAACTTAGCTGCTTGCCAGACCGCGTCGATTTCTGCTTAGAACACGCTATACCAGTCAGGTAGACGATACGATAGCTGAGCTGTTAGCTCTTACGAGAAGATGCCTGCATACAGACTAATACAATAGTAGAGGCTCCTAAATTGATAATCTAAATGTGAAAATGTGTTTAATTGATCCAAACTCCACATGTAACAATTCAGTTTAAATGATATCTATGGTATGTCTTCCAGTGACTCTATGCAATACACAAAATTAGAAAACTGGGAGACTAAAGTGCTTCGTTATATTAAAAATTGTTTTAAATGGGTTCCCAAATTAAAAGATTATATTAAAACTAGCTGTTTTACCCAGCGTTGCCATGAATTCCGAACTTTTGTGTGTAAATTGTAGTTGTTAGAGGCTTTTTTATAGCTATTTTCCAGTTTATTCATTTCATAGTTTTTGACGAAACACACTGTCTCTCTCTTGACCCGCTCTCAGTGAACATCATATTCAGAAAGAACAGAGCGAAGAGCGTTATATCTCACATAAATATTAATTGATGAGAGGAACAAAAACATCAGCACAAAACTCAAGAAGTAGCATAGCATAAACAACGAAAAAATTAACAAAAATTGTTGTACCTAGCTTTGGAAAAACTTAGTCCTAAAAACAAACATATTTTCCTTTACAAAATCAGAAAAGTAAATATCTTATCCGATTCTTGTTGTTTTAAGAAAAATATTATTAAAATCGTTTCAGTGCGCCAAAGCATAACATAATATATTTATATTTTTATAAATTACGTAGATTACAAAAAAAAAAAATCTTAGTGTGGGGAAAAATCATATTAGATTTACGAGAGAAAGGTAAATCTTTGAACGAAATTGTAGATCGGAGCCGCTGTACAATAAAAAAATCATTTACATATGCAATACATCTCGGGTAATAGAATTGCCGAGAATTGAACGTCAAAGGCGGCTTATCGATACACATGTTAGATTTGTAGTAAAAGAAGTAAAGCCAAATCCATACTCAAGTGCAGTCAAACTGTTAGAAAACATTAACCAGACATCGGGCAAATAAGTAGGCGCATCATAAAAATGACATATTCACGTCGAAGGTGAATCAGAGCAAGTACATACTTATATGGATTTTAATAAGCCACCAACTATTTGGGAAAATATTCTTTGCACTGATGAGAGCAAATTTGAAATTTGGTGCGAAAACGAAATTAAAAATATGGCTTTCCACCAATGAGGCTCAGTTATGGTTTGGGACTGCATGGCAGCATCTTGTGTCCATAATCTTATTTTTATTGAATCCACAATGAACAAGATGGATAACTTAATCATTTTAAAAGACAATGGGTCTCATGCATAAAAATGAGTTTGATCTCTGCGTTGAGTCAAGCGAGCTCAAACTCACAACTCATTTAGGTATGCAAAAAAATGAGACCATGAACTCGAGTGAACTGATATCAAACCTCCTTTTCATAATTGCAATTATGAGTTCCACGGAAAGTGACATAAAAACAAATACTGATAGGACTGAATTCTTATCAATATTTCTAGTTGAGAAATTAAAAGAAAATAAATGGCTAATAGAAAAAAACGGAATTCCTAGCATAAGGAATAAAAAAAGGCTTATTAAATATTCAACAGTTACAAAGACTTGGGTCTTGTGTGCTCCGAATACTCTATTCCTAAATTCCACATTTCATCTGGCGAGCGGTCTTCGTCACCATACACGTATTCGTCGTTCAAAAATTTCGCAATATTATGCAAAATAAAGCAACTTCCTATTACTAATGATTGCTACACGTATTTTGTATTGTAGCACCGGAAAACGTTGTTTGAATTGCCCAAAACAGCACTCGGTTATGCATCTTTCTCTCGTAGATATTTTTAATCCAATCTTGCTGCATACAACTTGGACCATTTCGGAGATTATCCGAGAAGCTGTTGACTAGTGGACTCCGATATCTTCACCAATACCGGTTTGAAATCCTGGATCGACACAGAATCGCAGAAACAAACGCATTTTCTGGTTGTTGGTAAAAGTACTGCCACGTGTTTCTTCTGTCTCCCCTTAAAAATACTTTGACATCCAGTTTATGCTCTCACTTTCGAAGCGAAATAATTCTTTGTCAGTACACGATGAATTATTTCTTCGCGATTTGTAGCACTTGCTTGTTTTCTCTAATATAAAAAAATATTCTGCCATGTTCACTGTTGAAAAATATCAAATGCAATGAGACAACTGTGAATTCTAAAGCGAGGGACTCAACAAAATACGAGCTTAATCTTACAAAAGCAAGCAACCAAATACGAGCATAATCTCATGAAAACAACATGGCATTATACTCGTAGAAGAACCAGTAAACAATTTTAGTTATGTCTCAAATAAATGTTGTGGATACAAATTTAGTCAATTGCCTTGATTTCAAAAGGCTTATTGTTGTAAAACCAATATTCGGGAGGAGATAACACTTCTGATTTAGTAGATCTAAAGATACGAAACATGTAACTATGTCGGCAAGGCCGGTAATAATGGTCGCTACTTTTAAATTGTCCTTCAATTTTTCATGCTAGGAGGGCTTGAATTTCTTAAAAGCATGATTGGCCGTCCAAATTTTAATGTTAATGCATAAGGTGGCAGTCCATAGGGGTTAAGTGAATTTAAAAATCCCTGTGGGTAATCAATATTAAATAGTTTATAATTTTTGACCTGGCCAGGAACTTTTTGTACAATCAAATTGTTTATTTCGTCATAATTATGATATCTTAAATTTGTCCAATTGAAATACCAATTTAAAATACTATTTTATCTTTCCATCTAAGTATCTACCCGTATCAAGCCGGGCAGGATTGCTAGATATGGTATATTTACATTTTTGATTTTTTAAAGAAGCATATTTTTCTTTAGGTTCACGTTTTTCCAAAACCACGCGCAAAAATTTTCGATCTTTGTTCACGCTTAGCTGCCAAAAACTAAAAAATGAAGAGACTGAACAAATCGCTCAAAAAGATTGGTTTCTTCTTCTTATTTTAATGCTCGCATATCCAAAAAACAAATTGTGTATACAATAATTTTGTTATTACATATCCCGAGATTACATAGAATTTGTAGTTTGCAAAATTTAAAATAAGAAGAAGAGCCCCATTTTAAACACCCACTTGTCCAGCCAATATAACTTAATAGTCTTTGAACAGAATTACATAGTTGAATGAATCTGGACTATTGACAACTTTCTTGCTAAAGTCGCATCCGGTATGAAGTACAAGGACTGGCACCACTCCAAAACCCAAGCAGTTCCCCTAAAATTGTCAAATTAAAGTCAAAGAAGTCCTCAATTGTCGAATTAATTTGTACGAACGCGTCAATTTTTATTATATAGTGAAACGGTCAGTTAGTTTATGCTCTCACCAAGTTATACAGTTTATGGCATCTATACGTTTGCGTGAAAACCTTAATATTTACTGCCATATGATGGATATCTCTCATCTATTATAAAAAATAAACATGAATAGCACATAATGTGTTTAGCAATACTTTCTTTTAATTTTCCAAACTAACAGATACAAATAGTGTTTAAAGAATTCTTATTGTTACGTTGTTTTATTTAATTAATTCCTCCTTTACCAAAACCTGTTCTTTTTTCTCAGTCTTCTTCGGCAAAAATACGGCCTGGATATTGTGTAAGACGCCACCTTGAGATTTTGAATTAGAAGTACGAAAAATTATATACATATATGTAAAATTCCATTTGCATGGGCTATTTGTTCTTAAATGTTATATTTTTATTAAATTACTAGTATACACGGCGTGCTTTGCTACTCTCCCGACGGGATGCTGTTCTCTGTTTAATTGCAGTTCATTGCGCAGCAATTGAAATAATTTAAAAAATCAGACGAATCAATTAAGTATTAATATTGAAATAATTATCGGATATATTTGACATTTGATTGATTTTAAAATTTGTCTCTAATTATTTGGATATGTTCACACGAAAATACAAAGTCCGCTATTAAAAAATGGTTGGTGGGGATCGAAGGGTAAAAAATACGTTACAATCTATTCTTATACCAACTAAATAAACCTACATATACCTGCACAATCACCTCAAACTTACGAAACATATAGCATAATTGGAATAAATATAATTTTTACTAATAAACGTTTATTTGCCATAGAAAGAAGTGACTTCCTGTTTATGAAAGGATATAATATTCTTGATACATAGTTCTGTTGATTTTATATATGGTGTTACTTATATGCAGGCTGAATGTTAGTCGAGATATTTAATAATATTTCTCTATTATATAGATTCGGATCCGCCTGTAAGTTCGAATTTGGTTGCATTTGTTTTGTGAGCATTGAGTTTTTATCTTTCACTTATGAAACTGTCTTGCAAAAGTGTATAAAGCTTCTTCGAGATTGATTTCCTGAACAATAAAAGGCAGTGTCATCAGTAGAGCCTGTAAAAATTGTTTCAACAATTTTTGGACCATTTTCGAAAGAACAACAATTTGAGGCAGTTTTTGAAAAAACAACCTTTTTTATGATTCTGTTTGAAGCTTTAACAATTTTTCTTTATTTTAGCCGAAAGAGATTTTTTTCGTTATTCAATAATGTATGAAGAACTTATCCTACATTCGCTGATTTGAGATCTCTTCTTCTTATTTTAATTTTTTGCATACCCAACAACAATTATGTTTGAGACTACACACAATTTGTTTTTCATCTATGAAAAATTTTGTACTTGCTCGGAAAAATGACTCAAATGACATGTCCATTGCCTTGAAAGAATGCGTCGAACAAAATGATAAAGATTTACAAAAGGAGCAGTTCAGAATACATGAATTCAAGTTCTTGACTGAATCCATAACGAAATTGGAAAAACGAGGAATGACAGTACAAGAACAATTAAAAGTCTTGATGTCAGTCAAAAGCAAAGCTAAATGAAGTTGTATCGAAAAATCCGGATGTATATTTCTTTGAAAAATTGCCAGCGGATCAAAAAATTAAATTTCACAAGTCATCAATGACTTCTGTAGACGTAGAACGTTTATTTTCAATTTATCGGTACATTTTGTCCGCTATGCTTAATGTCATTTAATACAATAATTTTGTAAACGATGATACAGATAATAAGAATTAAGTTTATATTTTGCAACTTTTTGTGTTTTTTTTTTTTCAAATAAATTGATTTAACAATTTTAATAACAATTTTTGGATGTTTTTTCTAACAATTTCGCAACAATTTTTGCCCATTTTATTTAATAATTTTTACAGGCTCTAGTCAACAGAAAATATTCAAGTATTGCAGTGATTGAAAGTGGGGCTTATTTTTAACAAATAGTTGTAGCTGGTTAAGGGGATACACGCAGCTATAGTTTTCTCGAAAGCCATATTGGGCTGATGAAAAGACATTATTTCCATGAATATGCGTATTTATTTAATCTTTAATCTTTTGATTTCTTAATGTTTTTTGTTTTTTTTTAATTATTGCCACTGAAAGATGTGTTTTTTCTTTCTTTTTATGCAATTTTAAAAATGTTTATGAGTTAACATGAAAACTCATTTTTTATTAAGGCATTCATTGATGCAATGACATGAGGATGCACTTAGAATTTTGATCATGAATATACTGTATCAGCTTTACCCTTCTACTTACAAAACAAAATTGCTTATGACTGTCAAGGTACATATAGTACTATAAGTACTGTATAAAATATTAATATCAGTTAAATCATTTACAATGCATTACATGGTATTATAAAGAAGAATCACATTACATAGATAATAAGAATAACAATAATAATTTGTGAAAAATGGTCAATTTTAGAAAATTAATATTGACTAGCAGTCAGCACAGGAGCCGACGGAAAAATGTATACAATGGCTGGAGCAGCGTTCCCTATCTGTAAGTTCTATTTGATTTGATTCGAGGAAGCCTGGTTTATTGATATAAATTTTAGATTTCAACAATCAATTATTCCACCACTACCACTAGTTGGGAGTTGATGAAATCAGGTGATCTCAGTGACAAACAATATGAGTAATTTGGGAACAATCTAGAAGTACGTAATATGAATTTCTTTATCATTTTATTGTGATATCTGAATTTTAAAATTCATTATGATGATAATGATGATTCAGTATAGTATTTCTCGGGAAAGACCCATAATAAAAAAATAAAAAAAAAAAATAAAAGGTAAAATGAATAATTGTGAAACACATTAACATAAACATAAGTATCTTATATGCAAATATTTCTTTTCTTCTTTGAAAAACTTACCCTTTGTCTTTTGTAACTTTTTTCGTATTTTGATGCACTATTTTTTGTTTGTTTTGTTTTGTTGTTGTTTTATTGTAATTTTCGATTACTATTTCTTTGTTGTTGGTGTTTTTTTTTTTATTTCTGTTTCTTTGAATTCTGTTTTAAAAACACACAATACTTATGTGGATTATTAATCCAATTTAATGTCGGTACATAGATTGTTATTGCTTCCTTCGTTCTATAGTGATTTTGTTGTTATTTGGTGATTTTTTTGGTGTTGCTTTTGTTGTTGTTGTTGTTATTATTATTTCGTCTCAAAATGCTAATTAAATTAGTAAGAATTATGTTTAAGCAAAATGTGATTCGATTTCTTTATTACATTTTTGATTCTGGTATTTTTCTTTCTTTCCCCACATTCTCCAATTCTAATTCTAATTCTACTTCTCCTTTTTCTATTTTAAACAATTTCTCTATTTTTACGATAATTGTTTTGTATTTTGCAAAAGACAATTTTGTTTTTGCTTTTGATATTCCTTGTCTCTTAGTTGCCCTTTTTTGTTTATAAAATCTCTTCTCTTTTCTTGTTGATGATGAGAAGATCACAGTTCCTATTCCTTCTGTCAATTTAGTTTATCCCTTTCCTAGTCACTTAATCAATCTCTTAACGACTCTCTCTCACACTCTTCTCACTCATTGAAATGATCATTGCTTTTTGTTTGTGGTTTTCTTTTTTTACACACACACACACACACACACACACATAGCCATACGGAAAATTTATTCATCTTCGTCTTATGACTTGTATTACAATTTTGATTGTTGTTGTTCATCAATTTGAGAATTGTGCGTTCGTTCGATCTCAATGAAGGCAGCAGCAGCGGCGGCGGCGGCGGCAGCGACAACAGCAAAAGCAACAAATGTAAAATATAAAATATGCGTGATGACCACTTGTTGTTGTCGCTGTGGTGTTTGTTGCTTCGCCTTTGCCTTTGCCTTTCCTTTACGTTGCTTTGCTTGGCTTGGCTTTTGTTTTTTGTTTGCTGGTGGTGGCGTTGGCGTCGTTAGTTGCTCTTAAGATTGAAATAGATAGAAGAAGCAACAGCAACAGCAGCTGAAACTGAATCGAAGTATCTTTAGTTACGTTGCCTTGCCGTGCCTTTGCTTTATGTTGTCTTGTGTTAAGTTGAAGAGAAGATGAGGAAGATGAAGATGAAATACCAAAAGTGATGAAAACACAATAACAAAACTAAACTAAACGAAAACCACAGCAACAACAACAACAACAACAACAATACGAACACTAACACTAACAACAAGCAAGGAATCCGGTTTTTGAATTTCTTTTTCTTTTCTTCTTCTGCTTCTTCGACTGTTAAACTTGTTGGATTTCTTCTGATATCTTTGTATATATACATATGTATGTATTTCTCTCTTCCTTAAATCTTTTGCAGGATCAGAGGCTATCACAATATTTTCTTTATCATTTCCATAATTTTTTTTTTCATTTTTAAAACTTCTATTTTTTTTTTGAATTTTGCCAATTATTTACCTTCTTCAAAAACATGCACTTCTTAACAAACAAACAAAAAAAAACCAAACACAAAAACACGAACAAAAAAAAAATTACAGCAAAATTAACGAATTGCTTTGTTTTGTTTTTATATTTCTAATTAATATCAATTTATTTTTATTTTATTTAATGCCCGAAAGGATAAATCTTTATGAATGATTCAATTGAAAAACTTTTCAATTTTATTCACTTAAGAAATTCGCGCGCGCAAGTTTTCCTGCTTTATTCAGACGACTTCTGAAATATTCGTTAGTTGCCTGAAGAAGATCGACAGAAATAAATTAACCGACACGCAACGCGAATCAACCGAATTCATACGTTCGCACCGAGGAATCAAAGACGATTAAATATTAGACTGGACAATTCGCTCATGAAACATCGTGTTCTCATGTTTCTTCATTGTTCGATGTTCGAACGGCATGCGTGCGCAATAACTGCGTTGTCCAATAGTCAAAATCAAACTGCTGAAACTTCTTCTTTTCGTACAATATCAAAAACATCATGTTCGAATCGAACTTGTTCGTCTAAGCGACTGTTCGATGTCAAACTCGCAACTGCAACATTTTTGAGAAGAAGTAGAGTCGCTACGTGATCATCATCTAGAAATTGCACCGGCGACCAAACAATACTACACGCAAATGACTGTTCAAGGGAACGGAAAACAGGGAAGATGTTGCCAACTAAAGCAAGCTGAGTTGAGTTGTGTGCGGCTTCGTTTCGTTTCGCATAGCATCGAGCTCCGTACAGTGGTGCAAATGTGACAAAACATGAGTAGAAATGCACCTGTAAGGCTAAAAAATCATTTTAGGGTATTTCTGTACATACATACTTATAGAGGGCAGCAATGCTATCTTAGTTAATGGTTGGTCTTGAATAATATTTATTTTTAAATTTTTAAATTACATGAAAAAGAGTAAAATGACTACTATGCAAGCAAAATGATACAATCGTATTGTAGAACTTTTGTGTACGAAAAAGTATATTTGATGGATTCATATCAGACACAGACTCAACCAATACTAATGTTAGGTGCGCAAATCATTTTTTCATTAAGCGATGGAAGTATATGCGGCTTTGTTTGTCGATTCACACTTTTTAAACAGTTGAAAAACCTAGTTATATTTACAACAACCAATCAATTGGGGGTTGTTGTTATGGAAACCAACGTAGTTTTTGAACTGTTAAATGGAAACGGCTGGTTTTTACACTACTGTTGACTGGTCTACCCGTAGCAGTGTTGGGAAATTGCTACCTTTTTTAGGTCATTTTGACTCTTTGTCTCCTTTTTCGTTGCGTGCCAAACATAAAACAGCTGATAATGACCAAGTGAAGCATAAGTGAATTTTATATATATGTCATTTAAATCAAATTATATAAGAATTTGAAAAAAATTACAACAAAAAACAGGGGAAAACAGTGTAAACACCTACTTAAAAATCATGTAATTTTAAGCAGTGTAAATCGATTATAAGTTAGAAAAATAATGTATTACAAACCATATACATACATATACATACATCCATACTTATAATATACACAAACTGTTTAACAACATTCAATCGAATTCCTTCGTTCGCTGCGTTTTTATTCATTCCACACCACTGTATAACATTTATTTCGTTTCATACCATTTTGTTTCCACCACGTGCAAACAATGCTAGCTTAACCCGTGCGTAGCCAAGGTAAACAAAATGATACATTTGGACTGCACTTATATTGTCATTCCTGATCCGTAGGCCTTGTAGCTAGTACTCTTTAATTTTAGTTAGATTATACATATAATTTATAATTTATTTATAATTTTATAATCTGTAAATAAATAATATGCAATACATATAATTCCATAAATTCCCTGGAAAGCTTCAAAAAAGTACATATTATAAGCAGCGTTTAAAAACTGTCAATCATTTTCAGTTCTTTTACTATTGCTTCGACTGCGAAATTTTTAAAAGCAGCAGAGGCAAAGTTGCAGTTGCTACTACTGTTTGGTCCTCTTCTTTAGTGTTTGTCGTTAAATTTTTGTTTAATTTTGGCATAGATGATTTATAATTCAGTAATAATTGTCTTATATGTATATCATGTATGTATCTATCGTATATAGTTACAAATAAGTATATAAAAAGAACACAAATATAGTTTAAACATAAAAAATTAACAGCGTCCATCATCATCTAGCTCTAAGAAGCTTCCATTAAGCTTACTAGCAAAATATTCTTCTGAATAAAGTACTTATATACATATGTATATAATTAAATGTAATACACGCGAATTCAATAATTGGACTTTTAATAACAAAATTAAGAAGTTTTAAATTCTTGGATTAAATAAATAATAAAAAAAATTAAAGAATTAAAAATAATATTATTAACAGATTTAAGAATTCTTATATACTTTCAATGGATAGATGGATATATTTTGGCTTAGTTTTGTTGGGATCCCTAGATTTATTTTTGCTCCAAATCTTTTAAAATATCAGATTGTTTGGCTTAGTTGTTGTTGAAAACTTTGTTGGACTAAGTTTCATACTTTCCGAAGAGTTTTATGACTCCAAATGTGGTCGATTGGTTCACGTTGTCTTCGGGCAACATAATAAGTATTATATTTTATATTATATTGTATATAGCCTCATGATCATATAACATAATTAAAATTTAGATACACAGCGGAAATAAAGAGGGCGATCTTTCGAACTTTTATTGCTTCGCTTGTGCCGAACTTGGCTACTTTTTCACCGTTTTCTTTTTAATGGAATTTTATTTTTTTATTGTATAAAAAGACATAATCATAATAATCATAGGTAGGCACATTTACTTATAGTAAGTGAAAATGCCAGGGGCCCAGAACCAAATTGCAAATTCTAAGATGAAAAGGGAGATCAACCTTTGTTAATCACCATTCTGACTGAGCACCCCATGCATGATAAAAACTAGATCATAGTAGCCTTGTAAAATATACAATATGTTTTCTTTCTTGACAATTTGATATTTTCTGTTCATTTAAAATAAATTTTTGTATAAAAACATCTACTAATATGGAGCCGGAAAGGAAATCTCCTGTCTCTAATAAAAAAATAAAGACAAAGATGACAACACAACCAACAAAGCACAAGAAAGTTACCAAGCCAGTTTCCGATTATAAGTATACCGGTGATAAAAGAAATTTTCTTAAAATTCTAAAAAAACCCGAACCCGTTGAAAATGGCGAAGAACTTTATGTAATGGAAGTGGATGTTGACATATGTGAACATAAATCAATCATGACAGTGGATGGAGAAATTTGTTAACGGTGAAATCTTTCTTGAATGGATTTGGAATGAAAGCTAAATTAAAAACAGTGGATGACCTATTAGTGCTATAAAATTGTATGTAGTTAACACGAATTTCAAAAGTGGACACAAAATAAAAAATTACTAAGTGCACAGATAAATGTTGTTGTAATGGTGTATTCTTGTATAGTTATAAGTTTATATATTTCTGTCAAAAATATTATGAAACGCTTGCTGGTGCCCCATTCTAAGATTCCCCTGATCTACTTCCGGAATCATCCGACAATAGTCGGCCAAGGACCACTTACCCTTAACGCGTGGCTTCATGCTGTAGTCCCCTTGCACTTAAAACGAAGAACTCAGAAACGGCTTATGAAATGTAACATGACATTAAGCCTAAGAAGTCAACCTTACAAAATGTGGTATCTATTTGTACCCTTCTTAATGGGGAAGAAATGGTTGGTATTTTTGGGCAATAGAAAGGTCATACACGCAAAATGTCGAGTCAATGCCTATTTCATTAATGGATCGGTCACCTTTTATTGCCATCATTTCTTCTGAAAGAAAGAAATGCAGCGGACAGTCCCACATATCCTGGAAACTCGTAAATCTGACTTTTGGCTATCTTATCAACACAGGCATAATGTGTTCATATGCTTTGTGAGACATTGAGTGAAGTCTAATGGCCCATTGTGATGGCAAACCAAAAAAGCCAATTTATGCCGAAAAAACAAGTCCGCTCTTCCTTCAAGTACATTTGTCGTTGAGACTAATCTGCATGTTATATAAATGTGTCATAGTTCTACCATGTCCTGATAAGAATCATGAAACTAACAGATACCTTTCCGAGTTAATCCTGGTACTTCTTGTGTGTTAGAAGGCATAAATGTTCGCTACTCTAATATTTTTCGAGCCCAACCCGTACTGGTAAGATTTACCACGGAGCCATCTCTTGAGTTTTATTTTTGTGTAACTCCAAGGCAACTCGCAGAATGTTTCGGGTGACAGAGGACATTGTCAGCTCCTTTTCTGTCGAGTTCATCTGCTACTAGTCATTTTATTAATGTTAAGCAGTGACAGCTAAGCTTCGATTTGATCTCGAAGGCATTGAGAGCTTGTAGTACAGCCTTGCTCTCAGAGCGAACGTATATGTACGTAATAACGCATAGGTCTATCGCATCGATTTTCGGCCGAAAAACTGAGTCCTCTTAGCCCTACGTAGGGCTCAGTGGCCATCTACTTATCACAAAAACATGAGAGATTATTTTGTAATTTTTATCTTATAAATTTATTTTTATAAATTAAATGAATTTTATTGCCTCATATATCAGGTCATAATCATCTGCGGTACTTACAAAATTTGCAGTAGCCTTATTGTTGTCACCAAAAACAAATGAATAAATGGATCTTGAATGAACCTGCGGATGCAGTAGGTTCACGAAATTGTTAGAATTGGATTGTTTCTTGAACGCATCTATAAGGAAAGCAAAATTAAAGATGAGTGCACTTTTGATTTCGACCATGGATGACATGTATGTATATATGTATATACTTATATGTAATACACACGAATCCAAGATTATATGTTTTGATATCAAAATTAAGAAGTTTACGTTCAAATGGTTATAGTAATGGTAAATTCTTGGATTAAATGAATAATAAAAAAAATTAAAGAAATAAAAATAATATTGGTAACAGATTTAAGAATTCTTATATACTTTCAATGGATAGATGGATATATTTTGGCTTAGTTTAGTTGGGATCCCTAGATTCTTTATCGGATTATTTGGCTTAGTTGTTGTTGAAAAGCTTGTTGGGATAAGTTTCATACTTTCCCGAGCTTTTTATGACAGCATAATGTTACCGATTGGTTCGTTGATTGTTGGATTATATTGTGTATAAGTCTTTCGGTCATATAAATTATTGAAATTTAATGAAAGCAGAATGAAATAAATACTATATTTCTACCGGAAACGAAGATAGCGATCTTTCGAACTTGGAACGTTGAAGAAGCTAAGATGTGTACAGATATGTTTCACTAACAACAGATTATCATTAACAGCCGTTTATAGCCCCCTACGGCATCAGATCAAATGTGATTTATATGTAAAACTAATAAATAGTCACAAACACTGGTTTTAATGGGTGGCGACTTCAATGCTAAGCACACTTTCTGGGGCTCAAGACTCATCACAACAAAAGGCAGAGAACTTTATAAAAAAGCCCTGCAAATGACAGGAAGCAATAACTATTCTACTATTCTACAGCCGATCTTATAAACGTCTTTATTTCGGTAAAAACTTCATCCAATTACCTGTGCATTGAAAATGGTCTAGATATGAATTCTGATCATTCTGCTATATACCTAACACTCTATAAGAGAGTAGCTACTAAGGAGCCACCACCCACTCTTGTCAGTAAATACACCGACTGGGAATACTTCAAAAGAATCCTGTCTGACAACAATCATGAAGAAATCGTAATAAACAGGACTGCTGACATAAAGAACGATCCTGACATAAATCATTCAACTTGCAGTTTGGAGAAGCACATCAACCACAAGAAATACCAAGACAGGGCACAAGTACACAAAAGAAATAAAGGAAATGTTTATAGAAAAACGCAGAATGCGTCGAAGATGGCAACAATCAAGATCTCCTATTGACAAAACGCTGCTTAATAAGCTAACAAAAAATTAAAGTTTTTAAAAATAGCGCTCTTAGCAAAAAATTATGTGAGCTAACTAATGACCGTAACACTGATTATTCGCTTTGGAAGTACACAAAAAAGTTTGCACAACCAACTGAGCGATATCCACCAATAAAAAAACCAGATAACACGTGGGCCAAAAGAAGCGGAGAAAAGGCAAACATTTTTGCAGATTATGTAGAGAACACCTTTAAGCCATATAACTCGTCAAGAGCATCTGTGATGGAACTTTGTCCGTTCGACAATGATATTGAAATTCCCCTTGTTACAGTAGCTGAGCTATCTGAATAGATAATGAAACTAATAGTGGCTTTACAGTGAGCTAAGATTCGAATCTATGCAGATGGACTATTGATTCGAGTTCCATTTGACAACAACAACAGGGAAAATGACAAAATAAGGGGTTGTTGTTGTAGATGTGATTCGATTGAGAGATTCAAATCTCAAATTGATATGCTTAGATTCGGTTTTTTCTAAGCAGTGTTGTCCAATTTTTCCGTGTAAGTTGGCAGCATTTTGATAATTTCGTTGTTTTTTGTGATTGTCAGGTGTCTTCTTCTTCCATTTTTGTTGCGCGTTCGTGATGCTAAAATAGTACTATAAAGCACAAAACCGAATCTTCGTGATACGAGCCACTGTAAAGCCAAATAAGTCTCCTGGATTTGATCTTATCACCAACGAAGTACTAAAACAACTCCCCCAAAATATAATATCTAAGCTAACATGAATACTACCTTAATAATGAAACATGTTTCCATATATTGGAAGACAGCAGAGGTAATAATATTAAACAAACCTGGAAAACCAGAGCACGATGTAACATAATATCGACCAATATCTCTGCTTCCAATAATTTCAAAACTTATGGAGAAGAATTTTGTTAAACGTCTTAACCAAATTATTGACCAAAAAATCAATTTGGCTTCAGCGCGAATCATTCAACCCTAGATCAAGTACACAGAATAACTAGAGTTATTGAAAATGCTTTTGAAGAACAGAATGTGTGCTCTGCAGTCTTCCTGATGTATCAAAAGCTTTTGACAAGGTCTGTCATAATTGATATATTATCACTTTCTAAAATCATATTTGACAGATCGCGTTTTTCGTATCAAACAAGAATATACGTATTCAGAACTCAAAGAAATTAAAGCTGGAGTTCCCCAGGGTAGTGTACTGGACCCCATCCTTTATATATTATTCACATCTGATCGGTCATACTATCAGTTGACAGCACAGAAAATAAAACTAATGCATAACTCCAATGCGCGTTAAACGAAATCTCTGAGTAGACAACAACATGGCGCATTAAACTCAATGAAACAAAATCAACACATATAGATTTCTCGTACAAGAAAATACGATTCCTCCCATTGTATATAAATGGCGTACAAATTCCACACCATAATACTCCTTAATACTTAGGGATGACTCTGGACAACAAGCTCAAGTGGAATGAACATGAACTGCGCTATCGACCTACAGCAAAGTATTTATATACAAACAAATACTTAGACCTGTATGGACTTATGGTATCCAGTTATAGGGCTGCTCGTGTTCCAAACATAATATCAATACAAAGGTTCCGGAACAAAGTGCTGAGATGTATTGTGAATGCACCTTGGTACGTCCGTAGCAACGATGTTGAACGTGATCCTGGCATCGATTCAGTCGCAATTACCATTCAGAACTATGCGAGGTCTCATTTGGAAAGGCTAAGTGTTCATATAAATAATGAAGCTTCAAGCCTTATAGATCCAAGTGGTTGGAAAACAAGGCTGAAACGCAAAAAGCCGCATCAACTCCTAGAGTAATCCAAATCTCTGCAATCAGGAGTCCCAACAAAATGATGAGCATTAGCCAAGCACAATTAAAATTGTCCGTTAGTTTAAATTTGTTCAAGACAAGTTGCAATACAAAATAAAAACAAATTTACTATATAAATAGATATAATCATCATGGGCAAGCATGATTACTTACATAAGTAAAAATGACAGGGGCCCAGGAGAAACTTGAAAATCCTTTGTTAATTGCCATTCTGACTCGAGCCCAGTTTAAGGTTCTTGACAACGAGTGTTGTGAAACTCAAATAGTTGGGACAAGAAGCCCCAAAAATTCTACTTTGTCGAAGACCCCCATTTGTCAATATATACCTATTTTTGATTCTTATATTCTCTTATACAATATGAGGTCTCTTATAATTAATGCTATGGGTAAGAAACATCAGACTTAATTGATTACACATTTGTTATGGATGTAATAAAATTTGTAGTTTTAATACAATTTTCAGTTTTCAGGATTGACATCCTTAGCGATGTTTTACTGTTCATTCATAATTTCATTCAATAAACCCATACATATCTTTTACTCGTACGTTTATAAATAAGTCTTACTTAGTAATCCAATTCAGCATTTGTTCCTTATTCATAACAACTTGAACAACTGAATTTAAATTAGCGACGATTTTCAAGATAAAAATATGCTCATGTATTCATTACCAAAATACATTAAAAATTCCAAAATCATCATGACTTTTCTGTTTCGGTATATCCGATTATTCATACAGAACATACTGAGTAAATATTCTTTAAGAACTTATTCGACTTTAGTCCGTCAGTCTATCAGACAGTCATTCTGTCAGTCTAATTAAAGTAATGACACGCATGCATTCCACACGTCATTACATTCGAGTAAAATACGAGTATCTCGAAACTTTAAAGTTCAAAATATTTCAACCGGCCGAAGCCAATCGACAAAGAGTTTCTCTGTCTGTCAGGCAGCTGTCTGTCTTTCCGCCTGTTTGTCTTCCTCATGTGTATTTCATCTCTAACTACGATGACGATGACAACAACGACAACGACTTTTTGAACTTGGAAAATATTTTCCATTTCTTTCGATATAAAAACTTCTGCTAATAGGTTTTTCTCATTAGAGATAGTGCTGTATGTTGACTGTTGGTCTGAATGAGCCGCCCAAAACCACAATTCCAGTTCGAAGTCAACTCAACTTACATTAATGAAGGAAAATAGAATAAAATAATGAAGAAAACTCATCTAAACTAAGCTTAGATACTCAACGAAACCAAACTGAATCGTATTGTTTGGTGTCCAATAAAAAAGATATAACAGAAACAGCAAGAACATAAGAAGAATATCTAATAGATAGAGCAAAAGTTTCAATTAAAAATGCAAAAAGCAAAAAATAATACAAGCTAAAAATGATGAACAAGTTCACAGTCAATGGAATAGAAGTTGCTAATGAACAGACATATATTGAAATATATACATATGTACATCAGATCTGTTTGCAGTGGGCAATTTTCAAGGGTGGAGGAGATACGAAACCTTCGAAATGCTCACCAAATATAACGGCGACAACACGATGATGATGATAATGAGAACGTCATGCTAGAGTTAGTACTGGAGTTATTAAGCTTAGCTTCATAAATAGAAAGAAATATACAATCCCACAAACAACAACAACTTTAAGTAGATAATAACGAGTACATTAAATCAGAGTCACAAAAAAATACATAGTAAGAATATTTCATTAAAATATTTTACTTTCATAAATTTACTCGAAGAAAACCAAAAATGGAAATGAGAACCATGAAATATTGTTTCCTCATTTTATATTAAGATAAATAAGTAAAGTACAGTTTTTACAGTTTTATTTGTAAATATAAGCAAATAGACAGAATGAGAATAGTGTTGAAAATATTCAATAAGATAGAATAAACTTTTCCTAGTCTAATATCTTAAGAATATCTACAGTAATATTAGTAGTGTAAATTAAAATGGCATTACTCCGATTCGATAATGTCCTTATATGGTACAAGTTGCACGTGTGTATGTAGAACATGTATTTTGTGATTCAATCATTTAATTTAAGTTTGCCTCTTCTTTGTGTGTATCTATCATTTAAAAGTCCTTCTACTTTGATTTATTTTCTCCTCTTTCATCGTTGCCTTCTTTTCATTTCTACTACTACTTACGTGTATGTTGACACCACAACTTCCCTTACCTTTCGCTGTGATTTCCAACATGAAAATTTATGCATCGCATTTTTTATGCTAATTTTAACAAGCATAAATCATATTCTGAACATAAATGCGGGTGTCACAACCAACCAAACAAGTGAACCCACCAAAGAACTAAGGAGGAAGGGAAGAATCAGCAAAGTTGCTATATTTGTTGCTGTTTAGTTTTGCTAAGCAAATTTCAGTATGTCTGATGTTTTTGGTTTTGATTTTTTTTTTTTTTTTTTCTTTGGTTCCGGTAAGGATAAAAATGACGTTTATGCAAAATAATAGTAGACAAACCCATTTCACCTAATACGAAGAGAACTCAAATGCAGACAATTTCAATACATGCAACACGATGATACTCGTATTCTTGAAGAGAAATGGAAATATTTGGAATGCCATCAAAGTGCAATAAAATAAACAATAAAAATTATTCGAAGAAATTGCTTTAAAAAACACAATTAGACACAAGTAAAAAAGAGTGTTATAGTCGAGTGTGACCGACAATCAAATCAAGTGAACATAAAATGGTGGATGATTTTGTATCTAAGGGTATCCTCTTAATATTACCGAAATTAAAAGTGTCGATAGAAAGGAATATGTGAGAGCTGCTATTGGTTTTTAACGTGAAAACGTTTTTAAAAAGGCGATATACCCGTATGCCGTGACGATCTTTCAAAAATTTAACAAAATTTGTCGCAATTGTTTTTAATATATGTATCTCATGACTCAAAAATCGTAATTTATATATTCTGAAAATATAAGAAGTGATGAAGACTGTAAGAGGAATTTATCATGGTGCGCTTATGCCAACAAGGGAGGAGGGCCGTTCAAAAAGGTGGGAAAAATTTAAAATTATCTTTTCTTTTGTAAGCGTATCGCTTGAGAACAGCTTATTTATCTTTTCTTGTCTTCGTTATAGGTCAATTAGAAATATATGAAAGAATATTTTCGGAAAATAAGAATAAGAAAAGTAACAAACAAAGTTAAGTTAATATTCGTTAACAATACATAACTGTAATATCAGATTAAGGTTCGCAGGAAAACGTGGTTTAGAAGTTCTCTGTATACAAATTTTGACCTTGCTTTATACTATGTAATAATAATGGTTCATGAAAAACATTTTCACGCTAAAACAATTACGGTAGTAAAGCGATACTATCTGCCCCGATTTTTTGTAGGAACCACCTCACAACAGGCTCTGCAGCTGGACAAATAAGTCAAGGTTATTTTACCAAAATTATGTTTTGTTTATGGGAAAAGCTCTATGCCACTACAGTTAAGTGGCTAAGAGCTTCCCCGTTAAATCATATTTGTTATGAAATAACTAATAATGAATTCACACCGGACTAATCACGATTATGCACTTTTTTGTTCACACCGCATTTTTTGCACCATGACCTGTTGTTTTTTGTTTTGTTTATACAAACACGTGGAACTTTGCAAGCACGTTGGCTAAATTAAAACTAAAAATTTGTGAAAAATACATGATTTACAACATTTTTCAATATATGTAAATAGTTCTTGTAGCTCCCTTTTTCCATCCTGACACTTATTTTATTAAAATGTTTTTGAAAAAAAATAACAGATTATGATTTACTTAAAAATGTTATGTGCCATCATCAGCTGTTTTGTGTTGGCTCGGATAAAAAAGAAAGGAATTCAGACAAAAATCATCTAAACAAAGCATAAATTGCCCAGCACTAACGAGAGTGACCATTATTAAATTTTATATCAAGGCAATTCAATTCTTGATGCGACTATTGATCCGCATTACATTCTACAACAACAACCCCTGAGTGATGTAATTTTCCTTATGATTGTTGTCGAATCTGATCTTGATTAATAAGCAAATCAACATTGATTTACATCAGGCACGGTGTGAAAAGGCTGCTGGACCTGAAATAATGGTCGTTACAGTTAAATTGCCCTTCAATTTTTTTTATAAATAGCCTCGTCCCATTTCACATGCTAGGAGGGCTTAAATTTCTTAAAAGCGTTCCAAGGTACGCCGGGTATGCTAGTATATTTAAAAAAAAAACGCACAGCACATAATGTTTTTAGCAATATTTTCTTTTAATTTTGCAAACTAACAGATACAAATAGTGTTTAAAGAGTTCTTATTGTTACCTTTTTTATAGTTAATGCTATTGTCCTTTACCAATGCCGATAATAAAGCTTATTCTTTCTTCTCAATCTTCTTTGGACTGTATGTTGGGTAAGACGCCACCTTGAGATATTTCGATAGCAACTTACATAGTTCCTCGTCATTGCGTATAGCCAATAGTAGATGGTGAGGAATAATCCTCTCCTTATTTTTATCACGAGCTGCATTTCAAGCGAGCTCAAGAAATTCAGCCATCACCATGACGTCCAGACATTTTGATTTATTGAATTTAATTGAATTATTTTTTTTATCACAATTTTACAATAATTTTTTTTTGAAGTGAAACTTCTTTAGCGGGGTGTAAGTCCAAAAAAAAACGTTACAGTAATCAAAATGAATGTTTATGCATGAGTAAGAGAGAGATAAAAAATGCTTTACTGATGTGTGTTTACTTTACGAAGAGCGTACGAACAAGTGACCGAATAACCGACCACCAACCGAAGATGCATTTCTGTCTCTCTCTTCGTATGTGCCGTAGTTGTTGTTGCGAGTGAACATACAAAAGAACTCTCTATCTCAATTTGTGTTTGTGGAGAATGGAAGTGCGCGGGTCATTGCTGTTGTTTGGTTTTGTGCACAACTTATCAACAACAACACACCCATCAACAGTTGCATTTTCGCTGTTCTCTTCTATCACATATGCTCATGGATTGAACGATTTCAATTATGCTTTTCATTTGTGTGTGCCCTACACGACGCCGATCTCGCATATTAATTTGTGTGCATGTCGCTGAGACTAAATCAATACGTTATTTGACCAAATTATTTCAATTATTAATTATAATATACTTTCAACACTAAAATTGCTTCTTCAATAATGAAATAAATAAATAATATTATACACAACTCTAGTAATTATTTTAAAACTTGATTTCTAACATTTTGTGCAGCTGTTTCACTTCTATAGTGTGCTTATACAGGTGAGGCACAATACTTTTTTTTTAGATGAAATTTACTCCAATACTCATCTCTGTTCCGATTATTCAGGTTTGGGTTTGAATCCAATACATGTGAATTCTATAAGTTTTTGAAATTTCAATTTCGAATTAGAAGTACTAAATACTAAATATATGTAAAATTCCATTTGAATGGCCTACTTGTTCTTTAAAAGTGAAAAGAAAATTTGAAAACCGTTAAAAAGTAGTGTATACAGTCGATAATTGCATTGTGCATGTTATTGTATTTTTATTAAATTATTTATCCGGAAAATGCAAAAATGTTTAATTTCATAAATTTTTTCAAATCCAAAATGTCTTTTGATCGGTGACAGTGGCACTGACAAAACGACTTTTAAACCTCCCCATTTCATAGGAAGCTATGAAGAGGAGCACATACCCACAATGCAATTGAATTGCATACCGATCGTAGATCGGTCAATTTTAAAATTTGGGATACAACTGGACTGGAGGAGTTTGGCTGGCTACGTAATGGATATTATTGCTTTTCACATTGCGCCATCATAATGTTTGATGTTGACAACTATGAGTCTTGTAGAAATGTTTGTAAATAGCGGCAAGACATTAAAAATATATGTGGAAATGACATAGCAATTGTGGTATGTGGAAACAAGATTGACATAGATTCCAAAGATGAGAAAATTTCGAGTATTTCTTGATATCGCCACGGGCAAACTTCAATATTGAAAGAAAACAATTCTTAAAACAATTAAAAAAATGAATAAATAAATAACAAAAAAAAAAATTTCATTGGTAGTGGCAAAATTTTGAAAAAAACTAAAATTAAATAAACAAATAAATATGAAAAAATACAGAATTTGTAATGGATCTTTGCAAATATGATGAATAAAAAAACAATTATCCAAAAGACAGCGAACTTTTAAACCTCCCCATTTCAGAGGAAGCTATGAAGAGGAGCACATACCCACAATAGGCCTATCGGTTTATACTACTGAGATGCATACCGATCGTGGATATTATTGCTTTTCACATTGCGCCATCATAATGTTTGATGTTGACAAATATGAGTCTTGTAGAAATGTTTGTAAATAGCGACAAGACATTAAAAATATATGTGGAAATGACATACCAATTGTGGTATGTGGAAACAAGATTGACCTAGATTCCAAAGATGAGAAAATTTTAAGTATTTCTTAATATCACCACGGGCAAACTTTAAACTTCTTTGCAAATATGTTCAATCAAAAAGCAATTAACCAACCGACAGCGAACTTTTAAACCTCCCCATTTCAGAGGAAGCTATGAAAAAGTGCATATACCCATCGTCGATTGGTCAAATATGTTCAATCAAAAAACAATTATCCAAACGACAGCGAACCTTCAAAATAAAATTTATAAAATAAAATTACAAAATAATACAAAATTTGGATCTTTGCAAATATCAAACTACATAAATAAAATAAATACTTTTAGCTATTGCTTTAATATAGTTTATTAGTAATTTTATATTGCATCTAAGCTATATAAAAATAATTTAATAGAACCAAATAAATTAGCTGATATTTGCAATTGGAAAAAAATAAAATATGCCATTTGAATGCCTAACACCTACTACATCGAATTTTTTTTAAATAAACTTAATAAACAAACAAATATCCACAAAAAAAAAAAAAAAATTGGTTCCAAAATAATACATTAAACTTATAGTGTAATTCACAAATGACCAAGAAAATAAACATTTATTGATTTAAATGACTTCTAGAAGGAATATTTTTTATTATTTTATTGATGCTTTACCTACATGGTAAAAATAAATTTGTAAAATAAGAAATATTTTAATTCAAAATATGATTTTTCTGGAATACAGTATGTAGATGTTTACCTCTCCAAAATGAACAAGATCTTGTGCCTTGGTTCTCTTTTAGTCCTCAGACATTGGTGCTGATTTTGTTTAATTATTACCAAGTTTTTATAGTTTCAAAAAATATTGATTCGTCTCTTCTTGTTGATTAATTTCTTAGTTTATCATAGTTTTCCCTTTCTAAATATTACTCGATAAAATTTGCACAAACATTTAATTTGAGAAATCCGCCAAACCTGGTGATAAGAAGCCAGCTGCAGCAACAACTACGAAGAGCGTACGAACAAGTGACCGAATAACCGACCACCAACCGAAGATGCATTTCTGTCTCTCTCTTCGTATGTGCCGTAGTTGTTGTTGCGAGTGAACATACAAAAGAACTCTCTATCTCAATTTGTGTTTGTGGAGAATGGAAGTGCGCGGGTCATTGCTGTTGTTTGGTTTTGTGCACAACTTATCAACAACAACACACCCATCAACAGTTGCATTTTCGCTGTTCTCTTCTATCACATATGCTCATGGATTGAACGATTTCAATTATGCTTTTCATTTGTGTGTGCCCTACACGACGCCGATCTCGCATATTAATTTGTGTGCATGTCGCTGAGACTAAATCAATACGTTATTTGACCAAATTATTTCAATTATTAATTATAATATACTTTCAACACTAAAATTGCTTCTTCAATAATGAAATAAATAAATAATATTATACACAACTCTAGTAATTATTTTAAAACTTGATTTCTAACATTTTGTGCAGCTGTTTCACTTCTATAGTGTGCTTATACAGGTGAGGCACAATACTTTTTTTTTAGATGAAATTTACTCCAATACTCATCTCTGTTCCGATTATTCAGGTTTGGGTTTGAATCCAATACATGTGAATTCTATAAGTTTTTGAAATTTCAATTTCGAATTAGAAGTACTAAATACTAAATATATGTAAAATTCCATTTGAATGGCCTACTTGTTCTTTAAAAGTGAAAAGAAAATTTGAAAACCGTTAAAAAGTAGTGTATACAGTCGATAATTGCATTGTGCATGTTATTGTATTTTTATTAAATTATTTATCCGGAAAATGCAAAAATGTTTAATTTCATAAATTTTTTCAAATCCAAAATGTCTTTTGATCGGTGACAGTGGCACTGACAAAACGACTTTTAAACCTCCCCATTTCATAGGAAGCTATGAAGAGGAGCACATACCCACAATGCAATTGAATTGCATACCGATCGTAGATCGGTCAATTTTAAAATTTGGGATACAACTGGACTGGAGGAGTTTGGCTGGCTACGTAATGGATATTATTGCTTTTCACATTGCGCCATCATAATGTTTGATGTTGACAACTATGAGTCTTGTAGAAATGTTTGTAAATAGCGGCAAGACATTAAAAATATATGTGGAAATGGCATACCAATTGTAGTATGTGGATACAAGATTGACTTCGGACTAAGATTCCAAAGATGAGAAAATTTCAAGTATTTCGTAATATCAACACGGGCAAACTTCAAACTTCTTTGCAAATATGTTCAATAAAAAAACAATTATCCACACGACAGAGAACCTTCAGAATAAAATTTATAAAATAAAATTACAAAATAATACAAAATTTGGATCTTTGCAAATATCAAACTACATAAATAAAATAAATACTTTTAGCTATTGCTTTAATATAGTTTATTAGTAATTTTATATTGCATCTAAGCTATATAAAAATAATTTAATAGAACCAAATAAATTAGCTGATATTTGCAATTGGAAAAAAATAAAATATGCCATTTGAATGCCTAACACCTACTACATCGAATTTTTTTTAAATAAACTTAATAAACAAACAAATATCCACAAAAAAAAAAAAAAAAATTGGTTCCAAAATAATACATTAAACTTATAGTGTAATTCACAAATGACCAAGAAAATAAACATTTATTGATTTAAATGACTTCTAGAAGGAATATTTTTTATTATTTTATTGATGCTTTACCTACATGGTAAAAATAAATTTGTAAAATAAGAAATATTTTAATTCAAAATATGATTTTTCTGGAATACAGTATGTAGATGTTTACCTCTCCAAAATGAACAAGATCTTGTGCCTTGGTTCTCTTTTAGTCCTCAGACATTGGTGCTGATTTTGTTTAATTATTACCAAGTTTTTATAGTTTCAAAAAATATTGATTCGTCTCTTCTTGTTGATTAATTTCTTAGTTTATCATAGTTTTCCCTTTCTAAATATTACTCGATAAAATTTGCACAAACATTTAATTTGAGAAATCCGCCAAACCTGGTGATAAGAAGCCAGCTGCAGCAACAACTGCTGCTGGCGCTGGCAAGAAGGAAGCAGCTCCTAAACCCGCAGCGCTCCTGCTGCCAAAAAGCCCGCTGCTCCCACCGCGCAGTGCAGCCGATTCCCTTGATCTTGTTCTTGGAGAGGTGTTTACCTCTGTACATACTGTATGCCAGAAAAATCATATTTTGAACTAAAATATTTCTTATTTTACAAATTTATTTTCACCATGTAGGTTGGAACAAAGCATCAATAAAATAATAAAAAATATTCCTTCTAGAAGTCATTTAAATCAATAAATGTTTATTTTCTTGGTCATTTGTGAATTACATTATAAGTTTAATGTATTATTTTGGAAACAATTTTTTTTTGAGGATTTTTGTTTGTTTATTAAGTTTATTTAAAAAATTCGATGTGGTAGGTGTTAGGCATTCAAATGGCATATTTTATTTTTTCCAATTGCAAATATCAGCTAATTTATTTGGTTCTATTAAATTATTTTTATATAGCTTAGATGCAATATAAAATTACTAATAAATTAGATTAAAGCAATAGCTAAAAGTATTTATTTAATTTATGTTGTTTGATATTTGCAAAGATCCAAATTCTGTATTATTTTGTAATTTTATTTTATAAATTTTATTCTGAAGGTTCGCTGTCGTGTGGATAATTGTTTTTTGATTGAACATATTTGCAAAGAAGTTTGAAGTTTGCCCGTGTTGATATTACGAAATACTTGAAATTTTCTCATCTTTGGAATTTTAGTCGGAAGTCAATCTTGTATCCACATACTACAATTGGTATGCCATTTCCACATATATTTTTAACGTCTTGCCGCTATTTACAAACATTTCTACAAGACTCATAGTTGTCAACATCAAACATTATGATGGCGCAATGTGAAAAGCAATAATATCCACGATCGGTATGCATCTCAGTAGTATAAACCGATAGGCCTATTGTGGGTATGTGCTCCTCTTCATAGCTTCCTCTGAAATGGGGAGGTTTAAAAGTTCGCTGTCTTTTGGATAATTGTTTTTTTATTCATCATATTTGCAAAGATCCATTACAAATTCTGTATTTTTTCATATTTATTTGTTTATTTAATTTTAATTTTTTTAAAGTTTTGCCACTACCAATCATGTTTTTTTTTTTTAATTATTTATTCTTTTTTTAATTTTTTTCATCTTTGGAATCTAGGTCAATCTTGTTTCCACATATATTTTTAATGTCTTGCCGCTATTTACAAACATTTCTACAAGACTCATAGTTGTCAACATCAAACATTATGATGGCGCAATGTGAAAAGCAATAATATCCATTACGTAGCCCACCAAGCTCCTCCAGTCCAGTTGTATCCCAAATTTTAAAATTGACCAATCTACGATCGGTATGCAATTCAATAGTATCAACCGATGCGTCTCTTCTTGTTGATTAATTTCATAGTTTATCATAGTTTTCCCTTTCTAAATATTACTCGATAAAATTTGCACAAACATTTAATTCGAGAAATCCGCCAAACCTGGTGATAAGAAGCCAGAGAAGACGCCAGCTGAAGCAACAACTGCTGCTGGCGCTGGCAAGAAGGAAGCAGCTCCTAAGCCCGGAGCGCTCCTCCGTCACCTGCAAAGGCCAAGCCAAGGATGCCAAGAAAAAGCTTGCTGCCGGCAAGAAGCCATAATCTGTTTTATCCAAGTTGTCAGCAAAGGCGCGTGCTGCTACAAAGGGCAGTAAAAATAAATAGTATATAAAATTTAACAAGTATTTCTCGACACTGGGGCAAAAGCTATCGTACGGAAATTGCTTCAAATTTGATGACGCTCCAAAGATAGCTGTAGTAACAATGGAGCGAATTTAACATCGAAGAGATCATTTCCTACGGTTACATACCAATTTGCATTGACAATTTGTTCTCTTAACATATTTATTTAGAATATAGCTTTGTGCTAACATAATTTCTCATAACTTTTAATGTTCGCCAGTTAGAGTTCTTTTAGGGCTCGAAATAGATAATTTCAGTTTGAATGTGACGTCATAAAGCTTATGACTCCCCCAAATCCTTCTTACACAATGTCACGCTTCGCTGATCCCCTTTCCACCCCCAGAGAATTGGTTTATTTATATAATTATACTCTTCACGGGAGTCAATAGTATTATAAGTTTGACATGAAGTTTGTAAAACACAGAAGGAGACATCGCAGACCACATAAAGTATATATATTTGTGATCAGCTCGATGAGACGAGTTTATTTAGCCATATCCGTCTGTCCGTCTGTAGGTATGCAAACTGGTCCCTCAGTTTTTGAGCTAGAGTGCTGATACTTTTTTTTTTCTAAAAATAGCTTAATGAACGGTACTTTAAAGATGAAAAGAGAAAAAGATGATAAGAGTAAAGTTAGGCAAAACCGATTACCGTTATATTTTATTTTTAATTTCTTATCAACGTCCATGAAATAGGTGTTTGTTTTTTTGTTTTTAAACTGAAATATTATAAATATTAAACACTTTTTGATAATAAAACTTAATTATTATGAATTAGTTGATATTTCTTTATATGAGTTTAATGTTTAAGTTTTTAATAACATAAACAGCATTAGTAGTAGTGCAATAACGTAAACAAACTCCAAGTAAAAGTAAGAAAGAAAGAAGTGACTATATCTCAAAAACTAGACGTGATACAAAAAAACTAAGGGCTGATTCGAAATCAGTACATATACACTAAAATAAATGGTTTCCAATAAGAGGTGTTATTTTGAATAGCCCGCTATTTCAGTAGATGTCACTTTTGAAGCTGTTGTTTTTTGACATTTGACAAGTAGAAACTGTGCCATTAATTAAAATTGAACGATACACGCTTCAACAACGCATTGAAATTACTAAAATTCACTATAGAAATGGTGAAAATTTGGCAGTGACGATTCGTAAAACGAAAACGTTTTTGGGTCGTCGTGAAGCGCCTTGTCGGACAGCAATAAGGGAATTGGTGGAAAATTACGAGCTGTTGGGGCAAGTTAGTGATGTGAAGAATAAAATCCGTGGATGTCGCTCAAGAACAACATAGAATACTGCTGCTGTAGCCCAAAGTGTTGAAGAAAACCCAGGTTTGTCCATTCCTCATCGTTCTTTGGAATTGGGCATGCCATAAATGTCACCACACCGTATTTTGCATAAAGACTTGGATCCTAAGGCTTCTAAAGTTCAGTTGACACAAGAACTCAACCCGGCCGATCATCAACAACGTCGTGTCTTTGCTGATTTGGGTTCTTGATCAGTGTAATCATCTCCATCCATTTTCATCAAAGTATTGAGTAGACTTCATTAGAAGAAAAACAAAATAAAGAAGGAAATGATGACATTAAACAAAAAAAAATCGTCAATTTGAATTTGACGTTAGTCATTAAATAGCAAAAGATTACTTTTATACAATAATATTTTAAGCATTTCCGTATTTTCCAATATAATCTTTCTTTTCTTTTCTAGCTAATTTTTTCAAGTATAATTTTTCTTTTTCTTTTGTGCACTTGACATTGAAATATTATTAAAATAAAAAAAAAAAAATAACAAACAATTAAAATAATTATATACAAAACTTTTATATTAATAAAGATGACAAAGATGGAGAATAAGAAGAACAGAAAGATAAAAAAAAACTTATTTTATTGTATTGTTTTTTTTTTTCAGTTGAAGAACAATATGATTTCCTCTCCTCACTAAATCAATTTCAACTCGTGTCATGTCATGCCATTCTGCCCCTTGGACCTGGTAATAAAATTGAATTATACAGAAATATAAAAAGAATATTAAAAAATATCAGAAAGAATCTCAAGTTCTATTCACCGAAGCATACATACCTTTCATCATCATTTTTCGCCGATTTTATGTGGTATTTATAACAAGAATAAATGGAACATAAGAGCATCAGTAAGTTTGTCTTGAAAATAAATGATATCAATTGAAGCAGGCCTTAAAATCCAATCAAAACCACAATATTCCTGGCTTTGTCATTAATTTTGTAATCAGTGAACATTAAACCATGTCTGTAACGAATTTCCATAACAAAAAACCAGAGAAACTAATATGAAAAGAATCAGACAGACGGACATGGCTTAATCGGGCTGGCTCTGCTTGTCACGCTTATTATTTCAACATAATCGTATACGTTATGAGCTCTCCGATGCTCCGTACTAAGTATGTGTTACGAACATCACAGGAAAGTGATAATATCTATTCACACTAGCAAATATAAATGATAAAAAAAAATCTCTTATAGACGTAAATTTAACTTATTACGAGTATTTAATTGTTTTGTTGTTAGAGACGTTGCGCTTGAACTTGCCACGTTCAATGTCAAAAGCAACTCATCCAAACAAAATAAAAAATATATAAAACCCCTGCTTTTGTATTTAAGTGAACCATGAACCATGTCATGTGTTAAGTTAGACCTTGTTACTTTAAAGCTTATAAATTTGTAAGATCAAAAAAGTATCACAACACATCTCGGAAGCACTCCACTCTATTGAGCAAGGATACTTAATCAATGATCAATTTTGACATATTGAAACCGCATTTATATTATATACTATGTACAAAGTAAGTGATTTGTCAAATTTTTGGTTAAAACTTTAAAATTTATGATGACAAAACCCTCTCACTAATCTCAAGAAACTATGAACTATAAAATTTCACATAATTAATATTATTTTCAATCTCTTCATTATTAGGCTTGTAGTCTTTCAATTTCACTTTCACCAGCATTTATTCATTCAATCATTCAATCATTTATTCATTTGTTCGCATCGAAAGAGACAATGAACGTTCTGTTGTCCTTTCGTCCTGTCTGTCGTACACTTATTGAAAAGCTTTTAAACTGTCATTTCATGCTGTAATTACCTTTATTACTAGCTTCGTTGCACTCTTATCATGAGCCAACTCTTCTTCTTCTTCGTCTTCGTCTTATTCTTTTTCTTTTCACACTCCACTACTTTCAGAGGACTCGAATATCCGGCTTAACTTAAGCATAAGTTTCAATTGCTTAATCCTATACCTTTGATGCAGATTGATATGATGTTTGTAACGCCTAGAAGAGTGCACGTATCGCAGACTACATATTATAGTAGAAAAAAAAATTATCAACGTAAGCTAAATTAACGATTTTTGAACAATCGAGCTGAAATATATTGTACTATACTTCTTGTCCTAACAGCAGATAATGAGTTTCAGTATCCAAATCTATTGTATTTCTTAAGTATTTTAATAATAAGAAAGAAACTTTACCGATCAAATACAAAAAATTGAATTTTCTCTGTGGGAAAGATCTTCATTTCCTTAAGTACTCATGCTGTAAAGGGTATATAAGCTTCAGTCAAACTGTATCTGGTATGCACTTTTGATTTCATATCGCCAATACCAATAATGTTGATTATGATGATGATGATATTGGTAATGATGACCATGGTAACCATTATTAAGACGATGATGATGACAGTTACAATTATTTTAATGACAATTCTGCTCTTACAAGTTGAGCTGCCGTGGTAACTCCTTCCATTATTGGGGTAAAATTGTGCAATATGGGTGGGCTTGCTTTTGGTTCTTTGGTTGCTTCATTCGCTCAGTTGATTGTAGTGAAGCGTAGTAATTATTAATTTATTTATAAGTTGCATACTTTCAGCATTTCATAATTAAAAAAAAAAAAACACTTTGGTGGTTAACTGCCACTGGGCAACCAGCATAGAGTCGGGTACTTACAACAGTGACAAGTACCGAGATGCTGAACGTTGAGTGCGTGTGAACAAAAGGCTCCAGCTCCATCATCCGAAGGACACAGTGCTGCGTTCTGAGCTTGCGAAATCAATTATTGAAATGCGTTTCTATAAACTGTGAAGTGTAAAGAGTTTATCATTTATCGTCTATAAGAACATAGCAACTCTTTTTTTTTGACGTAATTCTTCCAGAGTGGCTATCCATAAAGCAAATAATAACTTTTTGTCTTGAGAGAATCATTGGAAGTGTCGCTTATTGAAGTTCGTAGTGTCAAGAACGTTTGCAATTCATTAACGCTATTGAAACTTATAAACGATAAAACCTTTTGCTTAGAAGAACAGACCAGGAGCAGAAGGAAAATGTGATGATGAACAAGGACTTTTGCAAACCACAAACAATTTATTAAGACCAACTGCCAAAGTAAATCGCAAAACTTGCAAAACTTGTTCTGTTGTGGTTTCTCGAAGTGAAACTGGCACCTTTACGGTAAGTGAAAATCCAATGGCATCTGCAACATTTACCTACACCTTCCCAATTTAACTAACTTCCTACCACAGCTGCAATGAGCCCACATAAAGATGAAGATGAAAATTATAAAGATGATTATTATGCTGTTGGGGATGATGTCTGATGTGGATAATAATGTCCAATGCACTTTGTCATTATATCAAGACAGTAAGCAAGGAAGCAAAGAAGGAAGGAAGGAAGTACGTTCAGTTCAGTACACTGGAGTGCAGTGCTGTGAAGAGCATTACTCCTACGCACTTGTGTGATTGCTTTATAGGTAGTACATGAAAAAGGAAAATGCTGGAAGGAACTAACTTAACTATATAAAAAAGTCTACAACTTCAAACATAATGACGACGACGTCGACTACGATGAAGTAGACAAAGAGAACTATTGCGTGCGTGCAAGTGAGTATTTATTCTCTTGAATCACAGTTTGGTGATTGTGCGGCAGGTTCACATGGATGACATTGCGCTAAATATGAAGGAAACTCGCTGAAAATTGCCTGCTTCTCGTTTAAGTCAACTCACTGCCAAATTGTGTGTTGTGTCTTGCGAGTTGTTGCTATGCCGACAATGTTGAATGAGTTGAGTTGTGTGCCACACATGTTGCGCATCTTCACTTGCAACTAATGGCGGCTTGAGTTGATGTTTTGCATTTACATAATTATTAACTTTTTGATTGCCATTAGCAAAGTTACTTGGAATTTTGGAAGACCTGCATAGGCGTGGAAGTGAGACACCCAAGTGTATGAGTGTCTATAAAGTTATATAAGTTGTACATACTATAGAGAAATGAGCTATGAAGTAAATAATGTTAGATACTTTGAAGGTATCTATGAGTTGTATCATAAAGATTTGGAATTATATATTGTAGTATTTGTCGAAAGATAGTAGGTATGTAGCGGAGTAGCATATGTAAGTGGTCTGTCTGGAAGTAGGAATTTGTCAAATTTTATACATCTCTCCTCTTTGTTTGATCTGTCATTGTATCGTATTTTAGCATGAAACCATTTAAGCCTACAGCGCCATTTCTCTTTCGCGTTAGTGGTGTTCTTCGTTGTGTTTCAAGGATGCCGCATTGTCGAAACTTAATTAAGTTGTTTGTTATGCCTCTTAATATGGCAAGGATACGACGAGACGGGACTTAAAGGGGACTGAGATATTGAGTTTAATGTTTTTGTAATGGAATTATAAGTGTGTCTGTGAGTGCGCCTTTGTGATGTTGTTGTATGCATGAAATTGCATTAAACTTATATGCCTGTCACTGTTCGTCCTCTTATTTACATTCATCCTCCCATTCACCCATACATCCATCAATCTATCTACAATATATGTATGTATATCTGCATGCCTGTGTCTGCATGTCTTACTGAAAAACCCTCAATTTATGTGCACGCCTACGCTAGTATTATTTTTGTTCGTAGTGCTTGAGTAGTGAGTCATGTTTAAAATATTTGCGCAACGAGCAGACATTTTATTCTATCTACTTGCTTTATTTTGTGGCATCCACGCGACAACAACAATATTACCGACAACAACAAAGGTAATGGCATCACTAACAGTAACGGCAGGCACCGTTAAGTAGCCACAAGGCACAACGCACACAAATACACCGAGACAAAGATACACAGAAACATGAGATGTTAACTGCTGGTGCTTGTGCTTATCGGTAACAAGAACCACAATAACTCACAGCATTTTAATAACGTTTAATAACATTTTTCTTCTCCTCCTACCCCTCTTCCCACCTTATTATTTATTCCGTTGTCATTTTCTTTGTATCACTGTTTTTCTTCTCATCATTATGCAATATTTTCTCACCATCTTCTTTTAATTGCTACAGCGAAAGTTAAAGAACGGAAAACTCTCTAAAACGAATGAAAATGAAAATGTTGTAGCCACTTGTTAGAGGCATTTGGGACTATCCGTTCATTTATTTAACCATCCATCCACCTCCAACCTCAAGTCAAATGGCTTCCCTTAGCATGTTGGCCATAACTACAATAATTCCACTTCATTTCATCGTTCTTTACATATAAATTATAAGCTCGACTAGGTTGGACATTACTTTTGATGTGCCATATACATACGAGAACATACCTACGAGCTGTGTCCCGAAAGTATTCCACCTGCGTTCATAACTCCATGTTAGAATGTTTGAGTTACCTCTGTGGGATACGAACTTAAGCAATAACTCCTCAACAACTCACCTCCTGTCACAGTTAGTTCGCGTGCACAGTCTCATTGTGACCATCGTTATGGCCGACCTTTAAGTGCAAGAACACCGGAAAATATCGTTTATTTACGAAGATATGTTAGTCGTTAAACAGTGCAAGAACTAGAAAATGATCTTGGAATTCCGAAAACATTTAGAGCAGAAAGAGTCGCTAGGGACAACTTGGCTAATGAAAAAATTGTACTTAGAAGCCCTTGTGATTTTTTGGTATTCTGTAAACTTATGATCGCAAGGCAGATACTTTTAGGACACATCTCGTATGCAAACGTTAATGTATCCATAGTAGGTAGTTATAATGCTCTATGACACACAAAATTTTGTTGCCATCATTACTATGTTTCTTTATACGTTCATTCGCTTGTTTTTTCCAAACTTCATTTACATACATACCTATTTCTTAGGACAGTAGGACGAGGTAATGTGTATGGTATATGAGGGAGGAGGTTTTCTTGGATACAAGGGCCCAAGGCGCGACACTCATTCAGTCATTTATTCACTTAAATGACACACATTTGCTTATCTTTATGAATATCGTGACACTTTATGAGCGAACGTAGTTTTAAGATACAACAAAATATTGTTGAAGACCACGAGTCCAAGAAACATACTAAACATCTACGTGTCAGTGTTGACTACCATATGTAATGAGAGAGAAAGAGATGAAACTGAAAAAAATCTCGTTATGCTGCTTCCTGAGTTATATAACACGTGGCTTAAGAACTACTAGATACATGTAAACAATAAAAATGTAGAGTCTTTGTATTCCATTTTACTTTCTACAGCGTCAAATTTTCAGTTTAATTGTGTTTCTTAGTACTTTTAAATAAAACTTGAAGAAAAACAAAATAATATAAGCATTTTTAGGTTTGAGTAATAAACCAATTTCGACTGACGAAACTGAGGCCATCATAAACATAAAGGTGTTAATTGAGATAACCAAACTGATTGTTGGCTCAATTTGTTGCTACTGCTCTGCTATATTATCATTATCATCATCATCAACCCATAATTATTGTCATCATCGTCATTATTATCAAAAGTCGAATTATAATCATTATCAATTCAAGTCATCATCGTCACATCGTCATCGTCATCACCATCTCCAACCCAATTCGTCACGTTCGTTCGTTAATTCAAGAAGAGAAAATTATTTAAAGATCACGTCGCATTCATTTATGAAGCAATTAAAAATCCGTTTGTTTCTCCAATTTATAAGATACTCATATTCATACATCATATAGTATAAGTACAGTTTATATACTGACTCAGCCTGGTATCTTAAAGAGGAGTCGATATTTAGTTTTAACTCTATTCTCTATTTAATTTTTAACATTAGAATTAGTCGTTAAGGAATTTTAAGTAAAGTACCCTCAAAACAATTCAAAAAATCAAAGTTCCCAGTGTAGTGATATCTATAATCAACTGCAATTCATTGCTTTCTGCTGGCTTGTGATAAAGTATGAATTATGGGTAAAAAGAAAGTAGATATTTGTGGTTTCATTAATAGAAAATAAAATATTTAAATGCATTTATTAACGAATCTGTTTCAGTTTCATCGTCATTTAGGGTTGTTGCTATGGAAACCAAAGTTGTTTATAAACAGTTTAATAACTGTCGACTGGTCACCTTAGCAGTGTTGGGAAATTTCTGCCTTTTTTACCTCATTTTGGGTCTTTTTCTCCTTTTTCTTTCACCTCCAAACATAAAACATCTGATGATGGCACATAACATTTTCAAGTAAAATATAAATTGTTAATATTTTTAAAAGATTTTTATAGAATAAGTATCAGAAATGAAAAAGGGAGCTGCAAGAACTATTTGCATACGTTGCAAAATGTTTTAAATCATGTATTTTTCACTCGCAAAGTTCCACGTGTATGTATATCCAAAATAAAAGCAGCTGTTCCGAAGACAATTGTA
Organism: Amiota communis; assembly: GCA_037043315.1. Lineage (NCBI taxonomy): Eukaryota > Metazoa > Arthropoda > Insecta > Diptera > Drosophilidae > Amiota > Amiota communis. The sequence continues at coordinate 129,211 of JBAMAV010001656.1, read as the reverse complement.
CAAAATTTGAAAAAGACTACAATTAAAAACAAGGACAAAAAACAGTGTAAACACCTGTTTAAAAATCATGCAATTTTAAACAATGTAAATCGGCTATAACTGAGCATTTTGGGTTTAAAGAAATTTAAGATATTAAATATTTTTGCGTTTTCCGGATAAATCTAATATATAAAAATCTCGTGTCACGGTGTCAGTGTATGAACTCCTCCGAAACGGCTCGACCGATTTTTACGAATTTTTTTTTATATATTTGGTAGGTATGAGAATAGGTTGTAAGGTATTATTTACCCTCCTCCGTGCTATTCATGTTTATTTTTTATAATAGATAAGAGATATCCATCATATGACAGTAAATATTAAGGTTTTCACGCAAACGTATAGATGCCATAAACTGTATAACTTGGTGAGAGCATAAACTAACTGACCGTTTCACTATATAATAAAAATTGACGCTTTCGTACAAATTAATTCGACAATTGAGGACTTCTTTGACTTTAATTTAACAATTTAAGGGGAACTACTTGGGTTTTGGAGAGGTGCCAGTCCTTGTACTTCTTACTGGATGCAAATTTAGCAAGAAAGTTGTCAATAGTCCTGATTCATTCAACTATGTAATTCTGTTCAAAGACTATTAAGTAATATAGACTGGACAAGTGGGTCTTTAAAATGGGGCTCTTCTTCTTATTTTAAATTTTGAAAACTACAAATTCTATATAATCTCGGGATATGTAACAACAAAATTATTGTACACACAATTTGTTTTAGGGTATGCCAGCTTTACAATAAGAAGAAAAGCTCGATCTTTTTGAGCGATTAATTTTATAGTTTTTGGCAGCTAAGCGTGAACAAAGATCGAAAATTTAGGTGCATGGTTTGTGAAAAACTTAATCCTAAATGAAAAATAAACTCCTTTAAAAAATCAAATCAAAAATGTAAATATACCAAATCTAGCAATCCTTCCCAGATTGGCACGGGTACATAGATAGAAAGATAAATTAGTTTTTTAAATTGGTATTTCAGTTGGACAAATTGAAGATACTATAATTATGACGTCCTTTTGGATGAGTCTCTAGGCCAAATAGTCTATAATTTGGAAAGTTTACACGAAAGGGACTTTCATTGGTTTTAACGCAATAGTGTCACCTAGAAATGACACTGTCAACGAAATACATAATTTGGTTATACAAAAAGTTCCCGGAAAGATTAAAAATTATAAATCGCTCGACACCGTGACTTATATTGATTACCCACAGGTATTTTTAAATTTACTTAACTCCTCTGGACTGCCACCTTATGTATTAATATTAAAATTCGAAGCACATAAAAAATGTAAGCCCTCCTTGCATGTGAAATGGGTTCGAGGCTACTTATAAAAAAAAAATTGAAGGAGAATTTAACAGTAGTGACATAGTTACATGTTTCGTATCTTTGATAGCCAGAATATTGTTTTTACAACAATTAGCCATTTGAAATCAAGGCATTGACCAGAAATTTATATTGTCTAAATCGTCGGTGTTAAAAAATTTGATACTAAAATTGTATATTGGTTCTTCTACGATTATAATGCTATATTTGGACCATTATGGACACATAAATATATTATGCATGATCCGATCAAGATTCTATTACAAAATCAAATCAAGATTTAGGGATGAGACAATTTTAAAAATACATTACATTGGCCGAACTTAAAATATTTTAAAATCAATTGCATTACAATATATACGAGTACATGTAATATGTAATTAAATTTATTATAGTAGAGTGACTGAGTTCGGTTAGTCCCATTAGATAGTTTTTTTTTGTCTTTTCCATCATTATCTTCCCTACAACAATTTGTTGCTGTTGTCTTTGCTGGACCCAATTTGCTGGACATTTACAATTCATTGCAAATAATAGGTCTTTCCAAATATACCGCTTTCAGTTAAATTTGATCGTATATGATTCTCATAATTATCAAAATAGCGTAGATTATTGATTGACTCATAAAGGAATTAAAGGACAATTTAACTGTTGCGACCATTATTAGCGGCCCTGCAGCTGGTAAGTTAGCTCATATTCCTTGGTTACCGGTGATCTCTAGCAATGTGCCAATTCCGTTCAAACGACTTCAATTTCCAGTGAAAATATCTTTTGCTTTAACAATTAACAAGTCCCTTCGATTTAACAGGGATTGACCTACGAAAATAATGCTTTAGTCATGGCCAACTGTGTGTTGGCCTATCGCGGGTCGGATCTCCCGAAAATCAATTTATTTTGCTTTCACAAAATAAAACGACATCAAATATTGTTTACAGAGAAGCCAACTTAAGTGGCTTATGTTTCCATAAATAAAACATTATTTTGGTAAAATAACCTTGACTTACCTGCAAGGTGGTTCCTACAAAAAAATTGTAGTGTAAGGAATTATTGTTATCTTCTTGTTGTCCTAATCAAACACTAATTTAAAATACTAATTTATCTTTCTATCTATCTCCTCGTGTGAATTATAAATTTACTTTTAGTTCTTGTATTACATACTCTTTAAATATTTTCCATTTCCAGTACTTCACTTTATTTTCATTAAATCATCATCATAGTCATCTTCACAATTAACATCACAATCATTGCTATCTACATATTTAGTATACCATAAAGTAACAAACCCGCTAACGATGTGCTGTACCCCTTTACTTGTTGTATCTTAGTATAACTACCTGATGAGTAAGTATTAAGCAAGACAGAAACTATTGCCAAGCCAATTATGAGCGAGCGAATACCGATAGGCGTCACAGCCTACTCATAGTAAATACCTGGCCTTTGCGCACGATGGTCTGATCCCTGAAACGACTGGGGAATGATTTTAAATACAATGCAATAGACGCAGACAAAAACGCATTGAGGATGTATAAGTTATCATGTTATATATACTACAAGCTACTGTGTGCGTCACAACTACATTCGCCATTATCTCATACTTCTAAATAGTAAGTAGTAGTAGTAGTAGCAGAAGTAGTACAACAATCTACGACCAATACGCTGCCTGTGGTCAACATGAATTATTCAAGACATGCATCGATGACTGACGACTGCCGACTGACTGAATAAATGAATAAATGAGGTTTCAGGGAAATATGGGAATGACGTACAATGTTTGAGTTACGCACATTCATTGTCAGGTTTCCAACCAACTTGATTCATCATTTGCGCCTTCAACTTTAATTTCTTGAAAAAACAATAACAATAACAATAATAAAAAGGTAGCTTTCTCAGTCGAAAGATAGAAAGATACTAGTACACACGTCTCACTCCCATTACCATCATTGAACAACAGAAAAACAAAATGAAGGAATTTTCATCTCTTCTCCTTTGTATGATTTCAAAAAAATAAGAAAAATCTCTATATTCAAATGTAAAAGTTTCGCTAGTAAATCTTCGCAAGTGCCACAAAAAACTTCGAACACCAAAAACTTGGGCTTAAAGTTTTCTTTATATTTTCTTTTTCGCCTCTTTTTTCATTTCTATCACAACCTTACCGTGTGTATGAAATATGTACTACTATATGAATGTGGACTGGACTTGAATCTGGCACTAAATCGAAAAAATGAAGTACGCCAAGTCGCAGTTCGATAGCAAGGAAGAGGCCAAAAGTAGCTTAAGCAAAACAGGCGCAGAACTTCCTTCAGCAAAATAAATAGAAAAAAAATAAAAGAAAATTCAAATAATTTTTTACGTTTTCTTGTTCTTTTAACTGGAAAACTTCAAAGGGCAAATGTCATTGACGATGGCAAAAGGAAATAAGCAAAATAGTACATAAGAAAAGTCTTAAAGAAAAACGCAAAGTTAAATTTGTTTGGGTGTTGCCGAAACGGAAATCGAGTTAGATTTCACATGATCTTTCTTATGGTATACCATATGTGCATATGAACAGTGCAATTCGGATATTTCGGACAACCAATTGCTTTGTATTGTAGACACAACATACGTTTTTAAAAATCCGTTTTAGTCTCCCCGTTGTTCACTTTCAAACTAATGCAAATGTTATTTGTCTTTCTTTGTGCAGTTCAACTACTAATTTGAATTTAATGAATTTTTTAAATTACTTTTCCTTAAAAGATGTTTGAATGAGAATCAAAAGATGCCTCTGATTTACTTGTCGAAATACCCCCGGATCCATATGATGATAAAAAAATTGAAGAAGACAATATCGAGAACAATCAAGATCCACATAATCTTTACTGTCGTGCTATATCTCCTGACAATTCGGACAATTCGGAAAGTTGCTGGTATTAAATTGTTCGGATTAACCATGTCATACTGTACTACTTCATTCAAAGTTTTCATGTTGACTTTTCCCTCTAGAAGACTTTTGCGGATTGCTTTAAGGGAAGAGTATACTTATTGTTAGTTTTGAGTTATTGTTAGTTGTACTCGTATGTTGCAGATGTTGTTATTTTAGAAACTATAAAGACTGGACTAGAATTGCTCACGAAGAATATGCCATTGTTTGCGGCAATTCGATCAAAATATAAGAGAAATTGCTGTTGTCGAAATCCATTTTGATTTTTGTTTCGCGCCTTTATATCATCCTTGTTATTTCAAATTAGAAAGAAACAGCAGTTCAGAAAATTGTCTTGGTCTCAAATGTTGTCGTCCTCAGTTATAATAATATTGTAGTAGTGATAACAAACTAATTCTCCTATAAATTATGACTCATTCAAATCGACAAACAAATCAAATAAAAAATTTCATCTAAATATCAGGACAATAAATGTCAAAAAAATCTTCAAATTAATTAATACGTTGTAATTGTAAATAAAAGACACAATAAAGATTCGCCCATCCAATTTCTCTTTAAGTCCTGAAAGAACATTCTCTGACATTTACTTTTTGAAAATAGTTTCATTCAAATGTTGGCCACGACTACGCCGTAGGTGGTCCATCGGAGGTACAATTTTGGATCACTCTTTCCAGCATTGCAACCGGTATCTGCCCAATTACGCTAGTGATATTGACTTCGAATTACTGGATCGTAGCTGGCTGAGCACACCATGTATGATAAAAACTAGATCAAAGTATTAAATATTAAATAAATCATAGTAGCCTTGTAAACTATACAAAATGTTTTCTTTCTGACAATTTGATATTTTCTATTCATTTAAAATAAATTTTTGTATAAAAACATCTACTAATATGGATCCGGAAAGGAAATCTCCTGTCTCTAATAAAAAAATAAAGACAAAGATGACAACACAACCAACAAAGCACAAGAAAGTTACCAAGCCAGTTTCCGATTATAAGTATACCGGTAATAAAAGAAATTTTCATAAAATTCCAAAAATACCCGAACCCGTTGAAAATGGCGAAGAACTTTATGTAATGGAAGTGGATGTTGATTGAATAAACCTGCGTATGTGAACATAAATCAATCATAACAGTGGATGGAGAAATTTGTTACCGGTGGATTCTTTCTTGAATGGATTTGGAATGAAAGAAAAAAGTGGACACAAATAAAAAAATTACTAAGTGCACAGATAAATGTTGTTGTAATGGTGTATTCTTGTATAGTTATAAGTTTATATATTTCTGTCAAAAATATTATGAAACGCTTGCTGGTGCCCCATTCTAAGATTCCCCTGATCTACTTCCGGAATCATCCGACAATAGTCGGCCAAGGACCACTTACCCTTAACGCGTGGCTTCATGCTGTAGTCCCCTTGCACTTAAAACGAAGAACTCAGAAACGGCTTATGAAATGTAACATGACATTAAGCCTAAGAAGTCAACCTTACAAAATGTGGTATCTTTTTGTACCCTTCTTATTGGGGAAGAAATGGTTGGTATTTTTGGGCAATAGAAAGGTCATACACGCAAAATGTCGAGTCAATGCCTATTTCATTAATGGATCGGTCACCTTTTATTGCCATCATTTCTTCTGAAAGAAAGAAATGCAGCGGACAGTCCCACATATCCTGGAAACTCGTAAATCTGACTTTTGGCTATCTTATCAACACAGGCATAATGTGTTCATATGCTTTGTGAGACATTGAGTGAAGTCTAATGGCCCATTGTGATGGCAAACCAAAAAAGCCAATTCATGCCGAAAAAACAAGTCCGCTCTTCCTTCAAGTACATTTGTCGTTGAGACTAATCTGCATGTTATATAAATGTGTCATAGTTCTACCATGTCCTGATAAGAATCATGAAACTAACAGATACCTTTCCGAGTTAATCCTGGTACTTCTTGTGTGTTAGAAGGCATAAATGTTCGCTACTCTAATATTTTTCGAGCCCAACCCGTACTGGTAAGATTTACCACGGAGCCATCTCTTGAGTTTTATTTTTGTGTAACTCCACGGCAACTCGCAGAATGTTTCGGGTGACAGAGGACATTGTCAGCTCCTTTTCTGTCGAGTTCATCTGCTACTAGTCATTTTATTAATGTTAAGCAGTGACAGCTAAGCTTCGATTTGATCTCGAAGGCATTGAGAGCTTGTAGTACAGCCTTGCTCTCAGAGCGAACGTATATGTACGTAATAACGCATAGGTCTATCGCATAGATTTTCGGCCGAAAAACTGAGTCCTCTTAGCCCCTACTAGTCATGCCAGCTACTTATCACAAAAACATGAGAGATTATTTTGTAATTTTTATCTTATAAATTTATTTTTATAAATTAGATGAATTTTATTGCCTCATATATCAGGTCATAATCATCTGCGGTACTTACAAAATTTGCAGTAGCCTTATTGTTGTCACCAAAAACAAATGAATAAATGGATCTTGAATGAACCTGTGGATGCAGTAGGTTCACGAAATTGTTAGAATTGGATTGTTTCTTGAACGCATCTATAAGGAAAGCAAAATTAAAGATGAGTGCACTTTTGATTTCGACCATGGATGACATATATGTATACATGTATATACTTATATGTAATACACAGGAATCCAAGATTATATGTTTTGATATCAAAATTAAGAAGTTTACGTTCAAATGGTTATAGTAATGGTAAATTCTTGGATTAAATAAATAATAAAAAAAAAATTAAAGAAATAAAAATAATATTGGTAACAGATTTAAGAAATCTTATATACTTTCAATGGATAGATGGATATATTTTGGCTTAGTTTTGTTGGGATCCCTAGATTTGTTTTTGCTCCAAATCTTTAAAAATATCATATTGTTTGGCTTAGTTGTTTTTGAAAACTTTGTTGGACTAAGTTTCATACTTTCCGAAGATTTTTCTGACTCCAAATGTGGTCGATTGGTTCACGTTGCCTTCGGGCAACATTATAAGTATTATATTTTATATTATATTGTATATAGCCTCTTGATCATATAAAATAATTAAAATTTAAATACACGGCGGAAATAAAGAGGGCGACCTTCGAACTTTTATTGCTTCGCTTGTGCCGAACTTGGCTACTTTTTCACCGTTTTCTTTTAGTGGAATTTTATTTTTATTATTGTATAAAAAGACATAATAATCATAGGTAGGCACATTTACTTAAGTAAGTGAAAATGCCAGAGGCCCAGAACCAAATTGCAAATTCTAAGATGAAAGGAGAGATCAACCTTTGTTGATCACCATTCTGACTGAGCTCCCCATGTATGATAAAAACTAGATCAAAGTATTAAATATTAAATAAATCATAGTAGCCTTGTAAAATATACAATATGTTTTCTTTCTTGACAATTTGATATTTTCTGTTCATTTAAAATAAAGTTTTGTATAAAAACATCTACTAATATGGAGCCGGAAAGGAAATCTCCTGTCTGTAATAAAAAAATAAAGACAAAGATCAACACACAACCAACAAAGCACAAGAAAGTTACCAAGCCAGTTTCCGATTATAAATATACCGGTAATAAAAGAAATTTTCATAAAACTCTAAAAATAACCGAACCCGTTGAAAATGGCGAAGAACTTTATGACATGGAAGTGGATGTTGAATAAAGTTGCGTATGTGAACATAAATCAATCATGACAGTGGATGGAGAAATTAGTTAGTGGTGGATTGTTACTTGAATGGATTTGGAATGAAAGCTAAATCAAAAACAGTGGATGACCTATTAGTGCTATAAAATTGTATGTAGTCAACACGAATTTCAAAACTGGACACAAAATAAAACATTACTAAGTGTACAGATAAATGTTGTTGTAATGGTGTATTCTTGTACAGTTATAAGTTTATATATTTCAGTCAAAAATATTCTGAAACGCTTGCTGGTGCCCCATTCTAGGATTCCGGAATCATCCGACAATAGTCGGCCAAGGACCACTTAACGCGTGGCTTCATGCTGTAGTCCCCTTGCACTTAAAACGAAGAACTCTGAAACGGTTTATTAAATGTAACATGACATTAAGCCAAAGAAGTCAACCATACAAAATGTGGTATCTTTTTGTACCCTTCTTATTGGGGAAGAAATGGTTGGTATTTTTGGGCAATAGAAAGGTCATACAAGCAAAATGTCGAGTCAATACCTATATCATTAATGGATCAGCCACCTTTTATTGCCATCATTTCTTCTGAAAGAAAGAAATGCAGCGGACAGTCCCACACATCCTGGAAACTCGTCAATCTGACTTTTGGCTATTTTATCAACACAGGCATAAAACTTTTAAAACACACCTTGTGAAACCTTACTACCGGGTAGTTGCTCCTCCCATACAAACCCCCCTTTAAATTAAAGTTCTTATTAGAAAAAGTTTTTCGGTTTTGACGGCGTGAAGAGTATTACATCTTTGGCATAGCCAATGATAGCATTCTTTCTGGTTTTGATTGTTATAGGTTGACAGTTTCTATATACTCTTCAATTGTACGTGCAGTTTAATATTTTTTCAAATGTTTCAACTGAAATTATTTTAAATTTCTTGCGTACGATTTAGAATCTAGGCTGGAACAGAATGGTGAAGCTGAAGCTGAGTCTAAGTCTAAGCCCCATTTGCGAAGATCAAATATTTTTTATTTCAAGCTGTGAGGTCTAGAAAGTTTATACTTTGTATGTAAACTTTTATAGAGATTTTTACACGCCTCTTTCTCCAATATCAAAAACATTTTGCATATTTTAGTAAGCACCTAAGATTAGACAAATTTCTGTTTGATTTATATTCGCTTAAGAGATTCTTCTTGTCACGCTGATCTTTGTCATGTAATGAGGTCTCCGAAGCGCGGCTCTATGCGTTACGAATATCAGGCCAAAGTAATAATGCCTCCTCCCACTAGAGTGAAGGATATAAAAAACGTTCGCCTCTGTTATGTTCTAATGCAAGGTCACCAGAGAGTTTAAACTTTACCCATCACATGAACAGTCGAACCTTATATAATACGCAGTGACGCATTATCTTCTAGGCAAATCAGGCACTTGCTTATTGGCGCAAGGAATTCTTTTTCAGCTCGAGCATGCAAGAGTTTAAAAGAGTTATTTCCAGAAATTTTAAATTCTTTGACAGCTATCGAGAGCAAGCCTTACCAAAAACGTTCTGTTGTATGTGAAGCTAAAGACATAAGAACGAAATAAGAATGATTAAAAACAGCGACAAGTTTTTGTTTTTAAGCAATTTAATAAATTTGAACGCTGAGGAAGTCCGAGATAAAGTGAGTTAGTTAGTATCGATATACTCTGGTGAAAAATGCTTTCTAGAAGAATCATCTACGTTCTTATTAAACAGCCATAGATCGAGAAGGAGTTTTTCTTGTCTAAGGAGAGTGAAAAATTATCTTCGCTAAACTATGTCAGATAAAAGATTAAATTCGTACTTCAAACTTTGCGAGCACGTTGGCTAAATTAAAACTAAAAATTTGTGAAAAATACATGATTTAGAACATTTTGCAATATATGCAAATAGTTCCTGCAGCTCCCTTTTTCATTCCTGATATTTAATTTATTAAAATGTTTTAATAAAAATAACAATTCATGGTTTACTTAAAAATGTTAAGTGCTATCATCAGCTGTTTTGTGTTGGCTGGCAAAAAGAAAGAGGAAGAAGACAAAAATCACTTAAAAAATCCAGAAATTGCCGAACCCTGACGAGATTCTTGATACTGATAACATTCTACAACAACAACAACTGAATGAAATAATTTTCCTAGTGTTTGTTGTCAAATCTGATCCGGATCAATAGGCAAATCAACATTGATTTGCATCAGGCCCGCTATAAATAATTAATTCTATTTATTCCATCATTATTTTTATATGTTAATTACTATGTACATAATAAATTGTTTACAATATTCACAGGTCACTAGCTACACATCTGTTTCATGAAGGGGAAGGAGACTACGAATTTCCACATTCTAACTCTTTTGCTTTCTTCACCCTCATCACATTTTTCATTCATGTCCACCTGTTAAGGGTACAAATTTAAATTATTTAAAAAATTAAGAAATTTGAAACTGTTTGTAGCAAATTTTATTCATTTTTTAATCAAAAACTTAACTTTGAATTACAATAGTAATTCGATAATCTGATCTAATGATTGCAGGCCCCTTACGTATTATTCGAAGCATTCGGATTGTTGGGTTGTTTTAACAAATTGCTCGCTGGTGTTAATCCACCTCAGATTTTTTGGAGAAAATTAGTTCCGTTTTGACAAATTAAGTTAAATTTAAAAATCTTCTCTGTGTTCTTTTGAGGATACGATAAAACCAACAACAGCCAGATCCATTAACAAAATAGAATTAGAATAGATAGAATATCTCAAATGTATATAATCATCAAAAGCATTGCCTAGTGACAAGAATCCAATAGAATTTTTTGCTGTACACTGTATTGTGCTTGTGACCTGTTAAAGTCTGTAGTCCTGCATTCCTGACGTACTTAGATTAATAACAGATACTTATATGTGTAATTATATTACTATTTTTTTTTATAAAATTCATAATAATAAAAAATAAGTATGGTCTTTGATTGAAAAGTTCCATTTCTTCGCTCTCTTTATTGATTTAATTTAAATGGTATGTGTTAGATGAAAACCGTTAACTGTTTCATGTTCAGCATGTCCAAATTAACAAAGAATAGGTGTTTTCATTAATGTAATAGAAATTTTTTTTTTTTGTCATACAGTGTTATAGGCCCCTTAAAACTTCACACGATGTGGATAATTTTACCAGCAAATCACATCTTTTTTTTTGCATAGGCCACCTCATCACTTTGTCCAGGAGTTAGTACTTATTTTCTATCTAAATTTTCTCTATCATGATTCACTTGATCAGAAAGTTGAAGCTGTGCTATGTGTAAGCATTGGTGACAGATTATATGATGCCCATATATTTAGCAATAAGTATTCTCAGCAAGTGTAGGTAAAAATAAACTAATAAACAGCGATAAAGAGAATAGAACAAATCAGTACAGTAAAGTAAAGTGAAGGGACAAAGCAATTAATTATAACTAAAAATTCAATTGAATAGCAAAGCAAAGTACGCAAAGTTACTGCTTGCAAGAATCAAAGTTGAAGAAGTACCATATATTTATTCCTTTTAAACTCCCAGTTTGGAGCATAGGGCCTCCACAAGGCTTCTCCATCGCCCAAGATTCTGGGCTGTTATTTTAGCGCCATCCCATGTGGTGTTGACATCAGCTATTTCCCGCAAGGTTGATCTTCTCCAGGTGTTCTTTGGACGGCCGCGGTTTCTGCTTCCTTGCAGGTTCCTTTCAAGCGACATTCTTGTGATGATTTCTGGCTGTTTTCTTAGCGTGTGACAAATCCAGCGCCACTTCCTACGCTTAATCTGTTTCAGTATAGGGCCTTCATTTGTTAGATGCCATAGTGTCTCGTTGGTCCGTAGAAAGTGTATATTGAAGCGTTTGTATCTGCATTGTGCGTCAAATTTCTTTTTGCATTTCAGCTTAATCTTGACGTCGCCAGTGATGAGCTCATGATCACTATCGATATCAGCTCCTCGTTTGTTCCTGACATCACGTAACAAGCCTCCCCACTTCCAATTGACGCAAATGTGGTCAATATGGTTGCGAGTTTTCCAATTCGGCGAAGTCCGTGTGTATTTATGTATTTCCTTGTGCGGAAATATGGAGCCGCCAATAACTAACTGAAAAGTTTGACACTTGAACTCCCATAGTCAGTTCGAGACCGGTGTTGGTACTTCCAAATTTCGCGTTGAAATCACCCATGAGGAAGATTATATAACCTCTGTTAATGGAACTAAGCGTTGTTGTCAGCTGTGCATAGAAGTCATCTTTTAACATACAATCAGCGTCTTCGGTTGGTGCATATCCATATCTGATTATTATTAGAGACCGAACAAAGGTCCGGTTTCGGACAAAAATCTAGTTTCAGCCACTGTATGATTGATTGATTTTCGTTTTTGCTGTATCACGACACATTTTTTATTGACGTATGAAAATTGAACATTGGTCAAAAATTACATGATTAAAGTCAGTAAAAGAATATGTATTTCAAGAAAACAAAAATGCAGTAATATTTTCCAATGCATTAGAAATAATTATTGCTAAAAAAAAATAACATAAAACAATTGGGAAGTATGTACATATGTATAAAAAAAAAAAGGAAAAATGCTTCTTTAAGCTTTTGTTAACACTCAATAAGGTCCGATGCTAACGTTGTCTTTTTTTTAAAAGAAAATATTAAATTGTTTTTTAAATTCTTAATTGTTTTAGTATGTGGAGTCAAATTATCAAATAAAGCGAAACTCGTAGAAAAAAATTAGCTTTTGTCCATTTATTGATTAAATCAAAATCGGACCAATAAATGGCTCTCTCTTTAGTTAGAAAATTGAAAAACTCTTTTCGTGATGGGATTTTTCCAATAATTTCATAAAATTTCCTATGTAATACCTACCGAGATTTTCTGGGGGAAAGTCCTCGCATGCCTTTGTTATTGTTCTTTATTTCATTTAACACAAATTAACTGTCTATATAAAAGTAATGTGTGTAAAAAGTACACTAGAGTTTAAGATGCTATAGAAACTATAATTTTTAATTAAATATGTTTAATAAATTTCGGTTACGGTTCCGGTCGAAGTAGTAGTACCTTCGAATACGAAGTCAGACCAGAGGTTGTGTCTGGTACCACGGGTGGTCAGGAGCCCACAGAACTTGTAACTTGCTCCATAATGGGAGTATTGTGGAGGCTGTGGTTACCTAAATGAGGGTAGAGTTTCGCTCAGCGTGGAGTTGGTCGCATTTAGACAAACCAGTGCTGTGACACAAAGAGCGACAGAGGCTTTAGATAGGCCTTGTTCCCGACCAAGGAACGAGTCATATGACCAAAATAAGTATGTACCGGAAATTGGTATCTGCTAATCGACTCTCAATCTGTGTGCTTGACACCGTGGTCGGAAGCCTGCCATGGCAAGTACCTACGTTAAACCACTGGACTTCTTCCTTGCTTTATATTAATGTATTTTTGTTTTGTAAGCCTAAGTATTCTCCAATAAAAAGACTAGTCCTTCACCATTGCAATGTTCAATTATTTAGCTTTGTTAAGGGCTTGCATAAAGTACTACTTAGGTAAATAAGGACGTTGACCAAAACTAAGTACTCATTAGATTTAATTGTTCAGCGAGTTACATGAATTTGCATCAATAAATGTCTGAAATTCTGATATTCAAAGCGAGTTCGTGATAAAAATTATGTTATAGATTGTTAGATATTCAATCTTACTTTCATTAGGCATCTGATGTACGTACAAATATCATACGAAAGTAATAATGCCATTCTTAGTATGCAAAAATTAAAGTGCACCATAAGACGATAAAAATGTGTTGCTTAAAATTACGAATGCAACACTTAATGGATAAAAAATTGCTAACGGAACTAAAGAGCAACAGTGGCAACAACAACAAAAACAATGAACAAAACAAATATCCAATGAATAGTAGAAAAATAAAAGAAAAACAAATGAAAAATATCACGAAATCATAGAAACAAAAAAACAATATAAAAATCATGGATCACGACGAATGTGAGAGACAAAAAGACTAGTATGAGACTACGAGTCAAAAACGAAAATATATAAATCCTAAAAAAATAATGAGATGACAACTGAAAGATTGCAATTGCAAAAACCCCAACAACAACAAACAGATAATGAACATCAAGCGACAACTCAAAAGCGCCAAAGATGCGCGCATAGAATTTTGTAAACGAGGAAGCTCTACGACAACAGTCCAAAGCCACAATAATAAAATAGAAAATACAAAATAAAACAAAAGGAAGGAAAAACACTTAAGACAAAAGCAAGCACAAATACCATCTCTCCTCCTTCTCTTCGTCCTCTATGTGCAACACTCTTGTCATATGGCAGAGTTTTATAAACTCTTTTCGTCACGGAGTGATTTAGTAATCCATGGAGCACTTGATTGTATATCACAGAGTTACGGAGAATAACTACAACAAAATTCAAAACGATGTACAATAGGATTTGGCGAATTGACTTATACTCGTCTATGAACAAACGACCACATAGAAGAGTTTATTATAATATAAGATATTTCCTGACATAGAATTCAAAAGCAAAAGCTTAAGAACCACTGATCTATGATGTCACTGACACGTCTCCAGCGCTTCACTGAGCAATTGAGCACCATTGGGTTGGTGGTGGTGGTGATGCTGTTGGGGCTTCTGGTGCTGCTGCTGAGGTGACGAAAGCGTGTCACGTTTAAATTGTTGTTGCTTCTACTTGGTTTTTGTTTTGGTTTTTTATTATTGTATTTTGTTATGTTTTTTTTTTGGTGGCGGCAAAGCCAAAAGGCAAATTTGGGCAGCCAAAAACAAACGCAAGCGATAAAGTCGACAAAGCGTTGGCGGCCTTACATCACTTTGGCCATGTTGGATAGCATTGTTGGAAGGGACAGCGGCAGCGGCATCGACAACTACACAACTTCAATGTGGTTGGTATAGGTTGGCATAGGTTGCAGCATTGGGAACAACATCATCGGCAATGGCAACATCACCGACACCGACATCTTTTGGCAACTGTATTTAGCTTTTTATTGTTGAAAATGTCAACCAAATGTAGACACGCGCGGGAGGCTGACAAACCAATAGAGGGAAATAGTACACAAGCAGATATTAGTCAGATTTGTACATTGCACACATGGTAGATGATAGACATGGAGGCTGGAACATCAGCAAATAGCCTATCCATCACTTAGTTAGTCAGTCACTCACTCACTCACTCAGTTAGGTAATCCATAAATGATGGTTTGTATTAGAAATTCATTGTTGTTAAAAATAATGAAGAAAAGACTACCGAAAATCCCACATACAATAAATTGGTTAATATGAGTCTTTGATAAATCATAGAATTAAATAACAATTAAGAAAATATTATATGTACTATACATATGTATGTATAAACAATCACCTCAAATTTCAAAGTAAAATTCTAATTAAGTTCATTTATTTAATAATTGATCAATATTATTACACAAGAAGACGTACATTCTTCATTTTGTTGTAAACTTATGAGAATAGATTAATAAGCTCTGATAGTACAATAGATTATTTTTATTTTCTGGCAAGTATTCGAGTCTGACAAAGTTGCAGTACACCAACCAATGAAATACATCTTCATATGATATGTTAAAAAGCGAAAGAATTAAAAAGAGAGTAAAACAAGTCGACGAGATATCCAATTGAGGCTTCTACACCTGCTCTAGGCATATCAAATGACATAGTGATTAGCATATTATGGTATAGCATCACCAAATACACAATATATGAAAAGGCTATTAGTAAAGTTGCCGCATTAATCCTTTGATAGAGGAACCCCCGACCGACACAGCTGACCGCATTCTAGAAAAAGTGCTAATACAATAACTTCTCCATAAACAGTGTTCTTTGCGAAAACTCTATAACACGGCTTCACACAACCAATGAGCGTACAGCAATAGAACAGAAGAGAAAGGCACACAAACCTCTCTATTCTATCATTCTACTGCATTCACAACATCAACGGCTGTGTGTTGTTGTTGTTGGAAAGCGGTTATTTTTAACACCTATTCTTACCTAAATCACTAAACCAATTTTGATAAAATTGAGATTGTACACATCTTGCGAAGAAAAGTTTTCAATTGGTATTTTTTTTTGTCAAAATCGGTTCAGAGCTGTAAGCATGAAAGGCTTCACAAATTCAATGTTTGCCGTCTAATTATATAGAGAATAAATCTGCCGACACATATTTTTACATTTGAAACATATACGATTTACTACTAGAGAGACACACAAAAGTATTTTTTGTACACCATAAAATATATATACATATCTTGTTTGTACTGGATCAAAAAAAGTTGAGTTGAATTTTTAATCTACCCTCGCATTACTTTGAAAGGTAAAAAAACACTACAACTTCGTATGTTTTAGAAGTGAAAATTAAAATAAAAAGGTAGCCACATAAGTGGTTGTGCTCATCTAAATAATTTACCTCTACATACTGTTCAATCGACCCATTTGACTGACATCAGTAGATTAGTGTAGTTGTCTTCTTCGGATCATGTTATTATTATGTCGCTTTGATGTCGCTGATGATAATATTGCTGCATTTACACAGATTCATTTCTTTCGCAATCAATTCATTTCATTAAGTCATTTTATGTTCTTTGTAGATTTCTCATTTTGATGTTGAAATGCCATCCATCTTCCTCTTTGCCAAAATAAAATTGGATATTTCAATACACCATAAGAGTGGAAGGAGGAGGGAGGCTCTATCTAAAATGCAATATCAATAAAAAAAATTTCAAATGAGTAAATTACCTTACTAAAATCATATTTACTCATTGAAACATAGCACTTTGGTCGGAAATACTCGTATGTATTGTTTTTATACTCTTCACGGGAGTGAATAATATTATATGTTTGTCATGAAGTTCGTAAAACAGAGAAGGAGATGGACCGCAGTCCCCATAAAGTGTATATATTCTTGATCAGCTCGATGAGATAAGTTGATTTAGACATGTCCATCTGTCCGTCTGTATGTATGCAAACTAGTTATAATACTATTCACTCCCGTGAAGAGTATAATAATGAAGACAAAAAATTTGTAAATATTATATAAGGATAAGGAAAATATGTTTTATTTTTTGGATTAAGTATTTGCAAAACCACGCACAAATATTTTCGCACGTTTTTTCGTTGTTTATGCTTTGCAGCTTCTTGTATTTTGTGTAGTTCTTGTTGCTGTTGTATTTTATACTCTTCACGGGAGTGAATATTATTATAAGTTTGTCATGAAGTTTGTAACACACAGAAGGAGATATCGCAGACCACATAAGGTATATATATTTGTGATCAGCTCGATGAGACGAGTTGATTTAGCCATGTCCGTCTGTCCGTCTGTATATATGAAAACTAGTCCCTCAGTTTTTGAGCTAGAGAGCTGAAATTTTGCACATAGATTTCTCTTTACCATACGCTGCACATTTGTCGGAATCAGCCGAATCGGACCCCTAGGAGGGATACCTCCCATATAAACCCCCTTTTAAATTATTGTTCTTATTAGAAAACGTTTTTTGGTTTTTAACATATCAAACTGAGATTTAGACAATATAAGTTTCTGGTCCATATCTATGAACCATGTAAATTTCATGATTCTAGCGTTACCAAGAGGGGTACCTCCCATACAATCCCAAATTAAAAGTCAAACTTATAAAGAATAAAAGTACAAAAAAAGTGCTACACAAGCTGTGTTTTTTGTTGATAATCAAACTGTAACAGAAAGAATATAGTGATGCTAAGAAAGGAAGGGTGGATGCAACTCGGAGGAGCGTGAAGAGTATTACATCTTTGGCATAGCCAATGATAGCCTTCTTTCTGGTTAATATTAAAAATAATTTTCAATATGATAAGAAGAAGAAGAGAAATTTTGTAATCGAATAATTTCTCGAGTAACTTTTTAGCATATGTTATAATGGTTCAATTAGTGATATTTGCTCGATGATGTTGTCTTTAAGATGTTGATCAGTTTAAGGACTATCCGCTTAAGCTTAACTCTTTGTGGCCAATTCTTGTCTGTTCTTCAAGTACAATCGAGGAGTACATTGAAATAGTCGTTCTATAACTATCGAATAAGTGAAGAAAAGAATAAAGAAAAAAATAGAAAATTGTTTGTGAATTACTGTTCAACTTCAGTGTTTTCTCATTTTTAAAATTACATATTTGCATATGAAAAGGAAACCGCAGATTGTTACTCGTAGAATGTGTTTCTTGACCTCCTGCAAGAGATGCTCTTAATCTAACAGTACCACGAGACATGTCCGCTTGGGTAATATGTCTGAGACTAGAGATTTTACTTTAGCTGGTATATAAGTAGCAGTATTAACTATTCATAAGGGCAAAAGGATTTTTTTATGTATCATGTAAAAGTGTTTGTTGTGTTTGACATTTTTTAAACTTTTTGTATCAGTGATTGTTTTTTCGGATTGTTGTTAGCTTACCATATTTTTCCATACAATTAAATATTAAAGTTAGAATGTTTGCAGAAAATTGTGGGTGTGGAAGAGGTACGAGTATGTAAGCTTTGGTAAACCGAAGTTAATATTCTTTGCATATTGTGGAAGATATTATTAAATTGAAGTTAAGGTTTTTGTTATTTTAAAATTGCAAACTTTTGTATTTATTCATTTATCATCGAATAATTCATTCATCCAATAATTCATCCAGTCAGTCATTCATTGATTCATCTATTTCATTATCAATCTATTGTATTTTTTTTTATTTAATTGTATTTCTTTTGCTTTCGTTTGTATTTTTCATTTGATTATTCATCCATTTATTCATTGATTTTCACATTCAACCATGTGTACATACTATACTGTATTTTTTATATGGAGACCATTCACTATCCAGATTTCCATAATATCATTTGCCATCCCCTGAGCGTTTATTCTCCATTCTCTGGGATACCAATAAAAAACGCATAAATTCAGTATTCGAACTTCCGACAAGAAGCAACGGCGCATTAACACCTTCCAAACCGAAGGATGCCAATAGCGATGGCAATATAGCTACAGCTATAAGCTATAGTCACAGATTTATGCACTGAGTTGCGCAACGCCAATATGCTAAAATGCTTCTCAGGCCATAACTCAGGCCAGACGAGTATTTTTTTCTACATATTTTTCCAATTTATTATTTTCGACGAATATAAAAACTAGAAAAAAACTGCCACCATTTCTACTACCTTTCTACATGTTACGATTTTTGCTTTCTTTTTTTTTTACTCCTTTTCCCGACTTATTTGGAAAAACCAATCTAAACTTTTTCATTTTCACGATGTTGTTGCAAAACAAACACACTGAATGTCTGACAGACTGACTGACTGATACAGGCAATGCCAAAATCAGGCAGAATATGTTGAAGAATTATGCGAAGCTTAACGCATTTTCACTAAGGAGAATGCGGGTACAAACAGGAAGGAATAATAACAACAACTGAAAATGAAAAAGAAATAGAAAAGATAAAAACAACAAGTAAAATCGCAGTAGCAGAATCAAAGTTGGTGCTTCTTGTGATGCTGCTGCTGCATCCATAATGTATGAAGTAGTAGTCACAGGTTCTTCTATTACTGAGTAAATGTGCTTCAGCTTCCTGAAAAGGGGTCTTCTACCTCTTTGGCAATAAGTCAGCTTAGTTCTATTTAGTTCAGAAGGAGCAACAGCAACATCCTTCGACAGCAA
Source organism: Amiota communis (assembly GCA_037043315.1). NCBI lineage: Eukaryota > Metazoa > Arthropoda > Insecta > Diptera > Drosophilidae > Amiota > Amiota communis. The sequence continues at coordinate 109,575 of JBAMAV010001656.1, read as the reverse complement.
TGTTTTTTAAACAACCAATCCACACTTACTCACTCACTCACCACTTACCATTCCATAAAGGCAATTCATCATGTGCTCCTCAATGCGTATATGATAGTTTATATCTGTGGTGTTCCGATAGAGTGGGAGGAGACTACAAGCACCATATTTAGAAGAAAGTTTCCACAACAACCAAAAATAATAAAAACAGAAAACAAGAAATGTTTGCACAAAAATAACAGCGAAGGTGCAACTTTTTCGCTGCAATATTTGTGTTTGCCTCACTTTGCCATTCTTGTACCATACCCTATCCGACCCTACCCTACCATAGCATACAATACTATACCCTACCCTATCCTACTTCACACTTTACTAACTCAACTCAACCACTTTTTGGGGAGCAGGTCGGAAATACAAAAAACTTTTCAAACGAATATCGCCATCGTAGCACAGCATCAACATCAACATCGACAACGACATCGACATCCTTTTTGCTGGAGCTTATACGGGGTCGCAGACTACTGGCCTAGCGATGTATATCAGTGTTGCAACTATGGATTTATGTGTTTATGTTGCAAGTTCGAAGTTAGTTGGCAGTACTTTGGTAGCGCTGGTACCATTGGAAGCGGGCGTTATAGTGTTTGGAGGCAGCATTGGGACATACAACTTGAAAACAGCTTTGCGCATAAATTCCACGACCATGTTTACCTTCCACAAAGACGCCTGCTGCCCCTCTATTGAGAATAAAGTGTTTTTTCTAAAAAAGAATTACACAAACAGAAACTCGCACACACATACTCATTCATATTTATTGTTTATTTGTTGTATGTGCTGTATAGTACAGTTACGGCGGCAAAAAAGGGAACAACTTTTGTCCAAAAAATGTGTTGGGTTTTTGTTTTGCCATTGTCTGCTACCAATAGCTCAATAATGTGACTCGACTCTAGACGAAGGATTTATGAAGCCTCTCTGCTTCTTACTGTTAAAATACAAAACAAACAAAAAGAAAGTAATGTTACCATTAGTCTACCTCAAGCTTAGATACACTTATAAATTTCAGTGTTTCTGGGAAAAACTCACATTGGCTCGTTCGATTTAATTAAGTATTGCAATACTCGTCGTACCTATTGGTTTCAATTTAAAAAATGTGGAAAAATCCGTGGATTCCATAAGATTAGACATAAATGTAATCAAAACTCCAACAAAGTTAAAATATTTTACAATATATTGAGAAACCTTGTAATTGTGGTCCAATGGTCCTGCAAATTTTATGAAGTGGAAGCATTGATTAAACAAGAGCATAAATTCGAGATGAAGAATCAAAGGTACTCTAATCTGTGAGATAAAGGTCCTCTCGACTGGTGGCCTCAGGTGACCAAGGAATACCCTAGTCCACCTCCAGATACATGTTTGTTTAGAATCTTAAAACATGTTCGAAACATAACGACAAAGAAATAGTGGTTATACCTGTATTTCTAAAGGAAACTTACGTCAAAATATGTGCATATGCTTCCAAATCAATTTAGAAGTAGTGTAAGTATTTTTAAAAGACAATCATATTCATATCCATTAGCTGGTTTCTTTGTTGTAGAAAAATGTTTTAGTAAAATTTCAATACATAAATGTGCAGTTCTTTGTCAACAGCAGAAATAGAATGCGAGATATGGAAACGATAAATAAGCCTTAAATAATTTATGGTGCAGGCCTCACTCCGTCCAATACTTGACTATGCTATGTATAATAGATAGCATGTTTGATTTTGCTTTTGTAAATTTTAGGCTCATTAATGACATTTGAAAACATCTAAGTACTTAAGTATATGCACGTATATACTACAACAGTACTACATCTGAGCCTGTTTATTCACCGCAAACGCCCCCAACTCAACAACAATGATTGCTGAATGAATGATAATATGCAGAATGCATGATGCATGATGCATGATTTGCAGGGCACGGAAAGACATGTGGCTCAATTTAAGGGGTGCAAGAACATCAGGAGCAACAATTGCCACACATCGGCGTAGTCGTCACATTGTTGGCATCGTAACGCCAACATCAATGAGACAATGAGAACTTGGCAAACAGCTTCAGTGGCTTTGGTTGCAACGCGACGCCATTCAAGTGGCAACATTGTTGATTTAGTTTTCCCACATCGTGAACGAACAAACAGGGAAACACACGATACTTCAAAAATAGATAGAGAAATGATGGTGACGACCATGATGACGATGATGATGATGATGATGACGACCATGATGATGGTAAACGAAGGATGATGGAACGTTCTATTTGACTGTGTCTCTGTCTGGCTTGTGATATGCTACAACGAGTTTTTGGTAAAGTTATTCACAAATGATGTTAATAAATTGAACATTCTTCATGGTGGGACACACCATCACCCTTAAACCCTTAGGTAAACTTTGTACTTATGCATCTCTCTCTCTATTTCTCTCTCCCTCAATCTATGTAACATTCAATTATCATTAACCATTTTATGAAATTCACATATGTGTAGTATGAGTATGTTTGTTGTATTGTACTATGTATGTACTGTGAAATTCTCCCGAATGACTTCTCTGCAACGCTTTCAATTAGCACATTTTCGAAATTGATTTTCAAAAGCTTCATGCATTCATCCATTGACGTATTGTTGTTGAAAGATATCCAAATTGTGGTTGGCAATGGGTGAGTTAGTGAGTGAGTGAATGAGTGTGAGTATGTGACGTTTAACCTATTGTTTCGGTAGAGAATCCAATCCTTACCCATCATATTAAGGATTCAGTTGCAACAAATTCATGTCGTTCCTATCATTTTTGTATTCAATTTTCGAATTTTGCAACACTTTGTTGCAACTTTGCCATTTGCATTTTTCGAATTACATAATGCAATGCATCGACATTGTTATTGAATTTTAAATCATTTTCAGTCGATGATTAATGAAATTGTTACCAAAATTCGAATTTTTTGTTTTGTATTATACTTGTTCTAGAAAATGGCCAACATTTGTCAAATAAAAATAGTAAAATACTTTTACTGGACCTTCTAATGCATCCAAGTAAAAATCTTTCTAATCATCGGAATGGTTAGCGAGATAATTTTTTGTTAAAGTCTAATATTAGTAAGCCTGGGTATCAATTATTCTCCCAATCCTGCATAATATAGTGCTATACTTTATCAATATGTAATACATTTCTGATTAGAAACCTTTGAACTTTTTTTTTTAGTTTTTGAAACATAAGATGGAGTCTCATGGTATACAAATGTGAAACACATTCGCGAATTTGAGGTAAGGCTTTTTAATCTAAGTTACCAAAATTGTTATCGAGGGCTTAGTTAGGTTATGAAGTAAATAAATTCTTCTAATACGATATCAAGGAGAATCTATTCAGCCAGTTGAATTGAAATGTCTTACAACAGGTTTGTTGATGTTTTGATGTGGTGCTACAGCTATGTGCCAGATTTAAAACCAGGACTCCTTTGCTGAACAGTAGTAGCTTCAGCTTTGAATTCTAAGGTGGCAAGTATAGTTGTATCATCGGCATAAGTAGTAGCATAATTGTGATATTACTGTTATCAAGAATTGGACGCTACTTTGAGGAACTCGAGCTCTAATGATATTATTTATATATTTATTGAATAAGTTATATTATCGAATAAAGTACCTAATGCTAATAGAGTACTAGCCACTAAGGCCTAATGATTTTAATTTCCAACATATCATTTTTACTTTTTACATCGAATTTACGGTCACGAACGTATTGGGCATTGATATATTGGCAAGTATGCTTTTGAGTTTAAAGAAATGACCTGTGGCATACCTTATCAAAGGCCTGTTTAATATCCAAAAAGACAGCAGCACAGTACTTTTTGTTTTCAAATCATTAAATTATTTTGTTTACAATTCGGTGACACTGCTCCAGAGTTCCGTGCTTCTTAAGAAAGCCGAATTGATGATCAGGGAGTGAAATAATTAACAAAAATTTTACTATAGCTAAATTTATATTGTATATTTTTAAATGGATTAAACTTTTTCAGAAGGCTTTATTCCATGGTGTCAATTACAGAATTGATGAGTGCCAGTTTCATAATCAAACTTATTTCGTCATACCAATTCCTTCTTGGCGTACAGTTGAGGCCGACATATCTTATATACATATGTGTCACAGCACCCATATGGTAAAACATAAAATTTTGTGTTCAAAATTTTGTAATATATATGCTATATGTATTCGTTTCTCAATATATCATCTTTGATGGATCTAGCAGATTACAATAAGTCCGATGAATAAGTGTTGTAGGGTGCAAGACTGTTGTCAAGCTGCAGTCAGTACCAATAGCAGGACAATTAGCACAGCAACAACATTGTCTACGTGTGCTGTAGGTGTTCTGCTTACGCTAACTGTTAGTTGTTTTATATACAAGTAGCGGATTCATAGGAAAAAAAACACCTTTACTTCACTTGCAAAACAGAAGCTGATATGTTAAGTCGCAAGTCTACTTGCGGGTCACTTGCTTTGTAAATTTTGTGACAGCAGACGTGATCAAAATTTTCTGCTTATAGAACATTAATCTGACTTTTATTTGGAATCATTCTAGTTCTTACCTCCCATACAAACCACCATTTAAATTAATGTTCTTATTAGAAAACATTTTCTGTATTTTGACTTATCGAGCTGAAATTTCGACAAACTAAGTTTCTCATCCATATTCATCAACTATGTAAATTTCATGATATTTCCTAGGGTTACCAGGAGGGGTACCTCCTGTACAAACCCAAATTAAATGACAAACTTATAAGGTATAAAAGTACAATAAAAGTGCCTCTCAAACTTTCTTTGTTGATAATCAAGCTAAGAAGAGAGAATATAGAGATGCTAAGAAAGAAAGGTTGGACACAACCCGGAGGAGCGTGAAGAGTATTACATCTTTGGCCTAGCCAATGATAGCCTTCTTTCTGGTTTTATGTATGTTTGATGTGAGTGTGTGTCATGTTTGAGTTTTTTTTTTTTTGATTAAACTGTCAACTGCTATTTTACTTCTCAAACTCTCGCCTATCGACGACGATATACAATATTTAAAATTGCATGTTGTAGAGGGAGTTGAGATGAATGAATGTTTTTATCTATGTTTAATGTGTGGATAGAAGAAGAGAATCGATGCAACATGTCTTCTGTGAAATATTCTCTATAATATATTAGATAATTATGTCAATATTAATAATTGATTCGTCTGATTTTTCAGAAGTTAAAAGAGAACAGAACAGCATCACAAACTGTCATCATGTCGAGAGCGTAGCATAGCACGCCGGGTATGCTAGTGTTAAAAAATTAATTAAAATTAATTTGGATGAACATAAGTGAAGCATTACACGGTATTAAGTAGTTGCTGTGTAAAACATTTAACTTGTCAATATCTGTTGGCATTTACAAATCGAATGGAAATTAAATTATCTTTGGTAATAGGTTTGAGCTTATTTTATATTGATTTATATTCTTATAACAATAAAAACATTGAGAAACAGGAGAAATAAACTAGTCTTCTCATCAAATGAAATGTATTTTACCCTTAAGTAATTGAAAACCTCAACAAGTGTATTTTTGGACATATGTACAGTGGGGGGCAAAATGGTACGGTGCATGTAAATGTAGGGTTTTTAGGACTTAGTAAAATTGGATCAACTTTCGTAATTTAACCAACAATTCCTAAATTTCGAAGTAGCACATTTAAAAATTTGCGGCCACTGGAAGGCATTGCCACTGTAAAAATTAAGTATTCTAACTTAAGTGTGTTTCCACATCATACACATGTTTATGCGATGTTACGACTTTAAATTTACTGCTTTTTCTCGTCATTTCCCCTCCAAAATGAATTATGTTTGTATAAAAAACTTTTCACTTTTCATATACGAGTAATACGATTGAAAAGAGTAAATCAAAGTAAATATATCTAAGTCTTTAATCATACAATATAAATAAAAATATACCATATCTGTAGTTTGTGTAATCTTTGGTAAGGTAAAAGAAATCGACAATTTTAATCATAGCACGACAAGTACGGGAGCAACATAATACACAAATTGATTTTGAAACTTTTGTCTGTTTTCGAGAAATACTACCAATATAAATAAAAGCAAACTTTAGGAAAAGATTTCGTAATGCTTAAATAAAGAAATACCCACCTAATGTCATTGACTCGAATCTGGATTTTGAATCCAAAATGACATTTTCATTACAAACATTTCACAAGAAAAACTTAATAATCTCAATATTTAAATCACTATTGGAATGAAATGGTGATATACACATACAATAGTATTGTATGATGTGATGGAATGGATGGTTTAAGAAAAGTGCTAAAAGTTTTTTTTTTGTTATACCCTGCACCCAATGAAGGGTGTATTAAGATTTTACAAATGTTTGTAACAATCATTAGAAACAGAGAAGGGATGAAACTATGGATAAACTTATATTCTTGATCAGCCTAGGGAAAACATATTTTAAGATTGAAATCAGAATCCCAATCTCGGGTGCTAAAACCTTTGATTAAAAGTTGGTTCAAGCCCACCGTGAAGGGTATAAAATGTATTGGCTTTATGATCTTTTCATTCTGAAAATACTTATCAAGTATTATTTTAATTATGATCATTTTTACAAAATACTTCTGAACTATTGGATGCGCATTGGTAGTAACAAAAGTACATACATATATGGTAAATTGGGTATAAAAAAAATAAAATTTATTTGATCAAATCTCTCTGGTTTTCATATATCATATAACTTTTCCAGTTGTGCATATTATTTTATAATATTTTTCATGTTTAAATGCTTATTGGGTGTTGCAAGTAGTCGTAATAACCTAACTTTAGCGCCCTGACTGGATTTTTCTTCAACATTCTTCTTATTCTTAATTTTCATCCATTGTGTTTGTTTCTACAAGTATATGACGGTTGGTCGATCCGTCAGGCGGTTGGTGCAACACCGTATTTCGGCTACGCTCCGTTTGTAACGTCTGCTCTATTGCAATTATTTACATTAACAAGCGCAATGCATTTGGATTGTTTTTGAAGCAGCTTCAGTATTTACTCCTCCTTATCCTTCTCCTCCTTTCAATTTTTTTATTGTCCTTAAACATAACAAATAAACTAACCAACAACAAAAGAAAGAAAGGACGTAAAAGAAAGAAACTTTGAGTTTGAGTGCTTCAAGTGCGATTGCAAGGATGTCTGGAGCGAGTTGACGAAGTTGCGCCAGTCTGAGTGCTTTTCTGGTGCGTTACAATATTTTCACTCTAACTACCATCTATTTTCTAAAAAACCTTCTTGTTTCTATACCTTTCAGGCATACTAGTTTCAATGGGACTATCAATTTGTCGTGATGTTTGTAATGCAATTGTAATTCCTATAAAAAATATATTGTACATATATACTTACATGTATGGAAATTATCAACAATTAGTCCTTTTTCAATTGTTCAGTTATATATACGTACATAGATCTAAAATCATTACCATACGAATTTCAGTCTGGCTTCTTAGACTATTGGTAGAAGAAGCCCTTTCGAAACCAATATTTTTATTATTATAAACCATTAACTTGACACAGAATTGAGCTTTTCTATGGAACTCTTTCATTTGTTAAGTACGATAATGTAATCCCAAATTTTCTACCTATTGAAGGTATAAAATGTTCGGTGGAACTGAAATTAATTACATAATTTACTTGTTTACTTGTTTTTTTTTTTTGTAATTTGTTTGTTTTCCCCAATGCGACTACAACTTATAATATAATATAATATTATTGTATGTTTTTGTTTTTTTGTCTTTTACATTAAACATAAGATTACGTTGACTGAACTGGACTGAATAGGACTGTAATAATAGACATTTTTAGATTTAACTTCTAAGCATTTTGTATTGTACATACAAACCTTTGAGCAAAGACAAAAAAAGCATTGAATAAAGATGAAAAAATTGAAGTTTTTCTATTATCTCGTTTATTAAAGAACTTTAAACATAAAATTCTTACAATATCTTTTATTTAATTATGCTGTAATAATAAAACATACAATGCTTTTAAGTTTTAACAATAATATTTTATTATTTTTATTTATTGTTCAATTCAAATACATCATATATATCTTTGCATATAATAAAATCCTACACTCTGATATTTTTTCTGTTTGTTTATTTGTTTGTGAGCGCATCTCTTCAAAGCCACTTATTCGATTCAAAATTGGATTATAGAAAGATAAGAAGCTTTATTGTGAGTAACATTTAGTGGGTATTTCATTAAAACCAATCAACAGAAACAAAAGATACTTATATTAAACGAAAAACTATTAAATACAAATTACTCTGGGTTTGCATAGAGCATTAATGCCATTTTAGCCTTTTTTCCGGACAGATATTTCCTTCGATCCAAAAGACAACAATAAGGCTACTGCAAATTTCCGAAGTACCGCAGATGAAGAGGATTATGACCTGATAGATGAAGCAATAAAACTCATCTAATTTATAAAAATAAATTTATAAGATAAAAATTACTAAAAAATTCTGTTCTGTTTTTGTGATAAGTAGCTGGCATCACTGGCATAGGGGAACAATAATTTAATTACAGAGTATACGCAAGGGCAATACGTTCCTTCTTTTAATCTTTCTGTAAATAAACAGGCTAATGACTGCCCGGGTCAACTAGTTTAAAATAAAATATGTATTGTAGAACCACATGAAGAGGGGCAAGCAAATTTGCTATTAACTTTACATCTCTAATATTTGAACATGTTAACCAACAAATGTTACTATTTATTACAAATCGATGTACATCAAAATGGACGAGAAAAAAAGTTTGACGGCGATGGACTCCGACATCGTTTGACCGATTACTATAAAAGTTGGCACATATATGTATTTTTTCATGGAGAAGATTTTTATGCTATTCTTTGTGTTAAGTGCTTCTTTACATATTAACACCATTGATGGTCAAGAGTGACAGACATACAGAGAAGCGTGTTTCAAACTTGGTATGCTTAAAAATGATGAACATTGTGATAACACATTGGTCGAAATATCCGAAACACGTCATGCTCACCAAATACGATCTCTATTCGCCATAAATTTGACTACCTGTGAGCCTTCCAACCCGAAAAATTTGTGGGAAAAACACATTGCGACTATAAAAAAACATACTTATCCGAGCACCCAGAGACAACCCCAGTATCGATGTACAGTATTCGGAACACATTTTCAATGAAGTATTGATATCTCATGATAATATTTGTATGTCCATTAACAACAAAATCCTGAAACAGCTGGGGCTATTTTCAGCAATACGTGACAATAATGATATGGTCAATAGGGACATATACCGAGAAAAATAATACTACGCCAATACGTTTTAAGTTTATGTTGAGACTCAGAAAAGGCTTTCAACAAACGATCAACGACTTGCATATGACTGAAATATGGCGGAAATGGTGAATTTATTTTTCTTGATGCTTCAGAAGGCATAGGAAAAACATATTTACTCAATTTGGTACTCACAGAAATACGAATGAAGCATCAGATCGCATTGGCTATGGCATCATTGGGGATTGCAGCAACGCTACTCGATGGAGGGCGCACGCCACACTCATCATTTGGGATGAATGTACCATGGCACTTGATCGCATTCTGCATGATTTCCGAAATGATCATCCTCCAATGGGCGGAGCTGATCAACACCAGCAGATGAGCTGGTCGCATGCCTGAAGAATTCTACACGTGAAAAAATAACACTGGTCACCAATTGCAACACAGGAGATATTATTCCCATCAAACTTCTGGCAACTTCTGGCAACTTCTGTCATCGATTAAAGATGTTAAAAATAAAGTTTTCCCAAATTTCGCATACAACATCAATAGTCACGATTGGCTTTGCGAGCGTGCTGTCTTAGCTGCAAAAAATGATGACATCAATCGAATCAATAATGGCATTCAATTGAAAATTTCTGGTGCAGGTTTTGAGTATAAGGCCATTGATACAGTTACAGAAGAGGATCAAGCTGTCAGTTATCAGTCAATTTTCTCCAATTCATTGGACCCACCTGGAATGCCAACGCACAAACTGACGTTGTTCATTGGTTCACCAATAATACTCGCTCGAAATCTGAACACGCTAACGTGGTGCAATGGAGTCAGACTTTCTGTGGAAAAACTGATGGCGAATGTGCAAATATTGTATAAAGGAGAAGACGTAATTTTTTCGCGGATTCCAATGATTCTCACTGATTTGCCCTTCACATTCAAACGACCATAGTTTCCTGTGCATCTTGCTTTGCGATGACAATCAACAAAGCTCAAGGGCAGTCGCTACGCGTTGTTGGTGTACATTTCAAATATCTATGTTTATCGCATGGCCATCTACATGTTGTTTGTTCTAGAGTAGGAACACATAAAAATTTGTACATCGACACATCGAATCAGAAAACATAAAATATTGTTTATCCACATTAGACTAGATGTTAGTATTATTCTTCATTATTTAAAGTTCCTTTGGTTATAATAGAATATTAAAATATTGTTCATTTACGTAAATTATTAATTAAAAAAAAAAAAAAATAAAATTAAAAATAAAAATAAGTATGTACGTGCTAATAAAAATAATCAACAGAAAGATACATACATATACAATGTTGGCGGCAACGAATTTTGATAAGAACAATGACTACAAACATCACACACTGACATTACGCAGTAAGTATGGAAAAAAAAAAAAACTTAAGCTCAAAACCCGACTACTGTAAAATCGTGCTCTAAAAAAAATAAAACAAGGAAACATTATCATCTGATATATGTAGTATTTTTCGTCTATTAAAAAAAGCACTTAAATGTAATGTATTTAATACATATTTATAGTGATATTCGGAGGATAGCCGTTGTCATATGACACCTACTCAACAAATCAATATATTCTAACAGTAGTAATGATCGCTTTGTTTGTGGGTTTGAATGCATCGAGTGTGTGCTAGAAACCGCTTTCGTCTCAATTCCAACCCCATTACATTTTTGGGTGTGCCAGAAAACGTTTTTGACGTTTTTGAAATCAGCTAATTTCTAACTAATGATTTGGTTAAATTCTCCCTTATCTAAAGTTATTAAGGAAAAAAAAGTACCAAGATCTGTACCTTATTGTTTTTCTCGCTAAACTGCATTTAAAGAATATATCATTTTAGTTGTTTTAAGTATGAATTAGCATTTTACAAAAACGTCTTTTAAATTGAAGCAAAATAAACGAAATAAGCAAAACGTAACAATACTGGATATGCCAACCTGCTTGTATATAAATTGTAACATTTTCGAAGATTCCATTTCGCCTTTAATTCATAAATTGCATGCCTGCTGGAATTTGTGATCGCGTGAATGCAGAAAATAAAAGAAGAAGAATAAAATTTGAAGAAGTGAAAAATTCCATACAAAGTTATCACAGGGATTTTTGTATCTACATACAACAGACGCAGATCATAATCACAAATCTATATATAATAATAATAATAATATATTAATATGTAGCCAATAAACAACATGGGAATACTTCTCTGTAAGTAACATGGAAGACAGGATATCACGAAAGTAACACAACACATTAATCACAATCATAGCATTTAAACTGAAATAACCTTTACGTTCAGAAATTGACTTTCCTAATCATTGGGCTTACAAATTGGTATGTACGTACCGTCAATGCACCCAATGACACCAGGGATTCCATATTTCGTGTAGAAGTGGCGTTTTGATGCAGACTTCTCTTCATCGCTTTGGTTTAAATTGATGAAGCAGGGACAAATCTTCCTCTCCAACAGCGGAATTATTTGCCACAAGATATTGCAGACTGTGGTTCGAGAAAGCCCCAAATCTGCATCCTTGCCAATGACTCTTTGAAAGGAGCCCACATATAAAAATCGTAGCGCTGTAGCCTACTGCAAAATTGTTGGAACTGCTGTTTTTACGAGTATGATATCCGCTCTTATCAAATCGAATATTATTACGAATGTACTTTTGTCCATGCGGTAGATGTGACCTAGTAGAGAATATAGCAATATTAGAATATAATTGCAATGAGAAAATATGTAGCCATTCATTCTTACGTGGTGTCTGAAAGTGACAATGGGTTCGACATATATCTAAGACGTCTCCGACCTGCCATTTCCAATGACAACAGCTGTTTCCTCTCGATTTCGATCGCAATAATTCGTGCAAGTAGCATTTTTTAATTTATTTTTGACTACACTTAATTATTTATTATTATTTTAATGTAGTTATTACAGCGCGGAAAATTTTCAAATCACGCTTGGCAATCACACAAAATCGCATACTCTTTTCAATCAGCTGTTCATTCGAACATTAATGCTCGAAAAACTAAATCGTCGCGTTTCTTAGTACACTTAGGGGTTTTTTGCATGAAAAGTCAAAAACGTCGGCGTTTTCTAGCACATACCCGTATGTTTATCCATTGTTCGGACATACCCAAGTGAAATGTGACATATCTTTTTTTTAGTTCATGACCTTATGTCCTCTTTAGGGCGCTATAATCAATTTTATGCTTACAATATACAATATACAGTTTTGTAATGTGCTAATTAATCCCTGTCATTTGATACCCATCATGGTATCATTAAAAAAAATAAATTTTAAGTTCTTGACTTTATGTCCTTTAAAAGGCGCCAAATTCTATTTAATGTCACGTCACACAGCCTTCAACCAGCGGACGATGAAGACACTTCCAACGATGCCTAATTTGATAAGTAGTTTTGAAGTAATGAGGGAACAGATTAGCATCCATACAGTCAGTTAATAAAAAGAATTTTATTTACACAGGTGCGTTCCTTCAACTGGTTGAAGAGGAATCATCTCATCGGAGATATAGAAACTCGACAGACTGTGTCCGCTTCAAATGGCTAATTCTACTCTTTTCCGACAAGATCTCCACATTCCGTAATGAATCATGGAATAATCTATTATCCTCATTAGACAAAGATTCCTCGCCCTTCTGGAAACTGACAAAAGTCATTAAAAAAAACCTGGCCGATATCCTCATACTAAGAGGCAGCTCAACGCGTTTGTCTACACCTGAAGAAAAAGCGGAGATCTTAGCACAAACATATAGCCTAAATCACTCTATCTCTATCGACTTAAGTGACCCAATTACAACGTCTGTGGTCAGAAACTCCATAATTTTAATTGACTCATCTTCGCCCAGTCCGGAAGAGGCATATTACATAAAAAGCTCTGAATTGGCACCGATCCTAAAAAATCTGAAGTCTAAGAAATCCCCTGATGACAAGCTTCAGGCAGCTTTTGACTGTCTAGTTTTCTATTTCTCGAAATGGAAAATATAAGTAAACTCCGAAAAAACGCAGGCCATATTTTTTACCAGAAAGCGGAAAGACATAAACCACCCTAACAGTCACATAAAACTAAACCATGTCGACGTTAAATGGGCTTAATTCTAGATAAAAAGCTGACATTCAAAGAGCACATCAAATTTACCAAAAATAGAGTTAGCACTTTAATCCTTTTATTAACAGGAACTCACGCCTTAGCTTAGAAAACAAAATGTATCTATTTAGGTCCATTTTTCAAGCAGTTATCTTTTATGGGGCCCCAGTTTGGTCTGATGTCGCAAATCGTCATGTTAATAAACTGCAAGTCACCCAAAATAAGATAATCAAAATGATATTTAATCTGCCCTGGCACCATTGACTTGCATCACAAAGCAAATATCGAGTTAATAGTACACAGACGTGCTCGACTTTCCTTAAATTTTAAAAAAAAGTGTATCCAATCTAACTTTCTGCATATAAATAAATAGTATAGCACAAATACTTTAGTCTTAAGTGTAGATATAAGTAATAGTTATTAACTAAGTTTTTTTTAGGGTTTTTGTAAATCTTTTTATTATTGAGAACATATTGTTACTAATCCCTTGTATATGTCTAAGTAGAATAGGAAACGTAGCCTGATCTTTTATTTTTTTTAAAAAACTAATGCTAAAACACATACATGTAATATATCAAATTATTGTGAATAAATGAGTGAATGAATCTCATCAGTTAAATTTCTTAAAAATAAAATAATGATTTGGTCAGAAACATATAGTGTTCAAAAAACATTTTTGTTGTATATTAATAGAGGGTGTCATCACTTGCCAGTGAGAATAGTTCTATGAATTAACTGGTCCGTAACTACTCAAAATTATGCATTTAATTTAAACTTGAAACCTTTACCAAATACTTATAAATTCATTGTCATCCTAAACGCTCTTTCCAAAAGAAGCATATCTGAAGATTATCAAGCTCGAATATTTGGGTATGAAATTTTAGTTGTATGTGGCCCAATGAGCATATGTAAGTCGTTTATATTTGTGAAATGAGTCTGTAAAAATTAAGTTTAATAATCTGCTTAAGCGTCTAGTTGGTTTACTTAATCTATTAAAACTATTTTTTAATATCCGTACAAAGTGGAGGCTTAGGAGGATAGATGGCATCTCGGTGTACTTAAACTGAAGCAACTCGGTGTTGAGTTATTCATTTAAAGGAAACTCTTCCCTAGGTCGAAAGCTTTTCCAAATAACTCATTTGGCTTACTACTTATATAATTACGTTGGCATTTAAGCTAATTTATTTTAATCACGCAATAATCATGGACAAATTAAATAATAAAAAAATTAAATTATATACAATATTAAAAGCCCATATAATTGTGATCAGCTGGAATGTACTTACAAAACACTTCTTGGTATTCGATTTTAATTCAATATCAAATTATGCATAAGAAAGATTATGTCATTTTTATTAAAAAGAGTTGAATAGTTGCATTTCAATTAGGAAAACATTAAAGCTACAATGAAAAATGATGACTCTTTAGGTTAATTGACCTTTAATGGTTTTAAAGGAAGTGCTGCCTCTTTTTGTTTTTGTTGTCAGTTACAAACGATATTTTTTTTTTATTATGATCTTTAAATAAGTAACTAAATACACCCTAGGGGCGGGCAACTGGTTCTTGTCACTAGTGATTAGTGAAGTCAACATGCGTTGCATATTTAATGCTTCAGCGCCTCGTTGGACATTTCTTGTCCGTTTTTTTTGATACGAAGAAACATTGAAAATTTAATTAAAATTTATTAGGATCATAAATAAACATAACTAACGAAGAAAGCGCCCATGCACATTGGTTACAAAGATACTATACAAAGGCTATGTTGTATTATAAACGAAATACATATATGTATGTATGTATGTATGTATATATATAGTGGTATGAAAGTGTGTAGGTAAAAAGATAGATGAATGGTTGCTTGGATGAATGAACGAAAGCATGAATGTAATGGAATGGTGGTAATGACACCCGCGCGACTCTAGAATCCCTTGTGAGCGCAACCCTCTAAGTGCATGCGAACGACCCTTGAGAGACAGTGTTATAACTCGACTCGGCTCGAGTTGAGTCTTGTCTGAGCAGAGTTGGTTAAACAGCTGCATTCCATTCATCTAAACAAGTTGGTGAGTTGGCTTTCATACCTTACCTTTTTCTTAAACCCATTCTAATGCTGTTGGTTAATTCGGGCTTGCAGCACTTCGTGGTCGTTGTTATTTTTGTTGATTTTTTTTTCTGAGTGTCGAACACCGTGTGCAGGGTGAACGAAGCACGGTGCCCCTACAAATTAACTCATTGTCCGGCATCTAATAGGGAAACCATAAAAAATCGCGCACTCACCCGTTTGCATGACTGCCTGCCTAGGTACCCTTCACCTTTGCCATCATATTTAGTTTGTCTGGCTTTCGTTCTTTGTATGTCAATTAAAATTTTGCGCTACGTGCCACTGACATGCTGAGGTAAGCAAGCTACCAAACAAGCAAAGCAGACGAGCATGGAAGCATGGAATTTTACCATCTCCGAACAGGGGACAAAGTGGCAGACGGGCTGGGAAAATGTAAAGAAAGCTGTGGACAATGGGGCGGCAGTGTCCATTCGTGCATTTGCCGCGTCGCCAGTTCATTTTGTAGTCATTGTTTTGAGGTTGAGAAGGTGGCAAGTGTGATGCAATAACAATAGCAGCAGCAACATCAACAGCAACATTGTTAAGAGTTCCTGCAACAATTTGTACTGTTGGTTTTTGGTATTCTTTATCGTTGTTCTTATTGTTGGTTTTTCGAATGGTACCAAGTCAACAACAGCTTGCCCCTCATCGCCTCATCCTTCTATTATCCCCACTTACCAACAAACAAATAAATACTTTTGTAGCAACATCAGAGTAAAGTGCTGCGAACACTACACCCCACATTATGCAATCAGGTAAGGGGTGCGAATTGAAAAGCGGGTGCTACAAAAAAAAGAACAAAAAGAACAAAATGCATTTTGTCGCAATTAGTAGAAAATTGCAACGCAATCGCTAAAGGGCCTTCACACATATGGGAGAGGGTTTAGCACAGTCAAACAGACATGCGGACAGACAGTCAGATAAACAAACAAAAAGCTTACGAGACAGACAAACTGACAGCAAATCATATGCATCACAGGGGCTTGCGAATGTTGATGTTTTGCTCTGGTAAGCAACAAATACCCTTCATAATGCATGAGCATTCAAGACTCCCATAGGTGCGTGTCGGTAATACAAATGGAATTGATTAGATTCCTTGACATTTATATGTATATTGGCAACCTACAATTCCATACGAAATATGACCCAGAATTTTTTTCATTCATAAATATATGTACATATATATAATTGAACTCTGATTCTCTGGACCTTTGACCTTTTCCGTGATTACATTAATATCCTTTAACTTTTTTAAACGTGAATAGAAGCGCATGCAAGAATAACATACTACATAATGTGTACAATACAATTCAAGGATTTAAATTTTTATGTAATATACCATAATAAGTTGCGTATTAATATCTCTATTTATTCAAATGGAAGAAAGAAGCACCCTTTGTTCAAACAATATGTTTAGAGAGTAGTATAAGGTAACAAAAACATAATCTTATTACCGGGATCCTGGATATTCCTTCAAGAAAATCGAACTCGGTTCAACTACACCCTCGACAAAAAAAAAAAAAGCCGCATTGCCTTTTTTTTTTGATTTTTTCATTGTACCTGTTGTCAAGCATTCCCCCAATGTGATGATATAGGAATGCATTTCAAAACACAAAACGGAGTCTATTTTGGTGCTACAGGCTTTAATGAATGCGGAAAAATATAAAAATATTATACTGGACGGAATTGTATCAAGTTAATAGTCCGATTTTCAGGATGATTCCACAGCTTGTCATCGTGTTCGCTCTGTAAGCAATACTGTGATTGCTTGCCATCTAACCACATTTTATGAGTTCAATACAATATTTTTTAAAGTTAGATTGCAAGATTGAAAATGTTTGGTTTGAAGACATATCTGTGGAGTAGAAAATGTTATCAAAGCCAAGGGTGCCACTACAAAGTATTAATGCAAAATTTTATACAAAAAATGATGTGTTACCTCATGAAAAATAAACTTATTTGAATAAATCTAAAAGAAAATTATTTATTTATATGTGAATATTCCCAGATTTTCTATTGTTCTAATCATCCATTTAAGAATGATTGAAATTCCGCAAAATGACGAAATGTGGAGTTTGTTTTTAAACCAAAAAATAATTGCAATCAAAAATTCACCACATTTTACTTATTTTTATAATGTTTCTACTACCTCAAACTATGATTGCAATTGCAATGCTTTTTGTTTTTGTTGGCGGTGCATAATTTAATGTCTTTGCATAGAACATTTGTTATAAAATAATTAAACTTTGTGTGCTTCATAAAAATGTTCAGTTAGAACTGCTAAATTTTGTAGGAAGAAGCACCTCTTTATACATAAAATTCGAGTGTACGGATTTTTGTGCATCTTCTTTTCCTAAATGACTGGACCGATTTCGATGAACTTTTTGTTGTTGTACTTATGTCACCTGGATGGGTGTAAGCTATAGTTGGATCCGGTAGGTGGCACTGTTATTGAGATCTAGGCAGCTTTTACCAAATTTTTAACATTTTTTACCTAGCATAAAACCAATTTTAATATATTTTTTTAAAACAACAAATGAATGCCAATGAATCGGGCTGCATACTTATTTTTGTCATTTTTATTTATAACTATAAATATATGTATACTATTTAAAAGTATAAATATTGTGAGGAAAGAGATTAAAGTTGAAAAAAATCGCTCGAGTGGGAGTCGTACTCGCACATGAAGGGTTCTGCACTACCGAACAAGGTTTTAACACTATGTATGCAAATTCGTTGGACCTTAAACTTGTATTCATTAAAAAGACCTTAAGGTTTTTAAGATAGAAATATTTCTATGTATAATAAGTAGAGAAAACTTGTGTGAAGTGTATTTAAGCTTCAATAAGATAGAAGATTCTCAAATCTCATAAAAAATAAATAAAAATAATGTATGTAAATATTATTTATAATATAAGTATGATGAATTACTCATTACAATGCTTATTTAGTTCAACTTCAGTTATTAAAATAACTACAATAATTAAGATTGATAAGCTATGCAAATGAACCGGATGCTCTTATTAAGCTTAGCCATGGCTTAAATTTGGTTGAGCTTTGAATTGCATTCGCATGCATATGGTCAGTGATTTTTAGAAGAACAGTAGACGTTTTTGTTAATATTTATTATAGCAAATATTATTCAATAAATTAAGAACGACTACATGATATGATTATACTATAAAGACAAAACAGATTGTAGCACATTAACTTACATAATTTAAAAAAGGTCACAGATAATTTAAAATTCACTTATGACACTTCTCCCAATATCTTGGATCACAAAATTGTATACAGATAAAATATATAAGATAAAAACTAAAATGATTATTGTAAATCACGATTAGCTTTCTTTGATTTACATAAAAGTCTGTCGAAACTAGTTGGGGACATCAAGGTCACATCATGGTAATTACACGTTGCACTGACACACACAAATCAAATCAAATCAAATCAAATCAAAAGTAAGACAATCGAAGCGACAATCAAATGAAGATATAAAGTTAAAGAAAAAAGTGAAAAGTAGGAAACTAAGACGATTATACGAGTAGGTATAGAGTGAAAAAAGAAAACCAACGTTTAAATGAAAATCACGGAAGCGCACATTACAGATATAGTATGAACGAATGAATGAACATTATGTCTGACCTAAAGGCCCAAAGAGATGAAATTGTGTTTTTGCTGGCTTGACTTAAGGTTTCATAAGCACATCCATACATACTTACCTAGCATCTACTACCTACTTACCTTCACATACTACTAATACCCCTTTGCTTGTTGTATGTAAGTTGAATGTGGTTCGAAATGTCGGCAGAAGAAACTGATAAGACACAGGGGAAAAAACAAACAAGTGCTCTTTAGTCGTGTATACCCGACTACAAGATACTCTGTGCTCAAGTAGATCCGTATGGAATTCATTTTCACCAAGCATTGTGTATGAAAACAATTAATTATAAAGAAATTATCTTATTTATGAATTAGATATCATTTATTTTGATTTTGTATGTGGATTTTGATTAATCAAACTCTATATGTTAAAAAAAAAAATGCTGGATAAAATTTTGTGGTTACAGGTGTTTGTTTTCTTTTCATTTTCTAAGGGGCTTTTTTTTATAAATATTCCTTGCAAATTTTATCATTCTGGATCTCACATTTAGCATTAATTGAAAACTGCTAATAATAATTGATATCTGTTATCATAACAGAAAGATCTTGTAATTATGGTGGATGTTTGGACAGAAATTATATGGTAATTAATCGTTCTATTTATAAGTTTGTATCATTTGAATATGCATACTAATGGACGATTTACACTGCTTATTGGTTTTTTGCCTTGTTTTTTGTTACAATTTTGTTCAAATTTGATTTAAATATAAACAATATAAAATTCACTTACGCTTCATTTGGCGATTATTAGCCAAGCCAAAATTACATAAAAATGGTAACAATTTCCCAACACTGCTAGGGGAAGACCAGTCGACAGTAGTTTAAAAACCAGTTGTTTTCATTTCACAGCTTAAAAACTACTTTGGTTTCCATAAGAACAACCCTCAATTACGTCACTTTTCCCTGTGGTTGCTGTAAAAATAAGCAGTTTTTTCAACTGTTTAAAAAAAAACTGTTTATTTTTCTACGGTGTAAATCGACTATAAATATCAGTTTTCTAGCAAAAACTTAATAACCC
This sequence comes from Amiota communis, assembly GCA_037043315.1. Lineage (NCBI taxonomy): Eukaryota > Metazoa > Arthropoda > Insecta > Diptera > Drosophilidae > Amiota > Amiota communis. The sequence continues at coordinate 89,342 of JBAMAV010001656.1, read as the reverse complement.
TTTCTTGAATGTGCAGGGTATAAAAATGGTAACATGTTTAACCCAATGACATGGACAAATTTTCGCTTTCAAGTTAAGTTGATTACTACTTTTTGTTTTCATATACTTATAAATATAAAAGATATGTAAGATATGTAAGTTTATGTGTATATGTATTTATGTGATTAAGAAAAAAAGATCAGTGTGTTGAAAGTGAAATTATTGTACTTACTTACTTTGGAAAAATATGTGCAAGTTAAATGTTTCTAAAGAGAAAATTATTATACGACTAGTATACCAAGTAACATAAGTACAATAGTACGAGTATTTCAAGATAGAAATTTAAGTGTGAAAAATTGCATAAGTTTATCATTCAATTTCGTATTGCTACAATAGTAAAACGTAGTAAGTATTTCTCATCATTGATTTGATTAAAACTTTATCATCCAAAATTTCACAATGAAACCAATTGCATTTTTGCTTTCGAACATTTTCTCTTGGATTGTCATTGTTTCTATTTTCATGATGGCGATGATAAAGCAAAATCACAAGTCACGGTTGCCAACTGGGTGGAGATGCCTTAATTTAAACGCGTGCGCATGCGCGTGATATCTACAGATTTACTAAAATACCATAAAATTTTTACACAATTTTAGTTTTAATTTTTTCTATCATGAATCGTGTCAAGTGCGCATGTTCAGCGACCTGAAAAACTTGTTTGCACGCTCTTACTACTTGCACGCAAAGTCCACAATTGAAAAAATGCTATCATACATTTACCTAGTAGTAGACTGAGAAACGCTCTCATATATCAATAGTTTATTAAGTGTTTGTTACTTACTAGCAGGCATGCGAGCGAGCGAGTGAATGCAATGCGTGCAACAAGATTTTGTCTGGGGTAGCTGGAAGGTTTTCAGGTTCAGGTTGCTAATAATACGAGTACTTATTATGATAACAGGTGTGTCATTTATTGAAGGAAACACTACTTACAAAAGTAAATAGCGTCTGTATAAATTATAGTATTTAATTTGCCTAATCAGATAATTTACTCTTTGATGGCATAGAACAGCAGGACTCAGAATTGAGGTAGACGAAGTGAACTTTGGCATAATGATAAATGCGAATAATAAGTATGTCATTTTGTGTTAACCGCACGTGACATTTATAAAAAATTATATGTTAAAAATGTCGAGATAAATAACAAAATTTTATTGTTCTGTGTTTGTTTTTTCTTTCTTGTTTTGAAACAAAACGAAACCGCAAATGGAAAAATGGACAGAAACCATACAAAAACTTAAATGACATTCATGCTGGTTAGTGTTGACGTTTGATGCTGATGGTGATGATGATAATGATAAAGCATACGACGATTATGAAGATGATGATGATAGCGATAGTGATGCTGGTGCTGAGAATGGCCATGATAAAAATAATCACTTGTTTGCTTGCCTTAACCGAACCTCGTAAACTTTATTTTTATTTCATCGCAAGTTTTTCTATCAAGGACACAGATACCCTAGGACGTTATGCATAAATAAGGGTATGTTTGCCTCAATGGTAAACTACTCACACATTGGTTTACCACTACTTCCATATTTTATACTTATTTTATTATCCATCATTCATGATGTTTTTAACTCATATTAGCTGATAACGGATGTTCTATTCTATGCAATACATAGTAGCTACTAGAGTCATGCACGAATGCATTTGCAAGGAAACATTTCCAAATGCATCAGATATTCATTTCTTTTGGTGAAACGATTGGTATGTATTTGTATGTGATGCGCACTTGGTTCATTCGCAAAAAAAAAAAAAAACAAATGAATCAAATGAAAAAAAAAAAATGAAAGAAACAAATAATATTAAATGCCGCGAACAAATAAGTGCATATGAAAGAGATAGTCTCCATTCGTCAAACACATATTTGTTTTTAAACTTTAAAGAGTCATTGATCAGCGTAACCAACGGATGGAGAACGTTTTCATCGTATTTGAATGTTTTCCATTTGATTCATTCACATTTGATCGGCATTTGAAAAAAAAAAAACATTTGGTTTTTCTGAGCAAATATTTGGTATTTGCAAGTATCGGCACAAAAATCTATTTATTTTGTTTGGTCGGCTGAGTACTTTAAGCTTGCTTCACTCATGGCGGAACAAATGCCTTGTTTGTCGTTTCTAATGCATTCTTGCAAGACTCTACTAGGTATTACAAACATACATATATTCTGTGGCGTAGCTACTTTGGAGCATGCCGGGGCTGAACTCTAGTTGCCATCGGCCGCCATGTCGAAAAAATAATAATAATAACATATGTTGAATAAAAATTTTTAACTAATTCACTCAATTATTTTCAATTTCAAAATTACTATTTTTATTTTCAACAATATTTCATTAAAAATAATAGTTATAGTTTGCAAAGTTTTGTTTTAAAGTGTTAAAGTAATCTACTGATAAAGTAAAATAAGGTTAAATTAAAGTAAAATCACGGACAAAAAAGGAAACCCAGTGGTGCGTTTAAACGAAAGCAACGCCAAGAAAAAGAAGAGAGTGAACAGAAATTGGCCAAAATAGACAAATTTTTTACTCAACCTTCTACAATTACTATAATTTGAATTTAGTGATGATTAGCAGTTGTGTGGAGATACAGACTTTTTTCGCAACGATTCAATACTTATATAGCTTTTCGGGAATAGCATTAAGCGTTGGGATCTACTGTCAAAGCAGAAATCACTCTAAAAAAATTAAATCCGACTAGATGGTCTAGTAGAGTTAATACGATGTGTCTGCACACACAGCTTCGTTTTTTTGATGTAATCAAGGCATTATCAGAAGTAGTACTGAAAAGTTCCAATAAGGATGAGTGTAGCGAAAAATGCTAAATTGCGAGTTCGTATTGCTGTGTGAGTTCATGCATCAAATTTTGAATTATATCAATTATGCATCCAAAATTTAGCAAACAGGCAATATCGATTTAGACAAGGCAAGTAGAGCTTTAGCAGATGTGAAAACAAAACTTCAATTTTACAGAAATGACTTTGAATCGTTCAATTGCAAAGCCAGTGAAACTGCAAAAAAATATGACATACAGTAGATCCCAATTTTCATGAAAAACGACAAAAAAAAAATTTAAAAAACATTTTGATGAACTTGATTCTGATCACCGATTTCGAAATAGAGAAGAAATATATAAAACTACAATTTTCATTAACATACTAGACGTAATAATAGGCCAGTTAAATTCGCGTTTCATTGGCATGAGTGCAATCTGTCAAATATTTCATTTCCTATCACCATCCTTTTTACTCAAGGTTGATGAAACGACTTTGTTACAAAAATTAGATCCTTTCCAAAGTAAATATTTTGATATAATAGGCTCCAATTTTTCAATTCAATTTATTTATATTTATCACCATGTTCTACCTAAATTGACCCCAACATGGACTGTTGCACAATTATGTAAGGAAATTGTAAATAAATATGCAATGGTAGAATGCGACATTACGGAAGTGTTTACCGCAATTTTATTGTTCTATACAATACCAGTAACTTCCGTAACAGCCGAAAAATCATTTAGCAAATTGAAAATAATAAAAAATTGTTTAAGAAATAGTATGACTCAAGATAGACTCAAAAATTTGGAGCTCATAGCAATTGAAAACAAGGCGGCATCCAATTTAGATTTAACTGTAGTTATAGATGATCTAAGGCCAAAAAAAGATTGTAAAATAAATTGTTAAAAAAAAATTGTTGACTTTGTTTTATTCTCTTCTTATACTAACTGTACTCTACTAATTGTTTATTTTGTTCTAGCTTTACCTGCGATTTCGCACGGGATCCTTTACCCAGGTTGAACTCTATTCGGTAGTTTTTATGTGAAAGCGAAATAAACAAACAAGCTCTCACAATAATTATATTATATTAGGAAGTACCACTAAATACTATCTGCTGTGTTACACATAACAATTAGTAAGTAGTAAGCTAAGGAGTTTCATTTCTGCCCCGGGGCCCTTGCTGACCTAGCTACGCTACTGCATATATTGAGATAAAATAAGCATCAGTGAGGAGAATCGATCTTATATATTTTAATTTTTTAAAACAGACATCTGATATTTTTTCTATTGAGTCTTTAAATAGCTTAAAGCAGATGAAATGTTTGATGATGAAAGTTACAGAAACCTAGATATGATAGCAAGCATTAAAAAAATCTGTAATATTTTATGGTAGGGTAATTATTGTATCTAAAAATTATACATTTCCTATGAACAACTTTTTATTGTACTTCTTAAGTTAGAGAACACTTTTCTTTCTTAAAGTTATTAAAAATAATTTTGTGAACAAAATTTATTGAAATCAAAACGGTTTTATCTATGAATAGATATTTTTACTGGAATAGATAATATACTACAGCTAGAGCTCGCCGATTACTGAAAAATGAGGTCCCTATATAATATTGAATTCGAAATCATGTACTATGTTGATGTTAACATATTTATGTCAAGTATACCTACTATTTATGCTTTGTTAGGAGGTGAAAAGTATGCTATCTTCATTTTATATTTATTCCTGCACTACTAGAAGTAGTTTCATAGTCTTCATTTGGTTTTTATTCTTTTTGTTTTTGCCACCTGTCTATGTTTTCTATTTGTATTTTTGTTGTGGCTTTGGCTTTAGTTCACTTACCAGTCTGTCACTTCTTTCGTTTAGTTTATGTGATAATAAATTATTTAACAATTGTGGCTGACATTTTTCTCATGATGTGCATGTGGTTTTTTATATTTTTATTCTTATTTTGACTTTCGTTATTTTCCTTTTATATAGATAATATAAATATTCAAGAATTTCCTATCCAAGAAATACGAAAAGAGTCATAAAAATGTGACACTTTCATTTATCGTAGAAAATCTATTTAAATTTTATTTAAATTATTGAAAAATAATATGAAATTGAATTTCCAAAAGTTTCTACCCAGTGAATTTCATTTATATTATGAGAATAAGAATAATATTGGTAGTGTTCCAAGAATTAAAGGTTAAATATGAATGCATCAGTCAATGATATCTTCTCAGTGTAATTTTCTATGCTTTTCATAAAGATCCCAAAGGACATTGTAGTTTAAGTTCCTATATGATAATTTAAGTTATAGTATTCTAAGTATAAAACTGGAGGTAGTATGCAAAATAGAGCCCTGCACGATTCAAAACTTAACTTATCTTACTTATCCTCTCACGCTTAAGCGAGTATCAATATTCACACTACCATATCTGCACTATCATTTTCGTAAATCAACTAGTGTAGATTTGTGCATCAGTGATCTACGATTGTTGAATTTTTAACAAAGACAGTGTGATACCGAGTCATAGCAGAAGACATGAGTCGAACGACAGCATAGACAAAATGAGTTGAATGACTTGTATGCAAAATGTGATTGCCGATTGTCAACACTATTTAGTGTCATACAAAAATTTAGATCAATTTTTAAGGAAGTGAGAGAAAATTTTATTATGGTATAAAAAACTATACCCCTCATCATTAACTCGCTGGTTTAGAGGAGCACAATCCTTACTTGTTTACGAATTGACAACATCTTATCACCCTCACTCATTTACTCAATGTGGACAAGTGTCTTCCTTGTCATTGTCAAGTTGGCCTTACACGATGCACCTTTTGACATCAATGTCGTCATCTTTAAAGTTGTAATACTCTTCAAGCTCTTGTGAATGAGCATACAGAAATAAGTATTATAAGTACAATATTATTGATTTGACTTACTTTTAGGGTAGAGTCAGTATTGATAATAATTTCAATAGTCCTACGCAATCTACACATGACACAAATTTCATAGAGCCAGTATTTATATTATTGTAATTTCAATTCACCACTAGTCATATGAAATATGCGCCATCATCATATAACTATTGGTGTATTGAGCACACATATTGGGAGCCATACGATCCAGTAATATTAGGACCTTGAAATTTACATGGTTGGTGAATATGGCTGTTAGTGTCTAAATTTGAGTTCGATAAGACAAAAAAGTTTTTCTAAAAAGAGCATTAATTTGAATTTGGGTCCGATTCGAGTGTATGCTGCTAAGATTTCGGTTACTCAGGCGCTTTGTCGCATTTCAGAAAGTGCAAACATCGTTGTTGAGGACGCGACGAAAGTATTGATGAGTAAGGGCAATGTGACCGAGTCGGAGGCGCACAAATAATTTAATTGCATTTCGGTGGCATTGAGTAAGGTAAATAAATGACACCAGTACTAAAACAATTGTAGTGATGGCATGTGTTATTCCATGAAATCCGGTCTATCTTCCGAATATGAGATTTAATTACACGGAGGATATCGGTCTTTCTGAATATGTTGACTGTGTGCAGTTGTTCTTTTAAGGCGAGCTTAGCACGGGGACTAAGCTAAGTTCATTACTAAGTATTTTGGCATGGCCTGGAATGCATATGATTTTAACATGTTTGTGCTGAATAAGTTGGAGTAGCGATTGTGCTAATATTGTTGGCGTTTCGTATGGAGTCAATAGTTGAATTACTGCTCGTGCAAATAATGACCATCGATGAATTATTGACATCACATTGTGCAGCTTGAAGGACTCCTGCAGTGAAAATGGAATAGAAATTTAAAATTAATTTAGTTGATATTTTTGTATGTGACTAGTTTACAAAGCAAAATAAGTTGCTTCTGAAGTTTTTGATCCATGGGTGAATACTTTATTGAAACGAACTCTGTATTTTTCTGATGAAGAGTTCTTTTTTGAGACACTCGCTCAAATATTATAACACTTTGAAAGTGAAAACACACAATAAATATATAAACTTTGAAATGTTGAGAAGGGTTAAAAATGAGGTAAACTAAAAATACTAATAAAAATAATCAAATATTCAATATTTCAAAATTTAAGCTACCAAATACGTTGAGGAAACAATAATTTTTAAGTCTTTTAATAAAAAAATTTGCATAATTGATCGGTAACCACTATTCACCATATTTAAAGATTTTTAAATTGAACAATTTGTGCAATTTGAAGTTGTTATTGAATATTTAAAACTATAATTTGTCAAACACTTCACAGTTCACCTAGTACTGCTTGTCTGTCTTGACATAAATCACTTATTTCAGTTGCGTTATCCAATCTTTCGAATTCTATGTAGTATCTCTCTTTTAAATCTAATATAAACTTTAGATTAAAAATTCAATAAGAAATTAATAGAACTACTTCTATTTTAGGCTTATTGTATTGAACAATTTATATGATTAAACCACAATTAATTTGTCCAGAGAGTATCGATTATATTTGCTTCGAAAAACTGAAGATTTCAAATTTAACTGAAATTTCTGAAGAGTATTATAGATGTGGCAAGACCAAACATAATGATTTTTATGCTATTACTTCATTTGCAGACAAAATGACATATATGACTTTCAATTGAATGATTTCAAAATTGTCATTGTTCAATTCTTGTTGTCAACAATCACAAAATGGTACAATACAAATAAAATAAAATAAAATAAAATAAGAAAAGGCATTAACTTCAGTTAAATCGATGGTTATATACATTTCATACAAGACACAATTCAATAGCATAAGAAATATTTTATTGATCAGTTAATATGGAAGCTAAGTTAAGTTCTTAGTAAGTCGATAAATCGTCCGGGTTTAACAAATTTTGTATTTACCATATATTGCAATATTGATTGATACTCCTTAAATAAATTCCATGCAGAATTACTGACATATATGTGTAATTTTTGAATATTGTAAGTCACTTACCATAAACCAATTAATGCAATATTTTCACTTTTATTTTGATTTAGACTCATTAACTTAAGAAATGTGTAGGCAGGAAATATGTTACAGACATTGGGGCTTCTTTGGAAACTAAGAACTAACTAACTGAAAAGCTAAGAACCTTTAATGGGCACGATGATTTGTTTTATTTATTACTATATTCCATATATCTTTATAAAGTGATTAAACCATTCTCATTATTTTATATGAAGTGTACATATAGCAATTTTTTCAAAAGCGTTCAATAAAAATGAAAGAAGATAAATATTGTATTGTATATAAATTGTATTGAGTAACGAACAAAAAGCCATTGTACGAGTATCTAGTTTTTTATACTCATACTTCCAGTAGTATACTATGTGTACAAGTAAAATTGTATATGACAATATACGATACACATACGTACATATAAAGCTTTTTGTATTCAACATAATAAATCAGCAAAACTTATATGTTATATGCTAGTATGTGAGTTCATATGGTAAAACTATCAATAAAGCTTTCATTTAATTATTTGCAGTGACTTAACTCAAGTCTTTCAGAATATTGTACTTAATGTCTTAACTTCGATTCACATGACAAAAATATCTTAAGATGCGACACACATTTGGATTATGCCCATCTAATAACAACAAAATATTAACTATTTGTATTCAACTAGAGTACATAAATTTTGTTTCTACAGGTATTAACTGATTGATAGATTTGTATACAAATCCATTGGTACTTTGAAACAAAAACAAAAAAAAAATGTTGTCTATTACTATACAATACAATACACTACAATACTTACAATGTATCCAATACTTTATACAATACAATAGAATTATAAGAGTAAATATACATATATCAACATTTTGTGGGGGTCATATCACAGCTATTTTTGGAAAAGGAAGGGCGGTGTGGTCTCTAAATATTGCATTTAATTAGTTTTTATAGGGTTTGAAGAAAATCATAAGAATTTCAAACTGATAATACCAAAACTATGTAAATTATACGTATAAATTTAATATCACGGTGCCGAGCATCCCATTGGATATATATCCGCATGTTAGGAACAAGGCCTATCTAAGCCTCTGCTGTTCTGTGGGTCACAGCACCAGGTTGTATAACACAACTCCACGTCGAGCTCACACTCTACCCGCATTTGGGTACAACCATAGACACCACGATACTCCCATAAAAGGGCCGTCTCCGCTGGCCAGGACAGAACAAGTTTCAATGGCATCTGACCACCCGTGGTACCATTGTCCCAACTGATTTGCCAGTCAGTCAGAATTTGCTCATTCAACAATCTTTTGCACTCAATTCGACCTAAGCTTTCCACATTAAAACTATGCAACCAATCATCCTGCAGCAACGGTAATCCTCTCTTTATTTTGAAGCCAATAGCCTTACGCCTGACCTCTTAATCAAGAGGGACCACACCAAGCAACATCAGCAAAACCTCAGTAGAGATAATGCGACACACAGGCACACAGTTGAACCTGAAACTTCGAAGAATAAGTTGGTTGCTCACTACAAATTTGAAGCTTATCCTGCGTAATAAGCTGTTACCGTAAAAGGCCATACTGAATCCGGTATGGGGCACTGCAGCCAACTCAAACCTAGAAATCCTACAGAGGTTTCAGTCTAAGCTACTGCGGAGTATTGTAGGTGGTTTGTCAGTCACCCACCGAGATTTGCAGATCCCAACAATATATGAGGAGATTGTCAGTAGCAGTATCAGTATCAGAGATATCAATAGGTTGGATGCCCAAGTCAACCACCTGTCTATCATCCTGCTGGACAACAGCAGCCAAACGCGACACCTCCCATTTCGCATCCCGGATGAGTGATCTACTCATCCAAACTTGCTTAATTGACTTATAACTTAAGATAAAATTCGCTGGTTGTCATCTGTCGATAGTTGCAAATGCATCACAGCGTCAGTAGGGGAATGGCAAAAAATCTAATCTGTTTCAAAACAATCAGAGTTTTGCTAATAAATGGAGAATTTTGAAGCACTTCGTTCTTAATTTTTAAAACACAGTAAAATTTGCAAACGTGTATGAATTTCTTATTTGTGTTTAGAAATCAATGCTTGCCATTTACTTCTTAGCGTTCCGCATCCATCTATCTATGTCATGAACCGTAATAGGTAGAGTGTTAAAATGTTCACAGAGTGTGTATTTCTACATATTGCCACCGGAAAAGTGGGAATTTCCATCATTTTTATACGTAATCAAAGCAGTGTATTACTGCCACACTGCTATCTTTTGTCCATAACAATTTATGTGCGACTGATAATGCAGTGTGATGTTTGAAAGCAGTCCTCATATTGAAATGATTTAAATTTGTAGAAGAAATAGAAATGCTCACAAGTAGAAGATGATTGAATGATGTGAAATATTAGGTAACTAAATAAAAATTCCAAAATTTATTCTCTTGACCCTCCCGTTAACATACCTTGCACGATGGTACAGAACCCTTCATGTGCGAGTCGGACTCACTTTTGACTGTATGTCTTTTATTAAAGATTATTACACTTAAGTAATGATGACTACGTTTCAATTGATCTATATGACAAGTTTAATTTTGAGTCACTTTTTCGAGCATATTGGCTGGAATATTGTTAATGATAAAAGTAATGTTGTCTTCCAATGCTGCAATTGACTCTTATGGGCATAGACGATTGGTTTAAAATTAGTCTAAAGGCGTCAAATTGCACGATCTATGCGGTCAATTCCCAGTCCATAAAGCCAGATGAATTGCTCACCGAACTCAGTTATTCTATGTTATATATTAGAAGCAGTTATGTGTACGTGTTACCTTGGTTTGAAAATAATAAATAAATAAATAAAAGAGAATCAAATTTGAAACTACCAATACAGACTGATTATTATAAAATGAGTCATGATTGAAATTTAAATTTCCCCTTCATTTGTATGGTTCCCTACCCAAAGGGTACCAACGGGACCCTATTACTAAGCCTACACTGTGAACCGTAATATGTAGAGAGTTGAGAGTGTGTAACGGCAAATACTAAAAATAAAATAAAGTTAAAAAATAAGAGGGGTACACATTCAAACCCAAATTTAAAGTAATGTTCTTAATAGAAAAACATTTTTGTTTCCTGTTTTATCAAACTGAAATTTGGACACTATAAATGTGTGTATCCTAGGAAGGGTACCTCCCATACAAATCCAAATTCAAATTAAAGTTCTTATTACCTTTTGTTTTTCATTTTGGTTAATTTTTTGTAGCGTACTTTGGGTGCCATTTAAATATTTCACATTTGCGACAAAAACAATTTTATTTTACATAACTTCAGACAGAGGTACAAGCTGTACGTCAAACCATTTTCATAGATAGTGTTAAAACCATGTGCGGTGGTACGGAACCCTTCGTGAGCGAGTCCGACATCCAATTGAACGATTTATATTATTATTATTATTGATATTTATTTGTTTAATCCTAGGTAATTGAAATTATTTTTAATCCACTTAGTATATTTAGAGAAAGCATTCGATAGTGTTTGGATTATAGGACTAATACTGAAACTAATAAAATATAAATTACCCTTACACTCCTTAATTCTGTTACATAATATGATCTTTAATATAACTTTTTTAACTTTTCATAACGGCACAGCTAGTAGTAAAGAATTCATCATTGAAAATGGCTTACAACAGGGAACTGTGAATACGGCGGCGCTATTTAATATGTACATCCTCAATCTGATAGAGATTATTGAAAACATTATTGCTTTTGCTGATGATATAATCATCTACACCAGAACAATTCAAAATATCAATAGAAATTTACAAAATGATTTCAATAAAGTAGAAGACTACATAAAACAATGGAAACTTAAAATAAATGAAAATTAATGTCAAGCCATATTGTTTCGACCCCCAGTAAATAAATGTAACTACGATATTAGGAAAAACTGGAAAAAATTTCAAATAATTTCTGAAACTTCTAATGAACATCTGCACATTACAAGCTCTGCCAAGCAGGAGTCAAGGAGTCCATCATGATAGATTTTTATACTTAAACAAGCATATAAATGAACATCTAATTAAGGCAAGAAATACATTTTTTTGCCATCAAAAACTGTTTTATAGTGGCTACATAAATAAACGTGTCAAGATATTAATGTACCAATCCCTCATTAGACCTATAATGACTTATGTTTGTAATGTCTGGTTCAATATATCGCCCTCTTACATGGAGCTGATAAAAAAATTTAAAAGAAAGTGTTTAAGAGCTTGTACATCTCTCCACAGATCTAGTTATGGCAACTACACTAAATTTATTTCGAACCAAAAACTTTATGATGCAGCCAATATCCAGAGAATCGATAACTTCATAATTAAGCTAATACGACAACATATAATTAATTACCTGTGTGGACTGTCCAGAAAATAATCTAATTATGGGACCATATTATGGAAGCGAGGAATACCTAAACGAAACCTTGCTAACAGGCTTCGTTCCTTCAGAAGCTTTTCTGCTTTTGGAGAATAGAGGTTTAATGCAAAGCCCAAGTGGTATACCGGTGTTTTACCACCTCCACAGACGGGCCAATATCAAAGCTGTAGATTCAGACCAAATGCAACAGCAAAACTGGAGATTTGATAAAAGCATACCGTTTAGGGATTCGAAAATTAGCAATAGTCGATTTTGGTGGCTGTTTGAATAGCTGTATTCCCATTCCTACTCCCACTCACCCCTCAGTCCCATCACATCATTTTATAATATTTTTATCTTATATAGCTAGTAATATAATGTTTTTGTTCATTTTTTCGTTACAATCAATGTATATTAGGGTTGGGCTTATTTGTATGAAGGTAAAAAAAAGTGTTGTAACTATGGGTCTCAGGGTTTTAAAATGTTCCTTTTGGTATAAAACAATGAAGTGTAAAGTTTTAGCCCGATCGAATAATATTTCGAGGTGGCGACTTGTGCTTATACTTTTATTTTGTATTTTTTGGCGAAGATAAGCTTTCTTGCAAGAGATTAGGGTTTTACACATAATAAAGGAAATTATGTTTTACAATAATTATATAACTTTTATTGAAAATAAACAAATATGATACATAAATATAAAATATGTAAGCATAACATATAAAATCAATTAAATAAGGACTTTTTAGTATTAAACGGAAATTTGCTGGTATATTCTTTTACGACTTGCAACAAATTTTGAAATTCACTTTCTTTGGTCGTTAGGTTTTTATTATAATCCTGCATGAGCTTCACACCACGCTCTGCCGTGTCATTAACTACTTTAAGTTTATTTATTTTTTTTAGCATTCAAAAAATCTTCATCATCATCCCATTTAGACGGATCTTTAGTCAAAAACGCTCTTGAAATTTTAAAACGATCGAAAAACTGAACAGTTTTAGCGGTGATGAAATCAGATAGTTCTTTCGTAATAAACATTGGTAGATCTTTTTCTTTCAAGATTAGGCGTTTAACAGAAATGTTGTTCTCGTCATCAATGTGAAGTGCCAATAATTGTTCCGCCATTTGTCGTTTTTCAAGGTAGGAAACGTTATCGTCCAATAACGCGAGTGCGATGTTCTCATCTGCTAGATACCACAAATGGTTGCATGCTTTTTTCAGTACTGCTGTTGAAATTTTTTCATCTACTTCCTTGTAATTGTAAAAATATCGCGTATAAATTTTAAATCTTGATTTGGAGCTTCAACAGCAACAGTTGCACGAAACCAAACTTGTACATAAAAAATACATAAAAGCGTACAATGAAAATAGATATATCGCGTAAATATTTCTCCTCTCCTTTTGATAATTTAAATTCTTCTCGAAACATATATATCTTTAACGTATAAATCGCCTTGGACATCCAGCGTGCATGATGCATCGGACCAGGCAATCGAAAATGATGTCCTTCACGAATTGACCCCAAAAAAAGTAGAGTTAACTCTAATAACACTGTGGAACAAATTCAGGTTAGCAAAAGTTAGGTCCATTCTGAAAGTGGCGGGTGAAAATAGAGGCTAAATTAGAAGACCCGTATCGCGCCGTTTGTTTATGTTAGTTCGAATTTTTTTTTAATCGACCTTCGAAGTTTGCAGTCAAATGCCGATTTTCAGCATATTGCTTATATAGTTTTTTGGCTATAACTCGTCGACTAATTGATAATGTTTCTTCAAAACCAACACTGAATAAAATTAGAACATAAAAAATGAGAAATAAATTAATATTGAGCTCAAAAACAGCAAGTTTTGTATTATGATTGTATGCCTAAAGCGCAAATTATCGACTAAGACAATTTTTTTTGCAAATGAAATTTATTCAAGAAACTGAGAAGCATATTATAGACCACAGAAAAAGCAAAAAAGACTTAGTTTTGTAAAAAATATTTTCAAAAAACATGAAAAAAAATAAATTTTCCAACATTTTGCTTCATAAGTACCCCAAAAGTTTTCAAAATCAATTTTTTCAAAAATTTCAATTGTTGCACAGGTCTCTAGCAATAATTTGGCGTTTACAGATCGAAAAAATATCAATTAGTCGACGAGTTATAGCCAAAAAACTATATAAGCAATATGCTGAAAATCGGCATTTGACTGCAAACTTCGAAGGTCGATTAAAAAAAAATTCGAACTAACATAAACAAACGGCGCGATACGGGTCTTCTAATTTAGCCTCTATTTTCACCCGCCACTTTCAGAATGGACCTAACTTTTGCTAACCTGAATTTGTTCCACAGTGTAATTCTACATAATCAGTACGCGCATGGTCTCTCACAATTCAGTTTGGCAAAAATCGATTATTTCTTCCTTTTTGTCATTTACCTGTTTAGCTACATAACTATTTGTCACACCAAACTTAAACTTATGGTGCTGAATATTGTTCCAAGAATTTTTAAACCTTACAAAAAGGGGAACATTAGTTCCAGCACCCGATTCAAATGCAGCACGTAAAAATATTTCACTAATGTGATGCCTGCATGGAAGGTATAATAGGCTGCGACCTAATAACTGCTCTAACAAAACTGCAGCTCCATTTAATCTTCCGGAATTAGATGCAGTTGTATCAAAACAGGCTGCCACAATTTGATCGTCGATCTTCCATTCAGTCAACAAGTTAAAAGTTGCATTTGACATTTCTAATCCAGTTGAAGCAGATAGCTTTGGTACTCCTAGAAGTTGTTCGCCTTCACTGTGTGAAATGATGATCGGCAAGCGTTCCACCTGTTGAAGATGAATCTGCATCTGTATTCACAATTTTCATTTCCTCTAAAATCAACAACGGTGAATCGGCTTCATTCTCTCTCCCAGATGATGATACAAGCCCTGCTATGAACGACGGTTTGACTAAATTACGATTACAAAAAGACATATGTTTCCTACCTTCAATACTGGAAGATGCAATTTCAGCAACGCGATCTGCCTCTCTTCGCTTTCGAGCTTGATGATTCAATTCACGTTCTGCCTTCCGTTTTTCTCTTTTAGCTGATAGTGAATCTAATCCAACTAAATGGCCTGGGTGTCCATCCTGTCGCTGCATTTCAAGAAATGCTTTATCTTCTTCAATTGACATCATCGTCATAGCTTCTGCGTGAGCGATATCGAACAGATTATTTAAATTGGCAACAAAAGCCCTTTCATTTGCTCTGAAAGACTCTTTTGATTTATTTCTATTTTTCAGGAGACCTTTCCATTCCTTGAATAGTTTCTCTAGTTTCGTAATGCTATGGTATTCTTGACGAATAGGAATTCGCGCCTTTGACCAAATCACTGAAGCTTCTTTGATGGTCAGTGCTGCACTTTCGCGTACAGTTAATCGCACTTTATTATGAATGTAGAAAAATACACGCAATACTTGTTTTATGGAAGGCAACTTGGATCCCAGAATTTGAGCATAGTCATGGCCAACTAAAAAAAACTATTACATCTTGCACTTAATAATGAAACAGACTAGCTTTACACAGAACAACAATTAACATGTGCGCGGTAAAAAGTAAAAGATTGTATAGGTGTTCTTAAATACAATAATAAATTCGACACTGATAATTTAATAACAAATATAGTGCTTATAAATCTATTAAATAACAAGAAATGAGAAGTTCTAAAATTTCAATTGTATGGTACGTAAGTGGAAGATTTAAGTGTGTATGCGACAAGGCGGTTAACTGCCTGGACGTAACTACACCTCCACTATTATGTGGTCCTGTATTTGTACTCGAAAAGTAATTACTAACTAATAACAATGAATAACAGGGATTTTGACAAAAACACATTAATTAAGAAAAACAATATTTAAGAAAAACCTTTAAAAACACTCTCTTTGAGAGTGATATTGAGTAACAGAAATTTACCTATTACTCAAGTAGAAATGCATTAAATAACAATTATGAAAAAATTTGAATACAATGAATATAAGAAAAAATATAAAAATTTGTAGAGTAAACGATATTGAACGCCACAAGATGTTCTTTAATCCAAAAATACTGATAAAAAATTTACGTTTTTTTTTATTTTAACACTTTATAGAGTTTTTGCTGAAAAATACCTGAAATTAGAATTTCATCTCAAGTCGCCACCTCTAAAGATAGTCAGATCAAGCTGAAATTTTACATTTTTTCCTTTTAAACCAAAACAAACATTTTTGGACCCTGAGACCTTTGGCAACGTCACTTTTATAAATAAGCGGAACCCTAATGTATATAGAGGTATATATCATGTTCATAAATTATATAAGAACATATTAAGTAACTCCAAAAAGAGAATAAGTTAACAGAATACAAATTTCACTAGAGTGCTCGTGCTAGAGACAATGTGTAAGTTAGTATTTATCTAGTATATTTTGTTTATTTAATTGTTATAATTATATTAAAAATTGTGAAATAAACAGCTTAAAAAAAAAATATATATATATATGCTGAGTTTAGTTGTTTACTAAGCTTTCAACTGCGCTATGATGATGATGAATATAATATTAAAAAAATAAAAAGATTGACAAATTATTATAATGGTTATTATTATTATTACAATGTTTTATTATATTTTAATAGTTTATTAATTCATATCGGATCAATTGAACTACCGTGAGGGTATCTATGTACATATAGATTGTTAGATAAACCCGCTCAAAACATAATGAAAAACTTAGCAAGAAACTCTGCTTAAATTAGAAGACAATTTATTTCTGGATAACATAAACATTAAATTACAATAAAAAATGGTTATGTCGATTAAATTCGAAATTCTTTTTTTTTTAACCAAAGATTGTCATAACAAAATTATGTTATACAATACAATATAATATTTACTCCAAAAGTTGAACATTATCATGACTATAGTAGTCTGATGATTGGGAAAAAAAACTTTATAATGATAATGGTGATGAAGAATGTTTAAACAAATTCCAAAAAAAAATCACATTCAATCATAATGGTTTACTTTGTAAAAGAATGGAGCATCTTTTTTTATCTGTTTTCTTTGCTTACTTTAACAGTAAACCGCAATTTTAATAGCAAGAGTGCGCTTTTGATAATGGCGAGTGCTCACATGGCCCGTGACCGGAAATCGGATTGAAGACTCACGAAAGAAGTGAAGTGGGTGAAAAAGAACTAAATGGCAGTGCAGTGCTTAAATTATTATGATTTTCCAGCTCGTTAAAGCCACTTCAATGCATCGCGGTCAACATGGTTTGGTTTCGCTTCATGTTGATTCATTTTTCATGTCCTTCGCAAATTCGATGGTACATTAAGTTTGCTCAAAAGTTTGTAACACGGTGATAAAAGACTCCATAGTGACATAAGTATATAAATATTCTTAATCAGTTCGACAAGGCCAATAACTTCGTTTGTCCGTATGTTAGTCTCCCATTCCCGATAACATCGATTGAAATATATCCTGAAATATTTAAAACTCTACAACGTATCTTATCTATAGAACAAGGGAATGAGTTTCGGTTTCTGCTTAGGTTAGAATTTTCTTAGAAAAGTTTTAATAGACTTATAGACTGATATGACAAAAGTATATGCAAAGCTTAGAACATCCATGATAAACAATCTTAAGAGTTTTTACGCATTGAATATAAATGTCGGAACTGTTAGAGCTTCACTTCAAGCAAATACAATTGTATTCTAATTAAATGGACCTTGATGAGTGAAAGGTATAAAATTATGTAAGAAACTGAATGTAGTTACTACTTTTATTGTTCTTCTGGTTTTTTGTTGATGCTGCGCATTTTTTATGTTGTCCTTTGCAGGACACGCGTAACAATAAGAACAACTTTTTGTGTAATTTTCCCCAACGTTAAATTTCTTTTAGTCATTTTATAGTTTTTTCAATGCACCATCAAGTTTGGCATACAAAAATCAATTTATTGTCTGATTTTTCTCCATATGCGTGTACTATATAATTGTTTGATGTTCAAGTAATGTAAGTGCAATACATATACACATATATACTCTTATGAACATTTCACTTCCGCGTTCTTTAATTCACATTTAATCAAATGGTTTTATGAAGATGACATTAAATTGCTAAGCATGTGAAACGCAATAATGAAAACCCATAAACACTGGGTGGGTGAAAAGGTGATTGCGTTTTATCTAATCGATGATTTCCTCTGCTTTTATTTGTTTTTGAACGTCATATAAATGTCAAAAGGATATTAACTTAAAATATCTAAAAAGGTATTCGATAGAATTGTGATTCCAAAAATGCGAAATTTGATAAACCATATTTTCCTGTATTAATTTAAAAAAGAAAAATCAGCCAGAACATTAACTTTAGTTCACAGAAGCCCCGCTTTAAAATGCCCTTGTGACAAAAAAATGCATCTGTACGATAGTTGAGGATAGTATGCATACACACTTACTGACATTCATCGCTAAATAAGTAGATTCCACTAGGCACGTTAATCATTTCAGTATGTTCTTTAAGGGATCTCCGAGCATGAATTTGAGTCCTGTTTACACTATTTTGAATGGTGCAAAAAATACGAGCAGCTAAATGATAATTATGTTAATATTATCACCACTGTGTTCGGCCTCGGTCAAGCAAATAAGAATTTAATAGTTCCAAGTACAAAAGCTCTTATTAGAAATGTTCATAGCCGTTCGAAATATCTTTGTTTCATATGAATGTATGCTCGATGTGATGCATAATAAGTAGAGCTATTTTTGAAGATACAACAATTTTTATAATATATTATGAATCCCTATGAAGATATAACAATTTTTCCTCATTTTAGCCAAAACCGATTTTTTTTAGTTTTTAAAAATGTATAAAAAGTAGAGATTGAGCTAAACAATGACATAGTGATTCTAAACTGTAATTGAGTCACACTCATTTGAAGGGAGAGGCACAGTTTACTTGATTGATTGTGACTCACTTTGATTCAATTGCTCCCTAAACTGTGATTACCAACCACAGCTTAAACAAAGTAAACTGTGTCTCTCCCTTCAAATGACTGTGACTCAATCACTGTGTAGAATCACTGTGTCACTGTTTAGCTCATCTCTAATGAAAAGCTCAACAACGTAATGCAGAAGAACGAAACACACGACAACGAGTGTGCAAAATCTAAATTGTAATTCAGCACAGTGTGTTAGACCGAATAAATTTCGCCTGAGCACGTGGTTGAATGCTGCATCGTTTTGTTATGCAAAAAACTTCTCATCTATTAAAAATATTGTGCTTGCCCAGGAAAGTGATACATATGTCAACATTGCCTTGAAAAAATGCGTTGAGCAAAATGACAAGGAACTTTTAAAGGAGATGTTCAGAATACATGACTGACCATACAAGAACAATTGACAGTCTGGATGTCAGTCAAAAACAAATAATCGGGACCTGAGCTAGCTAAGCTAAATAAAGTTTTAACCAAGATCTGGATGTATATTTCTTTGCACAATTGTCCCAAATTTGGTTTATACGTATATTTTCTGCCCCCAAGACGACTTACCCCATTTAGTTCGGTTTGGGCCACTATTTCATATAACTGCCTTATAACCAGTCTGGCCGACTTGCACCAACTTTGTTGTTTTTAACACTACCAAGCAAAAAAATGTTTTTTGAACTTTTTTGTATGGAATATGCTTATTAAAGTTTTAACACATGCAAATAAGGTGAAAAAAGGGCAAACTGCGGAATGAAACCAAATAAGCTGGAAATTCGGATATGACATCAAAAGTCTTGGTCTGTGTGGGTACACCACAGTTAAGATATTCAAGGTCTAATGTCACAAAAATCAGTTTCTTGTAAATATCTTGTTTCCTATGCTTTAAATGACAATTAATGTTTAAGCAAAAGTTGTAGAGCAGAAAATTCTCTTGGTTTTACTATTTATTTATAGAGTTAACCGTTCTTGAAATAGAGCACAACCAGTGGGTAGCGCTTAGCCGTATAACAAAAAACAAACAAAAATGTGTAAATATCGTGCAACGGCAATCGGCAAACTGCACAATACAAATATATGAAAAAAGTACCTGGCATTCCTTAGATAACTAGAAAACAATCCCAAAAGTTATTATAGCGAAACATAAAATTTGTGAGATAATAAAAAATAAAAACTAGGGATATCTGCGTTTAATCAAAAATGGCTCCACAAAGTTGTTTAAAAATGCGTATCTGGCCTTAGTTCATTATGAGACCCTATATTCTAACTAGGGAAACAATTGTTTGATGTATGAAGTATGCTCACACTACTTAATCAGCCATTACACCCGCAATTTACAAAAATCTGTACACTCGAATTTTATATATAAAGATAAATAATGAAATTATTCATACATTTTATTTCGTTTTTTTTTGTATAGATAGTTTTTGTTTTCAATTCTAGCTCCTTCGTGCTAAAACTTAAGATAAATTTTATGTAATGCATTAATGCTGAACCAATTTGGCTGTGCTACTTCTCTTCTAATTCAAAACATTCTTCTCCTAGAACAATGAGGCAAAAAGTGAACTATCAAGTGGGATACTGTCTACTGTTTGTAAATGCTGTGGCAAGTGGAACCATCAAATCCATAGCTGACGTTGTGAAGTATTCCTTAGATCTCCTGTTAAATTTTAAGTAAGCGATAAACTATGTGATTTAAATTTTTTTCCAAAAATGTGGACAAAGAAACCAGACTGGTACATTTTGTCTGATAGATGTCATTCACTTACAAAATCAAATTTAGCTATGCTTAATGTCTTTCAATACAACAATTTTGTAAACGATGATACAGATAATGATAATTAATGAATATTTTTTGCATCTTCAATTTCATTTTCAAATGATCTTCAATAAATATTGTAGATTTAACAATTTTACTTACAATTTTTGCCTGTTTTTTCTAACAATTTCTCAATAATTTTCGTCCATTTTATTTAATAATTTTTACAGCCTCTCATCATAAGTTAATGACTTCAGTGATCCCAAAGAAAATGAAGTGGATGAGGACGGGCTGTGCACAATTAAAATGAAACTGGTATGAATTTCAATCACCAAGTTGGAATACAGTGTACGAGAGGAACCCCCGGCCGACACAATCAATCGCATTCTAGAAAAAGCATTTTGTTTTTAAGTGCAAATACAATAAACAGTGTACTTTACGAAAACCCTTGAACACGGGTTAAAAAGTAATATCTCCATCCCTGCTACATATCGTATTCTACTTTTTACGATGTCCTTATAACAAATACTAACCAATAAGAAGCTAGTAATTAACATCATATCATATTCCACATAATGGGTTCCTAGCTAGAAATTAGTATTAATAAGGCAGGCTAAACCACTCGGTCATTTGCTCTATCATAGAAGACTAATTGTGAGCTAAACCCAAATGGTCGTGTGCTCCAATATAAACAATAAATAAATAAACAATATAACGCAATAAAGCTAAAACTGTTTCTTTATAATATTCTTGCATTCTTCTGCGCGCACACACAAGCACATCAACGGATGTGTGTTGTTATTGTTCTTATGAAACGGTTACATTTAACATCTTTTTACGAACCAATATTGATAAAATTGAGATTGTACACATCTTGCGAAAAATACCTTTCCATTGGTATTTTTTTTTGTCAAAATAGGTTCAGTGGTTTAAGCAGGGAGGGACTCACAAATTCAATGTTTGCCGTACAATGACGATAAACAAATCACAAGGTCAAACATTCAACGGTGTGGGCTTAGCCCTGAGCGTTGAATGTTTTTCCCATTGACATTTATATCGAGACCTAACTGCAAAAAGAATGTAAGCGAACAAGAGCACAATTTTCAAGTATGCGTTTTTCTACGTAAACTATAAAATTAAATTTCTAATATTTTGGTAGCTGTAGTAAATATCTCTAAAATACATATTTTAACAGGGATGTCTGTAGAATAAATTTGCATCAAAAATTCATTTCGAAAAAAAATTTTGTCGCTTTGCTTTTCGCGGTTAGGACTCGTGCGTTATTTTCAGACAAAAACTGTTCGCTTTACTTAAGATTGGGTTGCTAGTTAAAAGATAAAAATGAGATTTGTAGGATGTAATTAATTGAAGCAATTTAAGTACTGTCATAAGCATACTAGCTCCGTTCGAAACAGTTTCTAAATTACTAAAAGGCAACAACTATTTAACGTTGCCTCTAAAAATACCTCACATTAATTGTTTGACAAAAGTTAAAATTATACTTAGATATTAGTGAAGTGAAAATAAATAGTAAAAGAAGCTAAGGGCGTGTTGAGTGATCTTTTACAATCAAATTTTTACAAAGTTTCTTATCGCCTTATTTTATTTCCGTCAACAAATCAGCTCTCGCAATTTGCGGAAACTGAAAAACAGAAAAGTTATGAAAGGTTGTCTTAGCGATAGCTTAACAGAAAATCATGAATTGTTATCTCCGTTTACAACAGAAATGGATTACACCTACATAGGCTGACTACTGTCAATCTTTCCGATCTAATAATGGATGTCGTAACAGTATTGATGAGATAAAAATGGCAGTATTCATAGTAAAATTACTTCAAATGAGGAATTGATATACAAAACAATGTTCCTCCACTCAAATATCAAAGATTTGAACAAATATCTTTTGGAACAGGAAATATATTGTGATTCATATGCCGTTTTGAATGCATTCCTACAGGCTTCTAGTGTATATGGGGTGTTTTTGCATTGCTCAAATATTTGACGTGAATCAACAAATTTTAATATTCGGTTGCATGATTGTGTTCCGAGTTCATCTCATTTGTGACAAATTCTCACAATGATGAATGATGAGACACGATTGCTGCAAGAAAAAAGCCAAAATGGAAAACGAACATAAAGTGTTCTGCGAATTTATTGATGCGTACGAATCTTTACCATAGTTAGTGGGCAGGTAAAAGCAAAGGAGCACAACAACAGAGTAAAGAAAAGTGCTGAATATGACTTGCTTTTACAAACGTATAAACAAATAAATCCCGACGCAACGACGGAAAATATGCCGAAGAAAATAAATTGTACGAGGACGTCGCACCGCCGGTGGCTAAAAAAACATAAAAGAAAAAGAAAGTCTGAATTTGTGCCAACAATATGGTAGCTCGACTGCCTTTCATTTCTGCAAAACCAAGTTGAACACACAGTATATGTGTGCAAACTGAAAGAAGAAAATGAACTCACGATTTAAGTAAGTGAACGAAAACATATATTTTTATTTATTTATTTATTTTTTATTAACTCAAATAAAGAAAAAATAATTTCAAATATTGGATTGTCATGGATCACATCCCACCTTACTGCAATACTTCTCTTTCACAATTTTTGCTACAATTGTCACTTTTTTGCTTTGGAAATATGTTTTATGGTTTTGTAGGCTGTGACCAGCGCGGTGGTCCTTATAAGTTTCAATGTTGGACTCAGCATATTCTGCATAAAAGTTGGTCGAGTCATTTTTACTCCACAAAAAGTTATGTAAATAGCAACAAGTGAGTGCTATTTAGAGCTGTGAATCGTGAGTGAACGTGGGTGATCGTGAAAAGCCGAATAAACCGAGTGAAACTCGCGAAAGGGTCTCTTCTAATTACAGTCAGACTAAATAAATATAAAGACATGTATGTATTCTTTTCTTTAGTAATAACAGAAATCTGATAAAATGAAAAGTTTGACATAATTCGTGTACACTCTTCGTATTTATTTCTTGTGCACAAAAAATAGCATAAAAGCCAAGGTAGCAAGTGATAGCAGCTGAATCTTGTTTTATTCAGTAACTATTACTTTTTTGAGTAACCTCTAATAGGTTTCAAAGCAGCATATGACGGCGTTGTATTACTATACAGTTTGAAAACTCAAATTTTATAAAAAAAATTGCAAAAAATGTATCTACGGATTGCTGCAGCCAAAAATTTTGTGTCGAGGTATTGATATGTACTAAAGATTTCTCGTATTTTACTAACCTTCCGAAGATGATTCCATTTGGTTTTGTTCAATTTACTTCATTACAATATCTTTCACATGTGTAAAACTTTCATTATTCATCGACAGTAATACAATGCTCAAACGAAGGCCACGTTGCGACTGAAAATACAGAGGATACTTAGAGTATAGGACGTTGCTATGAACGGTTTTCACTACTCAAGGCATTACTGTAGCCAACCCAAAGACAAAAAAACTCTATCTAGAAACTTTTTTTTTCGACTTTTGGCCAGCTTTTTGGGAATCGGCCCCAATGCGCGGCGGGAGCAGCGGGCTTCTTGGCAGCAGGAGCGCTGCGGGTTTGGGAGCTGCTTCCTTCTTGCCAGCGCCAGCAGCAGTTGTTGCAACAACTTCTTCTCTGGCTTCTTATCACCAGGTTTGGCGGATTTCTCGAATTAAATGTTTGTGCAAATTTTATCGAGTAATATTTAGAAAGGGAAAACTATGATAAACTATGAAATTAATCAACAAGAAGAGACGAATCAATATTTTTTGAAACTATAAAAACTTGGTAATAACACTGTGTTACAAAAAAAAAAAATTGAAAAAACTTCTTATCAGACCTAGTGGAGGTTATAGGTCATAAAAAACTAAAAAGAATGGCATATAAAAAATTTTTGATACACCCTCAAAATCTTGACTTAAAGCTCAAAAACCGTTTTTAAGAGGTTCCTGTACATATTACCTTATAACTTGGCCATTTTATATTGGATTTCAAATTTTTATTTTGTATTTAGAAGCTGAAATGTAGCCCTTTACAACCATGTATCATGTATTTTGTTACCATTTAAATTCATGAAGATACAGACCAAAAACTTTGCAAAATTTTGATTTTTCCATCGATTTTGCAACTTTATGTCTAATTTGTGCCCCTTATCTTATCTAAATTATATTTTTTCTCAACGTTCATCGAAAGTTTAGTAATTTTAGCTTTAAATGAACCCTGTTTGAATAGAATCGGTTAAAAATTACTTGATTTATTGTACTTTTTGTAATTGCATATGACAGTTTTTTTTCCTTAATTGTTGCA
The DNA here is from genome assembly GCA_037043315.1 of Amiota communis. Taxonomy (NCBI): domain Eukaryota; kingdom Metazoa; phylum Arthropoda; class Insecta; order Diptera; family Drosophilidae; genus Amiota; species Amiota communis. Next base: position 64,134 of record JBAMAV010001656.1, on the reverse strand, counting down.
GATAGAGGGAGATAGCTAGAGGGAGATAGCTAGAATAAGAATAAAAAAGGAAAAAAAACTGTCATATGCAATTACAAAAAGTACAATAAATCAAGTAATTTTTAACCGATTTTATTCAAACAGGGTTCATTTAAAGCTAAAATTACTAAACTTTCGATGAACGTTGAGAAAAAATATAATTTAGATAAGATAAGGGGCACAAATTAGACATAAAGTTGCAAAATCGATGGAAAAATCAAAATTTTGCAAAGTTTTTGGTCTGTATCTTCATGAATTTAAATGGTAACAAAATACATGATACATGGTTGTAAAGGGCTACATTTCAGCTTCTAAATACAAAATAAAAATTTGAAATCAAATATAAAATGGCCAAGTTATAAGGTAATATGTACAGGAACCTCTTAAAAACGGTTTTTGAGCTTTAAGTCAAGATTTTGAGGGTGTATCAAAAATTTTTTATATGCCATTCTTTTTAGTTTTTTATGACCTATAACCTCCACTAGGTCTGATAAGAAGTTTTTTTTCGCTGTGACACAGTGTAATTCAACAAAATCACCACCAATGTCTGAGGACTAAAAGAGAACCAAGGCACAAGATCTTGTTCATTTTGGAGAGGTGTTTACCTCTGTACATACTGTATTCCAGAAAAATCATATTTTGAATTAAAATATTTCTTATTCTACAAATTTATTTTGACCATGTAGGTTGGAACAAAGCATCAATAAAATAATAAAAAATACTCCTTCTAGAAGTCATTTAAATCAATAAATGTTTATTTTCTTGGTCATTTGTGAATTGCACTATAAGTTTAATGTATTATTTTGGAACCAATTTTTTTTTTTTTTTGTGGATATTTGTTTGTTTATTAAGTTTATTTAAAAAAATTCGATGTGGTAGGTGTTCGGCATTCAAATGGCATATTTTATTTTTTCCAATTGCAAATATCAGCTAATTTATTTGGTTCTATTAAATTATTTTTATATAGCTTAGATGCAATATAAAATTACTAATAAACTATATTAAAGCAATAGCTAAAAGTATTTATTTTATTTATGTTGTTTGATATTTGCAAAGATCCAAATTCTGTATTATTTTGTAATTTTATTTTATAAATTTTATTCTGAAGGTTCGCTGTCGTTTGGATAATTGTTTTTTTATTGAACATATTTGCAAAGAAGTTTGAAATTTGCCCGTGTTGATATTAAGAAATACTTGAAATTTTCTCATCTTCGGAACCTAGGTCAATCTTGTATCCACATACCACAATTGGTATGTCATTTTTAATGTCTTGCCGCTATTTACAAACATTTCTACAAGACTCATATTTGTCAACATCAAGCATTATGATGGTGCAATGTGAAAAGCAATAATATCCACGATCGGTATGCATCTCATTAGTATAAACCGATAGGCCTATTGTGGGTATGTGCTCCTCTTCATAGCTTCCTCTGAAATGGGGAGGTTTAAAAGTTCGCTGTCTTTTGGATAATTGTTTTTTTATTCATCATATTTGCAAAGATCCATTATAAATTCTGTATTTTTTTGTATTTATTTGTTTATTTAATTTTAATTTTTTTAAAATTTTGCCACTACCAATCATGTTTTTTTTTTTAATTATTTATTCTTTTTTTAATTGTTTTAAGAATTGTTTTCTTTCAATATTGAAGTTTGCCCGTAGTGATATTAAAAAATACTTGAAATTTTCTTATCTTCGGAACCTAGGTCAATCTTGTATCCACATACCACAATTGGTATGTCAGTTTTAATGTCTTGCCGCTATTTACAAACATTTCTACAAGACTCATAGTTGTCAACATCAAACATTATGATGGCGCAATGTGAAAAGCAATAATATCCACGATCGGTATGCATCTCATTAGTATAAACCGATAGGCCTATTGTGGGTATGTGCTCCTCTTCATAGCTTCCTATGAAATGGGGAGGCTTAAAACTTCGCTGTCGTTTGGATAATTGTTTTTTTATTCATCATATTTGCAAAGATCCATTATAAATTCTGTATTTTTTTGTATTTATTTGTTTATTCAATTTTAATTTTTTTAAAATTTTGCCACTACCAATCATGTTTTTTTTTTTAATTATTTATTCTTTTTTTAATTGTTTTAAGAATTGTTTTCTTTCAATATTGAAGTTTGCCCGTGGTGATATTAAGAAATACTTGAAATTTTCTCATCTTTGGAACCTAGGTCAATCTTGTATCCACATACCACAATTGGTATGTCATTTTTAATGTCTTGCCGCTATTTACAAACATTTCTACAAGACTCATATTTGTCAACATCAAGCATTATGATGGTGCAATGTGAAAAGCAATAATATCCACGATCGGTATGCATCTCATTAGTATAAACCGATAGGCCTATTGTGGGTATGTGCTCCTCTTCATAGCTTCCTCTGAAATGGGGAGGTTTAAAAGTTCGCTGTCTTTTGGATAATTGTTTTTTTATTCATCATATTTGCAAAGATCCATTACAAATTCTGTATTTTTTCGTATTTAATTTATTTGTTTAATTTTATTTTTTTTCAAAATTTGGCACTACCAATGAAATGTTTTTTTTTTTATTTATTTATATATTTTTTTAATTGTTTTAGAATTGTTTTCTTTCAATATTGAAGTTTGCCCGTGGTGATATTAAGAAATACTTGAAATTTTCTCATCTTTGGAACCTAGGTCAATCTTGTATCCACATACCACAATTGGTATGGCATTTTTAATGTCTTGCCGCTATTTACAAACATTTCTACAAGACTCATAGTTGTCAACATCAAACATTATGATGGCGCAATGTGAAAAGCAATAATATCCATTACGTAGCCCGCCAAGCTCCTCCAGTCCAGTTGCATCCCAAATTTCAAAATTGACCGATCTATGATCGGTATGCAACTCATTAGTATAAACCGATAGGCCTATTGTGGGTATGTGCTCGTCTTCATAGCTTCCTCTGAAATGTTTAAAAGTTCGCTGTCGTTTGGATAATTGTTTTTTTGTTGGCGTTGCCATAGGGATTAACGTGTTTTGAGGCGATAGGGCGTTTTTTAGCCGGTAGGCTAATGAATCTGACATAACTTGTGGCACGGGCCATAAGCATTTTTGGAAGATTTTTACCTCCTTGTTCGCATAACAAACAAAATAACAAAACAAAAAAATCTCTGCGTGAAGTGTATAACAAGCACACATTTATTCATAATAATTATACTTTATTTTAATATTTCAATTAATTGACGACAAATTCGAATCTTCGAAAATGACAAAAATTAAATGGGAGCAATCATTTTTTTTTTTTTTTACTTTTTCCTTATTTATTGGATCATCTCTTTCTTTAGAGACTAACAATAAGTAATAGAATCTTAACCTAATTTCTTGCTTATTACTTTTACTTCACCTCCAGTTGGAGGGAATGTATGAACTAAGTACCCTTATAATTGAAGTTGGGCTGGTAGGTCATTTCTCCTAAGTCGTGTCTGTGACCTTAGTCGAGTGAGTGTTTTTGCTAATGGAGTCCGGTGCGTGTTTAGTTTAGTTTAGCATAAGAAAGTTTCATTTTGGTTTTTTCATTTTTTACTGTTGGTATATTAAGATCTTTATGTAATAGCTCGTTTGTAAAAAACCAAGGGGCTCCAGTTATAGTTCTTAATATTTTAGATTGCGCTCTTTGAATAACGTCCAGGTTAGAGGCGCTTGCATTACCCCATAGCTGAGAACCATAGGTCCAGATTGGCTTTATGATGCTCTTATAAAGGAGAACTTTATACTCATTATTTGGTGGAGATCGTGAGTTGATAAGCCAGTGAAAGCTGTTGGCTTTCAGTTTCATTTGAGTTCTTTTGGCTTCAATGTGTTTTCGCCAAGTAAGTCTTCTGTCAAGATGGACTCCGAGGTACACAACGTTATCTACTTGTAGAATCAAAGTATTTTTTAGAGTTAGTGGAGGGCAAGTGCTTCTGTTTAGTGTGAAGGTAATGTGTTTGCTCTATTGCTCATTCACTTTTATGCGCCAGTTGGCTAACCACTCTTCGACGCATGCATCGTAAAACGAGATCTACTTAATATTGGGGTATCATCTGCAAAAGTAGATAGTGTGATGTAAGTGTCCGTTGGTATGTCGGATGTGTACAACACATATATAAATGGCCCAAGAACGCTTCCTTGTGGAACTCCGGCTCTAATTTCGTAGTTTCGTGTCGCGTACTCGTTTTGTTGCACAACAAACAATCTGTTGCTGACATTACTCTCAAAACTAACTTTTATCAAATGCGTGGGAAACATCGAGAAAAATAGCAGAGCAGTATTCGCGGTGTTCAAATGCTGTACGCATCTCAGAAGTTATGCGGTTCACTTGCTCGAAGGTGCTGTGCCCTTTGCGAAATCCAAATTGATGAGAGGATATAATGTCTAGCACGCGTCTATTGATTTTTTCCAGCAGTGTTTTTTCAAAGAGTTTAGATAGACATGGCAGCAAGCTTATTGGTCTGTAAGATGAAGCTTGCAACTTGTCCTTCCCTGGTTTGGGGATCATTATTATGATCGATTTCTTCCATTGTGTTGGAAAGTACCCAAACTGTAACATCGCATTAAAGACTCTAGTGACATATTTTATTGCAGGGCCCGGTAGTTCCATTAGCATTTTGGGCGTGATTTGGTCGTGCCCTGGCGCCTTTTTTGGGTTTTAATGTTATTTAATGACTTTTTTTGTGTCTAATGGATGAATTCTGCTGGGAGAGGTTTCGAGTTACAACTGATCGGAGGATAGCATGAATCTATTAGTTGGTGGGTTTGGTTGGAAGACATCTGAAAGGTGCAGTGCAAAAGTTTTTGCTTTCTTTTCGTCCTTGCCCTTTTACCATTTCCATCCCTTATCGGCGTGTCAACAATAACTGGCGATGTTATGCGTTTTTGGGCTCTCTACTAAGGAAATTTTGAGCTTGTAGGTGATAAGTTGGCTATATATTGGCGCTGGGCGAGCTGATCCTCAGAGCTTAAGGCTTTGCTAAGTTCACGAGTTGCAACTCTTAAGTGGTATTGTACATGAGGAGTTGCATGATGGGCTGCCTCAGTAAAAATTGAACTTAGGTTATCGACGAATTTTTCAATCTCATACTAGTTGCTTATCATTGGGCTCAGCTCGATATGAGTACTAATGTATTTCCTGTATTTAAGCCGGTTGGACTTATTTCAAGTTAATTGCAAGGGGTATTCTCTGATTTGAGGGTACTCTAGTAAGCTGAAGAGGAGTAGAGAAATCTGCAAGAGCTTCTGCTGTTACTAAGCTGGTAATGGAGATGTCTATCAAGTCCGGTATTTTTTTAGGATCTGCTGGCCAGTATGTAGGCTCATCCGGGGAGACATAGTTTAATTTGTTATGTGTACAAATAAGCGTGTTGTATAATTTCTTTCACTTGTTTTTTGCCAGTCGGGAATCCCAATACGGGTGTTTTACATTATAGTCACCAGCGGCAATGAAGCGATCTCCTAGGGAGTTGAATAGCTGCATGAATTGCGCCTCTGTTATAGGAAAACGTAGAAGACAATAAACTGCCGACAGTGCAACATCTCCTCGCTTTGATTGCAGGCGTATTGATGTAGCTTGCATATGTTTTTCCACAATTCCTACCAACGGGTAGTGCTTAATACGGTTTTTGATGAGAACGCCAGTTCCACCGTGTGGTTTTCCGGGTGATTCGTGCTATAGAAGACATACTCTGGTATGATGGGTTTCAACAAGGAGCATAATATCAATATTCTTGTCGTTTAGAAATCTTAAATGCGAGCCATATGGCATATCCATCATTGCTTGTAGTTGTTTTGCTGCTTGTGTTTTGTGCTTGCTTCAATTTAAAAGACTGTTGTAAAATGCAAACTTATACTTAAAACAACTGAAATGTTAAGTTCTTAAAATGTTAATTACCGAGGAACACATTAAGCTACACTTCTTAGTACTTTTTTTTTTTAAATTTCAAATAAGGCTAAATGTAACCAAATAACAATAGAGATTTAAAATTCGTCTTAAAAAAAATTGCTGGCAAACCAAATGGAGGAATTGGGTTGCAATTGAGGAGAAAGAAATTTCTAACACATTCCCGATAGAGTCAAAGGACATTTCACTCCTTGCGTTATTCATGGCGTCTGTCAATGATCCTTTATCTGGAAACTGTCTGCTAGAAGCATACACTATACGTGTAAGCGATCCACACACATTTTCAATTATATTGATATCAGAAAATTATGAAGGCCACTCCAATAAAGTTACGTTTTGATTTTCATAAATTGGGATTGCAGTCCATGCCATTAGTCCACCTTTGCGGCAATCAACACAAAGAGTTACATATGTTCTTTATGTGAATCACGGGAATAGACATTGAAATCACCAGGACCATCTAAATTAAGCATTTTTTTCATATATATAAACCAATTGAATTAATATTTTTAAGAAAGTCAAATGCTGATGGATATAGAGCTGATAAGAAAGCCCCTCCTGCCTAATGCAGAGGTGTTAAACGAGCTGCAAGTAATGAGACATCTGATGATGAACTTTGGAATATTGCAGAAATACAAGAAACCATGTACAAGAGGTTGGGATTAAAACGTAATTCAATGATGATGTGGATCTAACTCAAATATATATCTATATATGCATAGTCGTAAGTCTTTTCCTGTCTGTGCACGCTTATCTCGCACTTTGAATGCGTTTTTGACTAGTGTATTATAGGAAACGTTTATTTTATCGAAATCGACCAACTAAATCAAAAGATATTTATATTTTTAATTCTGTTGCCGATTTTTTGGCTGATTTTCGAATGTTTTCCTTTTTTGCTGCGCGCCAACAAAACACATCTGATGAGGAAAAAAGTTAACAAAATACACGCTTATACAAACATATTTGGAATACCACGCATACGAAATCGTGGGCATAGCTAGTTACTAATAACATTGTACAAATATGTTTAATTTTATGTGTAAGAGTGGTAATATTTTAGATTGTTTATTATTTATTTATTAGAATGATTATTAGGATCGATAGAAGCATTGTTATCTTTTATGTTAATTTAACGGTAATTTATTAAAAAAGGGCGAACTGATTTAATATTGACCATTTTTTCCATTGCCGTAGCAACGACGATTTCTGCCAATGAAATTGTTACCGCTTTGACAATTTTTAAGACGACCTGTGTAATCGTGTTTACAACCTTTGGGTCCTTCTAACAAAATTTTTTGTTAATTCCGTTAATTAAATACAAAATTATCAAAAATTTACCAATAGCTTGTCCAAGGTTCCCGAGTGGATGGAACGTAAATTAGTAGCTCCGGCATTAATGGAACTACCTACAATCTCACGCTCCTTGTGGTAAAAACCTTTATTTAAATTTATCAAATAAATTTTGAATTATTAAAAAAATTACCGATATCGTGTTGCAGCTTTCCAAATCGATGGAACGCGTATCAGAAATGCCTGCATCTGCAACTGCAATGTCGCCATTCGAAAAACTTCCATATTGCTTACGAATATGCAACGCAGCTTCTTCTACGTTGGATTTCACGTGCCCTTCCACTATAGCTTCAAAACGAATTTTTACACGGTATCCATCTTCTAAACAATATATAATGGGGTTTGGATTACCGAAAATTTCAGAAAGTTTTTCCGAACTTATATTTATTGTTTTAGAAAAACCATGAGTTGGTTGACGTTCCTCCCAGTCAGCCATATTTTTTATTAATTTTTTTTTTATATTTTAACCAAGACTCGATCAAAATTTACAAAGTCAAATTTTTTTTTAATGAAGTGAATGTCAAAACGAATATACTTAGTATTAGTGGCACTGCCTACTTATTAAATTTCTTATCTGACTTATACCGAATTCACACCGGACTAAATCACGATTATGCACTTCTTCGTTCAGACCGGATATTTTGCATTATAAACATTTGTTTTTTGTTTTGGTTATACACACACGTGAAACTTTGCGAGCACGTTGGCTAAATTAGTTCTTGCAGCTCCCCTTTTCATTCCTTATACTTGGTTCCTTAAAATCTTTTAAAAAATTTAAAATTTTTGGTTTACTTAAAAATGTTATGTGCCATCATCAGCTGTTTTGTGTTGAAGCGCAAAAAAATTGTCAAATCAAGGCAAATCAATTCTTGATGTGACTATTGATCTGGAACACATTTTACAACAACAACCCCCGAATGACGTCAATTTCCTTGTGGTTGTTGTCGAATCTGATCCGGATCAAAAAGCTAATCAACATTGATTTGCATCAGGCGCGGTGTGAAAACGTTATTATGTCATTTCCTTTTTCTTCTTGTTTAAAAAATGGCTACTCTATAGCTTAATCGTTAAAAAATTAAAATATTCATTATTTTCTATTTATTACGTGCTGACAATTAATAGGTTTGAATAAATTTTCACTTACATAATGTTATTCTTACGTCGTCAATAACTTAATTCATTATTTTCATTATCCTGTTTATATGCCAACTCGATCTGATTTTGTTTGGCGACGAACAATATACATTTCGTACATGTTTAACTAAAGTGTCATGACTAAAAAAACACGATTTTTGAGTTAATGATGCAGAATTATTTGTTATATCAAGTTTCATATTGTGTAAAAATTTCATGTTAATAATTTGCACACTCTCCACGTAAGAAGAGAATATTTCGTCTATAATTAGCCAATTTGTGAATAAGTTGAAAACTTTAAGTGCGTTTTCTCGAAATGCTCTTTTTTGGGTTGTAGTTACACATGTGTGATATGACCGAGATTCACTAAGTGACCGTTGAAGTGAGAATTTGCGTAGTTCGGAATTTAAAAAAGAATAGTATAAGGAAGCTTTGAACAAGTAAAGGAAACCAATATAGAAATGCAATCAATATATTACTCGTACTAAAGATACAAAATAAAATCATAACATATGAAAATAACAAAAAAATAACAAAAATGCTTTCAAATACTAAAAAGTGAACAGCAAGAAATAACAAGTTCTGAATCTGATGATAAAACTGTAATGCCCAAGTCACACCAAACAAAAGCGACAAATTTTGAAGCTTTCGCTTTTTACGAACAGCTGTTTTTTGATATGTTATACACACACAAGGAGCTTTGCGCACACGTTGACAAAATTAAAAATGAAAATTTGTGAGAAATACATGACCTAGAACATTTTGCAATTATAAAATAAAATTAACAATTTGCGTATCACTTCAATATTTTAAGTGCCGTCATCAGCTGTTTACTGCTGCCAAGACGGAAAAATGCAACAAAACTTGGGAACACTAACATAAACTTGGCCACACTGGCAGAATTTTCCCAGCCCTGTTAGCTTCAGCTTTACTATAAGTTTCTGATCTATATCCATCAACCATGTAAATTTCATGGTCGTAGGATTACCAGGAGGGGTACCTCCCATACAAACCACCACTTCAATTAATGTTGTTATTAGAAAAAGTTTTTTGTTTTTTGACTAATTGAATTGAAATTTGAACACTATAAGTTTCTGTTACATATCCTAGAGTTACCAGCAGGGGTACCATTTCACAATTTCACATTATATAAAGAGTATAAGTACAATAAAAATACAATGCCACTCAAACTGTGTTCTTTGTTGATATTCAAACTGTAACAGAGAGAATATAGTGATGGTAAGAAAGGAAGGTTGGATGTAACCCGGAGGAGCGTGAAGAGTATTACTTCTTTGGCATAGCCAATGATAGCCTTCTTTCTGGTTTTTAGTCCAGTTAAGCAAAACCTGCTACTCGTTTTCTTTTTCTTAATGTCATTGACTTCTCATTTGTTATTGCTTCATTTTCTTCTCTCCTAATTCAGCTGTTCCACACCAGGGCTACTTGCATTTATTAAAGTGCTGCCAAGGTGTCCTGGAAATGATCGATAGTTATCGATCATTTTTCTAACAGTATATATCATTATATAATATAAAGTAAAGTCGAAATTTAAAGAAGTTTGAAGACTGATTGCTTCGCATGCACCGGATTTTAAAACCATTTTCACTGTCATTTTCTAAATTAAGGTTTTCATGCACATAAAGAATTGATTAAACAATAAAAATATTTTATTTATTTTCAGTCATCATACGAGGGGTACTATGTATATTTCGGGATCTGGCAACACTAATGTCAATAGCTAAAATCTAGCCACACCATCATAAAGTTTAACATTTTTTTAGCATAAACGTTCTCACAACGTTTTGATATACAAGTGCTATTTGTTTCGTTTACAGTGAGTTTAGAAAATCAATTTGGCAAAAAAATGGAAATTACAAGAGAACGTTTTCGTTGTATAATTTTTCACAACTTTCGACGTGGATTATCTCAACAAGAATGTATCGATGAACTCAGTTCTTTATATGGCGATAAAGCATCATCAAAAACCATAATATATCGCTGGTATTGTGAATTCAATCGTGGTCGTAGTTCGGTCGTCGACGAATTCCGTGAAAGTCGTTTAAAGTCGGTTGTTGTGCCACAAAACATCGATGTAGTGCATGAACTGATAATGCAAGATCGTCATGTGACATATCGTGAGATAGAGGAGGAATGGAAAAACTGCTATGATAAATGGTTTGAACGAATGCAAAAGTTCATTGATCATCATGGTGAATATTTTGAAAAACAATAAAGCCGTTTTCATTTAAAAATTTTTGTTATTATTTGCTATTCCCGAAATATAAATAACACCCTTGTACGAGATCAGCACTCTACCATATGAGCCACCTTTGAACTATGATACGAGTTCGCTAAAACCAAATAATCAACTGTAGATTAGACCCATCCGTGTGACCATTGGTCCAGTCGTTTAGGAAAAGAAGAATTAAGCAAATTCGTACGCTCGAATTTTATATACAAAGATAAGATTACTGCAATAAGACTCACTTCACAGGTAAAATAAATATTCATATATTTAAAGTCTCCATCTGTAGGATGATTGTATTCGTTCTGTCATGTACCATCCTAACTGATTTTAAAAGTTTAAATACAATAAAATTATTATTTTTGTCATTTCATTTTTCAATAACATTATTTTTATTTTTTTTTTTTGTATCTTTTGATCTCTACTTAAGTAAATTGCAAAATGCTATGTAATGACACTTTATCAATTCATTTCGTATATATTTATTAAGTGTTTTTTTTTTTGTATATTCTTTATTTAGAAATTATTTTTATTTTATTTTTTGTGTACCAAATATTGTTTTGATGTTGTATTTATCAATTAATTTCTTTCCAAAGCATATATTTGCCACGGTATTATGTCTTGACTTGAGATCATCACTTTAGTACCAGCAAAAGGCACTACCAGTGTTCAATTATCCAAATCGCCACAATTATGATTTTTGTCATTTCATTTTTCAATAACATTATTTTTATTTTTTTTTTTTTTGTATCTTTTGATCTCTAATTAAGTAAATTGCAAAATGCTATGTAATAATGGATTTCGTATACATTAAGGAAGTGTTTTCTTGTATATTCTTCATTTAGAAATTATTTTTATTTTATTTTTTGTGTACCAAATATTGTTTTGATGTTGTATTTATCAATTAATTTCTTTCCAAAGCATATATTTGCCACTAAACTCAAGAATTGGTGAATTCGGTATTATGTCTTGACTTGAGATCATCACTTTAGTACCAGCTAAAGGCACTACAAGTGTTCAATTATCCAAATCGCCACAATTATGATTTTTGTCATTTCATTTTTCAATAACAATATTTTTTTTTTTTTTGTATCTTTTGATCTCTAATTAAGTAAATTGCAAAATGCTATGTAATAATGGATTTCGTATACATTAAGGAAGTGTTTTCTTGTATATTCTTCATTTAGAAATTATTTTTATTTTATTTTTTGTGTACCAATTACAATTATTTTTATTTATCAATTAATTTCTTTCTTTTTTTTTCATTTTTTACTTTTATGCAAGTGAATTATTTTGACTATTTTGTCGCTTTGTTTGGCTGGTTTTACGTGAATCTTGTTTTTCCATATTTTCTATTGCACGCAAAATTGCTTCCATTTTACGATCCTCACGTGATAGTTTCGGTTTTTCTTTAGGTGTTGATGAGACTGGTTTTGATGTTGAAGGCTCAGCAGCTCCAGTAGAATTATCAGCATCTTCTGAGTGACTATTTGAAGAACGTGCATGACAGGAGTTTTACGTGGTGTTGCATGAACAACGTTATTGTTATTTTTATTATTTCCGCTTGATGCATTGGTTTTCAGTGGTGATTCGGTGGGTGTAGGCACTAGGTTAGTTGTTGCAGCGGTGGCTGGAGTTGAACCGCATGCAAACCATCTGGTTCATGCTTTATTGTGATTTCTGTTTGGGCTCGTATATTCGATAAGGCAACAACAAATAGATGCAGAGTTCCCTTCTCAAAATAATGTTGAATTTCTGCATTTGGACGACATGAACGACGTACGAAACGAGCATCATTGGCATAGGTACGTGTATCAACACATACTTCAGGTCCTTTAAGTTAAGGTGGCGGTTGTGGCATTTCCTGCGGGTAAGAACCATCTGCATTTAATGTTTGCATTGGAGCCTCTACTCCTGGCAGTTGATAGAAGAATATAAACTGTCCAGGTGTTTTGTGTGATTTGAAACTATTAAGATAATTACTAGGCGGGGGTGTATTCATGTTGACCGTTGGATTATGTGTCCTGAATTGCGTGGTAAGCATATATTTGCCACGTAACTCAATAATTGGTGAATTCGGTATTATGTCTTGACTTGAGATCATCTTTTTAGTACCAGCAAAAGGCACTACCAGTGTTCAATTATCCGAATCGCAACAATTTCTAAGTGCTTTATTCTCGGTATTCAGAATGCTTTGCAAAAGGCTCGGTTGCTTTTGGATGACATGTAAACGGGCATGTAATTCTGGCGAATAATGATTGGTCACTGAAAACTCATAGTTTTTAATCCATTGCCTTAGCCGGCTCTTTAGTCTTTTTGTGTACTTTTCCTTTCTTTGTTGAATGCAATGGACCACCACCACCATTTCCGCCAGTCTTTTGACCACTAGAAAGTGGATGCAATGTTGCATCACAGCCACCTAAAGTAAAGTTTCCACCACCAACATAGTTATGTTTTGGCGCCCAACGTGGGGCACTTCATCCAGTTACGTTTGAAACAACTCTTCAGGCCAATTCACTCGACACAAACGCAAACGCCAAATCAGGGTACTACGCCCACAGCACCGATGTCGTCAACGCATTCGTGCAACTGATACACGAAAATAGTTCGCTTTCGGACACACAAAAGTTTCATTTTTTAAAACAAGCGCTACCGGTAGATCTTGATCAAGACGTACGACAAATGAGTCTCACTGAATTGAATTATTCTACTGCCTGGAAGCTCATTGTCAAACGTTATGATAACCCAAGTGTGCAGATCATGTATCATATGAATGCGCTTCTTGACATATGAATGCCCTCATTAAATAAAGAGCATTCATCTGATCTGAAACGCATGCTTAATACTGCTAATGTCCGTATAAATGAACTTAAACGTTTGAACAATAGGAAAACAAATTTCGATCACTGGATTGTTCATCATCTTACCACAAAACTTCCAGCAACCACACTTCAATCTTGAGAACACCATTTAGGCGATAGAGTGCTGCTGGTGCGATCATCTCATTTACGGCATCTTTGTATCGAGGAGGAACCTTTATTTCATTGGTCGCTTTGCATATATTATAAATATGCGGTTGCAGCCATTCATCCTGCATGTGCAGAGCTGCAAACTTAAAGCCATCGGCGTCTGAAACGAATCTAAATTTCTTAGTGAAATCAAAACCAAATATCACTTCATATTTCATTTTATCGTCTGGAATCACCAAAAAAGTCTGCTCCGTCCGTTGCTCATCAACCACAACATTGCCAGTAAAGCTGCGTATTACCGCTATTTCCACATTTCCCAAGCCATACAACTTGGTTTCATCATTCATCAAGTGTATGTATCCCAATCGGCTTTTATATACACCTTCCTGCATTAACGTTACATCCGAGCCCGTATCAACTAAACATTTAATTTCTACATCGTTTAAAATTATTGTTTTTACGCGACTTATGTCAATAACGAAATGAACACTCCTCGCGACATCATGCTTATTTGAGCTAACAGGGCAGTTTCGCGAAATATGTCCACTTTTGTTGCACTTGAAACATTTCACTTCATCTTTACAATCACTACGCTTATGATCAGGCGATCCACAATTAAAACAATGTATTTGTTTACTTCGATTTGTTTTCATTACAACTTTTTCAACTTTGCTGTCATTTTTTTGTTGCATTCTGTTCAATGTTCCACTACCGTTTATTCTTTCATATATGCCATACTGCTCTCTTAGCTGTGAGTATGACTTTGCACTGTATAACACATATCGAAATTCAGCTTTCACATTAAGTCCATCAACTTTATATCGTAACACTGCATTGTGTTCAATATTCCCGAGAGCAGCAATCTTTTTCATATGCAATTCATACTCATGAAAGCTTTCATCGTCTCTTTTTCTTCTATCACTTAATTGCTTATGAATTTCTGCACTATTATTATCCTTATGGAACTCAGCCTCTAACACTGAGCGTAATGTCCGAAAATCACTCACGAGAGTTGATTCCAAAAACAACTGAGCCGTTTTCGTCATTCTGCTCCTTGCCTGCACAAACATTTGCTTCTCATTCAACCCGTATACTTCCGCGTTGAGAACAAAGTTTTCGAACCACTTTTTAATTGGTATAGATTCACCATCACACTCCGGAATCACCCTCCCGAAATCCGCCACTGATACACGTGCTTTATTGTCACTTGCTTCCTCTTTTGCCATCTTTAGAGTCAGCTACTTTATTAGTTCTCGTAAATCATTATCATTGGAGCCACTACCACCGGCGACGCACAGTGCGGCCGATTTCCGAAAAATCAAGTAATTGATTCAAAATTTCTTACTCGGGGGTTTTCGGGGTCGCTGATTACGAATTTGATTTTAAAAATTTGAAAATTCACCCCCTTCCACCCCTATTGGCCACCCCCTCACGTGAAATAGCGTATATTCTAGAACATAATCAAGATGCATGTCAATTCATATGTTTCCGGGGTCGCTGATTACGAATTTGATCTTAAAATTTTGAAAATCAACCCCTTTCCACCAGAATTACGAAATTCAAGATGACGGATCCAATAAAAGGCAATACAAACAGTTTTCAAATTTCTTCGTGTATCTTTTTTTTGTTACTATTCAATAATTACAGTCAGACTAAATAAATATACTACACAAACATTTAGTAATAACAGAAATCTGATAAAATGAAAAGTTTGACATAATTCGTGTACACTCTTCGTATTTATTTCTTGTGCACAAAAAATAGCATAAAAGCCAAGGAAGCAAGTGATAGCAGCTGAATCTTGTTTTATTCAGTAACTATTACTTTTTTGAGTAACCTCTAATAGGTTTCAAAGCAGCATATGACGGCGTTGTATTACTATACAGTTTGAAAACTCAAATTTTATAAAAAAATTGCAAAAAAGTTATCTACGTATTGCTGCAGCCAAAAATTTTGTGTCGAGGTATTGATATGTACTAAAGATTTCTCGTATTTTACTAACCTTCCGAAGATGATTCCATTTGGTTTTGTTCAATTTACTTCATTACAATATCTTTCACATGTGTAAAACTTTCATTATTCATCGACAGTAATACAATGCTCAAACGAAGGCCACGTTGCGACTGAAAATACAGAGGATACTTAGAGTATAGGACGTTGCTATGAACGGTTTTCACTACTCAAGGCATTACTGTAGCCAACCCAAAGACAAAAAAACTCTATCTAGAAACTTTTTTTTTCGACTTTTGGCCAGCTTTTTGGGAATCGGCCCCAATGCGCGGCGGGAGCAGCGGGCTTCTTGGCAGCAGGAGCGCTGCGGGTTTGGGAGCTGCTTCCTTCTTGCCAGCGCCAGCAGCAGTTGTTGCAACAACTTCTTCTCTGGCTTCTTATCACCAGGTTTGGCGGATTTCTCGAATTAAATGTTTGTGCAAATTTTATCGAGTAATATTTAGAAAGGGAAAACTATGATAAACTATGAAATTAATCAACAAGAAGAGACGAATCAATATTTTTTGAAACTATAAAAACTTGGTAATAATTAAACAAAATCAGCACCAATGTCTGAGGACTAAAAGAGAACCAAGGCACAAGATCTTGTTCATTTTGGAGAACATACATACTGTATTCCAGAAAAATCATATTTTAAATTAAAATATTTCTTATTTTACAAATTTATTTTTACCATGTAGGTTGGAACAAAGCATCAATAAAATAATAAAAAATATTCCTTCTAGAAGTCATTTAAATCAATAAATGTTTATTTTCTTGGTCATTTGTGAATTACATTATAAGTTTAATGTATTATTTTGGAAACAATTTTTTTTTTTTGAGGATTTTTGTTTGTTTATTAAGTTTATTTAAAAAATTCGATGTGGTAGGTGTTAGGCATTCAAATGGCATATTTTATTTTTTCCAATTGCAAATATCAGCTAATTTATTTGGTTCTATTAAATTATTTTTATATAGCTTAGATGCAATATAAAATTACTAATAAACTATATTAAAGCAATAGCTAAAAGTATTTATTTAATTTATGTTGTTTGATATTTGCAAAGATCCAAATTCTGTATTATTTTGTAATTTTATTTTATAAATTTTATTCTGAAGGTTCGCTGTCGTGTGGATAATTGTTTTTTGATTGAACATATTTGCAAAGAAGTTTAAAGTTTGCCCGTGTTGATATTAAGAAATACTTGAAATTTTCTCATCTTCGGAACCTAGGTCAATATTGTATCCACATACCACAATTGGTATGTCATTTTTAATGTCTTGCCGCTATTTACAAACATTTCTACAAGACTCATATTTGTCAACATCAAACATTATGATGGCGCAATGTGAAAAGCAATAATATCCACGATCGGTATGCATCTCATTAGTATAAACCGATAGGCCTATTGTGGGTATGTGCTCCTCTTCATAGCTTCCTCTGAAATGGGGAGGTTTAAAAGTTCGCTGTCGTTTGGATAATTGTTTTTTTATTCATCATATTTGCAAAGATCCAATACAAATTCTGTATTTTTTTGTATTTATTTGTTTATTTAATTTTAATTTTTTTTAAATTTTGCCACTACCAATCATGTTTTTTTTTTTTAATTATTTATTTTTTTTTTAAATTTTTTTAAGAATTGTTTTATTTCAATATTGAAGTTTGCCCGTGGCGATATTAGGCAACACTTGAAATTTTTTCATCTTTGGAATCTTAGTTCGAAGTCAATCTTGTTTCCACATACCACAATTGATATGGCATTTTTAATGTCTTGCCGCTATTTACAAACATTTCTACAAGACTCATAGTTGTCAACATCAAACATTATTATGGCGCAATGGGAATCCATTTCGTAGCCCGCCAAGCTCCTCCAGTCCAGTTGTATCCCAAATTTCAAAAATGACCAATCTACGATCGGGATGCAATTCAATAGTATCAGCCGATGCGTCTCTTCTTGTTGATTAATTTCATAGTTTATCATAGTTATCCCTTTCTAAATATTACTCGATAAAATTTACACAAACATTTAATTCGAGAAATCCGCCAAACCTGGTGATAAGAAGCCAGCTGCAGCAACTACTGCTGCTGGCGCTGGCAAGAAGGAAGCAGCTCCTAAACCCGCAGCGCTCCTCCGGCACCCGCCAAGACCAAGCCAAGGATGCCAACAAAAAGCTTGCTGCCGGCAAGAAGTCATAATCTGTTTTGTCCAAGTTGTCAGCAAAGGCGCGTGCTGCTACAAAGGGCAGTAAAAATAAATAGTATATAAAATTTAACAAGTATTTCTCGACACTGGGGCAAAAGCTATCGTACGCAAATTGCTTCAAATATGAGGACGCTCCAAAAATAGCTGTAGTAACAATGGAGCGAATTTAACATCGAAGAGATCATTTCCTACGGTTACATACCAATTTGCATTGACAATTTGTTCTCTTAACATATTTATTTAGAATATAGCTTTGTGTTAACATAATTTCTCATAACTTTTAATGTTCGCCAGTTAGAGTTCTTTTAGGGCTCGAAATAGATCACACGGTCGGAAGATAAAGTTGGTAATAGTTTTAAGTTTTCCAGTTTGAATGTGACGTCATAAAGCTTATGACTCCCCCAAATCCTTCTTACACAATGTCACGCTTCGCTGATCCCCTTTCCACCCCCAGAGAATTGGTTTATTTATATAATTATACTCTTCACGGGAGTCAATAGTAATATAAGTTTGACATGAAGTTTGTAAAACACAGAAGGAGACATCGCAGACCACATAAAGTATATATATTTGTGATCAGCTCGATGAGACGAGTATCCGTCTGTCCGTTTGTCCGTCTGTATGTATGCAAACTGGTCCCTCAGCTTTTGAGCTAGAGAGCTGATACTTTTTTTTTTTCTAAAAATAGCTTAATGAACGGTACTTTAAAGATGAAAAGGGAAAATGATGATAAGAGTAAAGTTTGCCAAAACCGAATACCGTTATATTTTATTTTTAATTTCTTATCAACGTCCATGAAATAGGTGTTTTTTTTTTTGGTTTTAAAATGAAATATTATAAATATTAAACACTTTTTGATAATAAAACTAAATTATTATGAATTAGTTGATATTTCTTTATATGAGTTTAATGTTTAAGTTTTTAATAACATAAACAGCATTAGTAGTAGTGCAATAACGTAAACAAACTCCAAGTAAAAGTAAGAAAGAAAGAAGTGACTGTATCTCAAAAACTAGACGTGATACAAAAAAACCAAGGGCAGATTCGAAATCAGTAGATATACACTAAAATAAATGGTTTTCCAATAAGAGGTGTTATTTTGAATTGCCCGCTATTTCAGTAGATGTCACTTTTGAATCTGTTATTTTTTGACATTTGACAAGTAGAAATTATGCCATTAATAAAAATGGAACGATACATGCTTCAACAACGCATTGAAATTACTAAAATTCACTATAGAAATGGTGAAAATTTGGCAGTGACGATTCGTGAAACGAAAACATTTTTGGGTCGTCGTGAAGCACCTTGTCGGACAGCAATACAGGAATTGGTGGAAAATTTCGAACTGTTGGGGCAAGTTAGTGATGTGAAGAATAAAATCCCGTGCACGTCGCTCAAGAACAACTGAGAATATTGCTGCTGCAGCCCAAAGTGTTGAAGAAAACCCAGGTTTGTCCATTCCTCATCGTTCTTTGGAATTGGGCATGCCACAAATGTCATTACACCGTATTTTGCATAAAGACTTGGATCCTAAGGCTTCTAAAGTTCAGTTGACACAAAAACTCAACCCGGCAAATCATCAACAACGTCGTGTCTTTGCTGATCTGGGTTCTTGATCAGTGTAATCATCTGCAGTTTAGAGTATGTAATTAGTGATTTTCATCAAAGTATTGAGTAGACTTCATTAGAAGAAAAACAAAATAAAGAAGCAAATGATGACACCAAACAAAAAAAAAAAAAATCGTCAATATGAATTTGACGTTAGTCATTAAATAGCAAAAGATTACTTTTATACAATAATATTTTAAGCATTTCCGTATTTTCCAATATAATCTTTCTTTTCTTTTCTAGCTAATTTTTTCAAGTATAATTTTTCTTTTTCTTTTGTGCACTTGACATTGAAATATTATTAAAATAAAAAAAAAAATAACAAACAATTAAAATAATTATATACAAAACTTTTGTATTTATAAAGATGACAAAGATGGAGAATAAGAAGAACAGAAAGATAAAAAAAACTTATTTTATTGTATTGTTTTTTTTTTCAGTTGAAGAACAATATGATTTCCTCTCCTCACTAAATCAATTTCAACTCGTGTCATGTCATGCCATTCTGCCCCTTGGACCTGGTAATAAAATTGAATTATACAGAAATATAAAAAGAATATTAAAAAATATCAGAAAGAATCTCAAGTTCTATTCACCGAAGCATACATACCTTTCATCATCATTTTTCGCCGATTTTATGTGGTATTTATAACAAGAATAAATGATATCAATTGAAGCAGGCCTTAAAATCCAATCGAAACCACAATATTCCTGGCTTTGTCATTAATTTTGTAATCAGTGAACATTAAGCCATGTCTGTAACGAATTTCCATAACTAAAAACCAGAGAAACTAATATGAAAAGAATCAGACAGACGGACATGGCTTAATCGGGCTGGCTTTGCTTTTCACGCTGATTATTTCAACATAATCGTATACGATGCTCCGTACTAAGTATATGTTACGAACATCACAGGAAAGTAATAATATCTATTCACACTAGCAAATATAAATCTTATAGACGTAAATTTAACTTATTACGAGTATTTAATTGTTTTGTTGTTAGAGACGTTGCGCTTGAACTTGCCACGATATATATACATCAAATTAATTTTGGACTGGATTTTTCCTCGGCAGACGATTTCAAAAATCCAATAAAATATTCAATATTCAATTAACGTAAGTCAGGAACGATTTATTGTAACATAAATCAATTCAGTGCGCAGAACATCAAGAGACATCACCATTACCTTATCATTATTAAATTTTGTTTTGTCCGCGCAAATGTTCACTCTGCTAATTAAAATTTGCAATGGTTTTAACAGTCACCTGTTTCGATAACAGATAACTAGTTGATGCTCCACGCAAAATATTAAACTCATTTATGATATTTGTGCAGCATAGCGGTATCCAGGTTGGTGTCACTCATAAATATAACAAAACTTGCATCTGCATGGTATGGGCCTACTTAAAATAAAAATGGTATCAATGGATAAAAAAATTATCGAACCCATAGTTTTTTACTATTAACTGTGATTTAAGATTGGCTGTAAAATGTAAATAAATAATATCTATAAATACATACAATAAAAAATAATTTATTACACCGCAGCCTACAATAAAATAAATGCCTAGACTACGCGGCCTATGAAAAACTTAGAAAATTTTTTTTGCGTGATCGTGAAAGATCCATAAAACTGTGAATTTTCGTGAATGTGACAGAAATTTTATTTCGTGAATGTGCGTGATCGTGACGAAGAATTTTGTCACGCGCATAGCTCTAGTACTATTAATGTAACTTACTTTGGCGCTAAGTTTATAGCGTTTGGTAGAACTCTAAGCATCCATGTTAAAATGGCAAATGCCAAGATTTCTATGCTCTCGAGAAAGACGGTTGTTGAAAATTATTGTATTTCCTGTTTCTTTAGTGTGTTATGACTAAAAGGCACATTATCAGACACGAACACGAAAAGCATGTTTTCTTCAAAGCCCAGAAAGGGTTATGGATCACGAATATCTAACGTTTTTAATTTTTAACGATGAGAAAAACTTCGTGTCGTTAAAAAGTCCTGCATTGGACACCCTTCCTTTCGTATCAACGTCTTCGCGCAGTGAATAGTATTAACACACAGAAGGAGACATCGCAGACCACATATATATTATTTATCAGCTCGATGAAACGAATTGATTTAGCCATGTCCGTCTGTATGTATGCAAACTAGTCCCTCAGTTTTTGAGCTAGTGAGCCATACGATTCACATTTTTCGGAATCAGCCACTAGGAGGGGTACCTCCCATACAAACCCTATTCCAAATTAATGTTCTGATTAGACAAACTCTTTTGCTTTTTGTCTTATCCAACTGAATGCCAGATCCATATTCACTAACCATGTAAATTTCAAGATACTAGGATTCGTAAAGCTCCCGATATGTGTGCTCAATACACCATGGCCATGCATATTCTATATTGATTATTGGTGTATTAAAATTAGTATGAATACTGACTCTACCACTAACGTAAGTCAAATCATTAATATAATATTTCTGCATGCTCATTCAGAGGAGCGTGAAGAGTATATCATTTTTGGCATAGATAACCTTCATTTTGGATTTGATTATGCTTCATATTTGAACTCAATTCAAATATGGTTGCTTTTTCAATATTTTATGCTCTTTTGCGATAATATTATAATAAAAAATTAAAAAAAAAAAAAAGAAAAGAAAAGCTGTTTGAATGAAACACAACAATAGAAAAATATTTTAAAGTGTGCGCACTTCCAATTGACCATTTTATCACTTGCGACTAAATCATTGGTAAAAATAGTTAAATGAACGTTTCAACAGTTCGATTTACTACGTTTTTCTCTGAGTGAGCTGTTAATGTAATATATATTCAATAAGCACTGTTTTATTTTACTTAAAATTAAGAAGATATCTCCGACAGACAACTTTTATAGTCATTGTCGTATATTCTGAATTATTTTTTTTTTTTTGATATTAATATTATTATTATATGAAATCATCGCGCAATTACAATTTTTGATATTATTTAAGACATTTACATGAGCTTAGATAAACATGACATATAATTATTATTATTATTATTTCTCCTCAGTAGGAGATCGTTGGGATGAAGTCTTTTCAACCAACGGCGGATTGTGTTGCGTGTAAGACATCTTGCCAGAGCATTCGGGTGGTTTAGCAAACGATCATTGTATCAGCTGCTGAAAAAATTTATTTCCTCAAACACCGTAGGCCATGGTGTTATATTTTGTTGCTAACATGTGTCGTTTGATGATGTATGGTGTTCTGCAGTCCCCATATTTGAATGCCGTATCGCCAAACTGGGGCCACAACTTGTTTATAAATCAACTTGCTGTTTAGTTTTTTTTTTTTTTTTGAAATTATGTATTATAATATTATCGCAAAAATACTTGGCATAAAATATTGTTGAGGTTATTTAGACTAATGACGTGAGGGACTGTTTAGTGACAGTTTTCTTTTCGCTCGCAGTAGCCTGTTCAATTTCTTCATTTTTTGATAGCAACATGCAGTGCCTACCTTCACATGAGTGCACCAAGTAAAGCGCTTATCCAGGTTCGGACCTAGGTATCGAATACGATCCACCTGAGGAATGATTCTAGAGTCATACGAAATAACTGGACAAGCGCCACACCTCAATGTGTACGAGAAGTTAGCAGATTTAAAGGGGATTTATACCAATGCTTCAAACCGCTGTAAATAGCTTTGGGTAATTTATGAATAAAGGAACAATAAATTATCAGTACATTTTATGAAGAGTAGTGAATCCTCGAAATTAATTAGTTAATTCCGGGGACAGCACTATGTGCATAGGATTATTCGGAATTTCATTAATATAATCTGAATTCAGAAATATTTGGATCTGCGCTATGTCCATTTAATTGCCAGCAATATGCATTCCAGGTGGCTGCACTATGTTCATTTAGTTCCTGGGATATTGCAAATTACTGGAAGAAAATTAGAGGAGGAAAAGATTGACATAGTAAAAAGCTACAAGTATCTATTGTACAAAGGTGTTACAGTCTCTTCCTTAGTAGCCCGACTTCTGTAGTTCAATGATCAATATGACGTGAAGCAAAGCATTTACTTTTATATTGTAAATAGTTTGAAATAGAGAATATTTTAAAAGTATAAATATATTTAATTTTTAATGCGAATAAAAAAAAAAACATATAAAAAACTTCAAATTTTAAACTGATCTACATCGTAGATTAATTTATAAGCAGGAAACAAATAAATAGATAATTATCCAGTCGATTTCAAATCATTGGCACCACCTGGAACGCCACCACACAAACTGACATTGAAAATTGGTTCACCAATATTGCTCCTTGCGAATCTGAACACGCCAAAGTTGTGAAACGGAACAAGGCTTTCCGTGCAAAATCTGATTTCGAATATGATTGAAGCAACAATAACACAGGTTTACAAATTTCGGTAAATTTTTGGACCCGGGTAAGCAAACATGTTTTTCTGTGTATTTCCGCTCACTGAATTCAAATCTGTTGCCCGTTTCCCGCCATCAGGTCAGGTTTCTGAGATATCCTAACCTAAAAGTGCAAAAAACGCTGTTTTTGCACATTTTTGAGGATATGTAGCTAAGAAGATTTTGCTCTTCATAAAAAAGTAGACGTGGTATTTTAAAGTATAAGTCTTCCTCTTTTAAATGCCGTTGAGTTTGCTTAAATATCTTTATTTTTCACTGAGATATCGCATTTTGATATTTTTTTTTGTGCGAGTATGTAATCGACCGTATCACGTCTCATGTTATCTCAATGGATTTTCGAATATCGAAAAATTCACAAACATGGAAACTTCAAAATGCGAGTGAAAAATAAAGATATGAAGAGCAAAATCTTCGTAGCTACATAACCTCAAAAATGGGCAAAAACAGCTTTTGTTGCACTTTTAGGTTAGGATATCTCAAAATCCTGACGTGATAGAGCAATTTAAACCCCGGATTCGGATTTTACGCAAAAAATTACTTCGAAAAAGTTTTTTACCTGCTTGGGTCCAAAACCTTGTAAACCTGTGTAATGAAAGGCAAATATGTATAAGGAAGAAGATGTGCTGATTTCCCGTATTTTAATGATTCCCACTGATTTACCAATCACATTCAAGCGACTATAGTGCGTGGTCAACTATAGCTTACTTGCTCTAGATTAGGAACTCCTAAAACTCTTTACATTATGAACACCGAATAGCGTTACGCTAAAAAAACACGCATTAACATCACGTCTCACAGTGTGACTTTTATAATTTTTAGGACGTCAAAAGTGGAAAAAAAAGTTCTCCGATCGCAAGGATTTTTTTTAAGCAATAGCTAAATGTGCAACCGTTATAAATATGCACTCAAAACAAAAGAAAAACCAGAAAGAAGGCTTTCATTGGCTATGCCAAAGATGTAATACTCTTTATGCTCCTCCGGGTTACATCCAACCTTTCTTTCTTAGCATCACATCAGTTTGAGTGGCAATTTTATTGTACATTTATTCTTTAAAAGTTTGCCATTTAATTTGGGTTTGTATGAGAGGTACCACTCCTGGATCATGAAATTTATAAGATTGATGAACATAGATCAGAAACTTATCGGGTCTAAATTTCAGTTCGATACGTTAAAAAACAAAAAACTTTTTTTAACAAGAACATTAATTTAAAGGGGGGTTGGTATGGGAGGTACTCCACCTGGTAGACCTAGTATCATGAAATTTACACGATTGATGGCCATAGATTACAATCTTATAGTGTCCAAATTTCAGTTCGATACGTCAAAAAGCAAAAAACTTTATTTAATAAGAACTTTTATCTAAGTTGGGTTTGTACCCCTAGTGGTCCGATTTGGCTTATTCCGACAAATGTGCTGCGTATGATAAAAAGAAACTTATGAGCAAAATTTCCGCTCTCTAGCTCAAAAACTGAGGGACTAATTTGCATACATACAGACAGACAGGCGGACAGACGGACATGGCTAAATCAAATCGTCTCATCGAGTTGATCACAAATATATATACTTTATGTGGTCTGTGATGTCTCCTTCTATGTGTTACAAACTTCATGACAAACTTATAATACTATTCACTCCCGTGAAGAGTATAAAAGCAACAGTCAACATGATAACCGTTGTCGAACTTTCCTGAACAGTACACAAACTCATTTCACAGTCTGGAATTTTTGCATAAATATTTTGACATAAATCTTTTTGATTTCATTTACTTGGACATTTTTGATTAGTTTCTGAAGTTTAAGTATCATCTTCTATTTTTTTATCAATTCAAAAAGGCAATCACCAAAAACTCAGTGAATTAAGAAATATAATTTCTTGTTTTCAATAGAGTGAAACTGATGAACATCTAATTAACAACAATCTCGTAATTCTATAGAAATTTATTGGATGTTTATAACCAAATTAAAAGGTAATATGTCTAGTTTCAGAATCTGCAATCAGTTTTTACTCGATTTTTTTTTTATCTCTAATTGTTCAGGCGCGTTTTAAAAAAACGCACATCACACTTCGAAGGTTACCTCAAACCTCAACAAATAACCGTAAATGAAACTTATGCTGAAATTGAGTTGCAATCACTAGTTGGTCACAATGTAAAAAGATTGTGTGCTGCACAAGAGGAAGTATTACTTTCCATTCCCAAAACTGAAGAAGTACAACCAATCAGATAATAGTATGTTTTTCATTTCACTAGTAGTGCTTCAAATGTATACAGCAGTTGACGAAAGAAAGATTATAATATGGAGTAACACTGCTCCATCTTCTACGAAATATTGTCGGCCAATACAATTTGTATTGACAAAAGAAACACGAGACGTCATTTCTAGTGTAGTGAAATATATCGATGATCAAATATCGGATCTGCATCCTACAACAATTTAAACAGATAAGCTGAATTTCAAAGCAAAAAGTACGATTGTGTTGTGGATGATTGACGGTATATACATCATCCCAAAACTGGGGCTTCACCGAAAGATATGAGTTATTTAAAAGTAGACGAAAGCATGCTTGCATTCGGAATTTCTCGTTTACATTCCTGGATACGATGTATGGAGTGTATGCTACACATCGATTTTTGAATGAAAGTAAAGACATAAGAAAATAAGGAGAAGATGAGAAGATGAGTAAGAAGAAAGAATATATCCAAAATAGATTCAGGAAAGAAGTTGGTCTTCTACTTGATATGCCAAAACAATAAGTTGGCACTACAAATGATGGTAACACGACAAGAAGATTTTTTGGAGATCTTGAGGTAACGGCAGACAACGCAGGCATAAATATAAATCTCTTAAAAACGTTGCATACTATACTTTCCTGAATAGGATGTGCGTATCAAATTGATTCTGTAGCCTTTGGCCACTATGACACAGAGACAAGAGAATTGTACTTATCAGAATATAGATGGTACAATATGCCAGAGAGTGTGCATAAAATTTTCTTTCATGGAAAGGACATATTCGCGTATTCTATTCTTCCTTTTGGTCAACTTTCTGAAGAAGCTCAAGAGTCGAGAAACAAAGATGCAAGTAATTATCGTAAACTATTCACTAGAAAGACATCATGAATTGATAGTAACTCAGATTTGTTGCACAGACTGCTCATATGGAGTTTTCAGAAGGTGACTAAAACAAAGCGGCGATCATTAACTAATGAAGGTATTGGCCTACTATCCGAACCGGAATATGAATTTGACGAATATATTGACTCCGAATAACTTTTTATTTAGTCTCTTATCACTTTTTTTATTTTAATATGTATTTCTATTTTGTTTTCATAAATGTGTGTTAATTTAAACATCTTAGGCAAAAATTTAAAATTACACGTTATATTTGAGCTAGGGGAAAAAAGGGGTAATTACGCCCATTTTTTCTGTCCAATACAATGTTAATCTCTGCATTACTGTTGCAACATTTTCATTTCTCATAGCTACTTTTGTAAGGCTGTTATGACTTTTGGCATCCTTAAAATGGTAAAAGTCACACTGTGCGTTGGGAGCGTAACAACGCGCGCATGGCGAATGTTATCCCTAAAAGTATGCTTTCCTTTTTTAAGATATTAGTACAAAAATATCATCCAAATTTATAACATTTCCTGTGTATTTTCAAAAATATTTTCCTAATTTAGATTATTACGAAGTCAAAAAATAACATAAAATAGCAAGATCGGTTTTCGAGTGATGCGCTTGCGAAAGAACAGCATTTTCATCACATGGTTGCTTTTTCACTGAGAGTAAAAATTTGGGTTCTTGAGAACACAAGCTGAACTCTCTGTTCTGACGACAGCTACAACAGGGATTGATGCCTTATTGTAGCAGTCAGAACTATGGGTTCTGGTTGTAGGACTGTCTTCTTTTTGCATTTTTGGTCATGCTTTTTTAATAGGTCCCATGCATGAGCAAGCGTGCTTGTCAGTCAGGGCATGCCGCAAGCGTGCTTGTGTAGTTTATGTGTAACGAATTTTTATTCAATGAAAATCAAATTTTGTTAGAGAAGGTTATGACAATATGAAAACACATGCATTTTATAAATTATTAATTTTATTGAGACATCAAAATGAAATGAAACCTCCTCCGGGAGGTTCCGCAAACTTAGGTTGTGTTTGAGTTTCTTCAGCATTCTTTAACCCGGCGTCATGGGAGACGGGTCAAATTGACCCGTCACTTTTTTTAAATGCGACGTTACCGAACTTCTCAGTTGCTGGCTACGTTGTCTCTCTCGTAATGTTTTCAATTAGAAATCAGAAGAAGACGATCGCTCTGTGAGTTACACGTGCCGAAAGATAAAAAAGGTAAATTTGAACCATCTCCGCTGTTAATGTAGCTTTTTCGCACCATTTTGCTCATATCTCATTTTTTACTTATTTGTGTTTTTTTTCATATATTTTGTGTATCTGGGACTATGTTTAGTGGCAAATAACTATTCCGACGAGGTTGAATAAAGATGGACCGAGAAGAAAGCGAACGGCAGCGTATATTGTCGATTTTAGAAGAATCTGACTCTGATGTCTGATCAAGAGTCAACGGAGGAAGACGATAATGTCTGTGAAAATAGTCAGGCCAGTGATACAGAGCAAGAGGCATCAGATAATGACGACAATATGCCGCTGTCTATTGTAAGACGTCAACTTCTTCCTGGAACAACTTTCTCACTGCCGCTACAGGATTCATCAGGTAAAATATGTTGGTAAAGACGGCACAGTTTGGCGTGAAACACCTTATCGCCAGAACATTCGAATCAGAGCAGAAAATATACTGAGCCAGTTGCCAGGTGTTACACCAGAAGCTAGATCTGCTAAGACAGAACTCGAATAGTTGGAGCTTGTTCTTTACGAATGAGTTGCTCCAAGAGATACTCTTACATATATACAAGTACACGTATAAAAGAATTGAACATGAATGAATTGAAAGCGTTCATTGGTCTTCTGTATTTAGCTGGTCTCTACCATTCTGGAAGACAGAATTTAAGCGATTTGTGGGCTGCTGATGGCAAAGGGGTGGACATATTCAGGCTTGTGATGTCTAATTAGCGCTTTCATTTCATTCAAAGCAATTTGGCTTTTGACGACTTCAGTACCCGTGACGAAAGAAAGCAAATAGACAATCTAGCACCAATAAGGCGTCTTTTTGAAACATTTGTGCAACATTGCAATACCAGTTACATCCCAGGTGATTGTGTAACAATTGACGAAATGTTAATAGCTTTCCAAGGCCGATGTAGATTTCGCCAGTATATACCGTCTAAGTTAGCCAAATACGGCATTGAGATTATCGCTTTGGTAGATGCACGAAACTTTTACATAAAAAACCTCGAAGTATATGCCGGAAAACAGCCATTATTGTATTAGCAACAAGCCCTACGATGTTGTAAATCGCATGGTGAAACCTATATCAAAAACAAACCGCAACGTGACGTTTGATAACTGGTTTACGAGCTATGAGCTTGTTCAACATTTGCTCAATGAACACAAGTTGACATCAGTTGGTACCCTGCGTAAAAATAAAAGACAGGTTCCTTCCGAATTTACTAAAACTCGTGGAGTTGAAATTTTTTCGTCTCGTTTTGGATTTCAAAAAGATGTTACCCTGGTTTCTCATGTCCCCAGAAAAAATAAGATTGTATTGCTGATGTCAAGCCTCCACCGACGACAAGATTGATGATTCAACAGGTCAAAAGAACAATACAGAAATTAACACATATTACAACTTGAGAAAGTGTGGGGTAGATATGGCTGATGAACTGTGCGATTCCTATAACGTGTGCGTTACTCAAAGAAGTGGCCATTGACATTACTTTATGCTGTTATGAACATGTCTGGCATTAACGGGGTGATAATACACTGAATGAATAATGAGTCAAATCAAAAACGACGTCGGTACTTAAAAAATTTAGGCCTTGCCCTTGTGAGTGATCATATGAAAGACCGCCAAAACGTAACAAAATTACCCCAAGACCTCCGCCAAAAAATCGGACTATTTACTGACGAATCAACGTTAGAGCCTCCAGCAAAAAAGGTCAATGCTCCTAAAAGATGTCAGGTGTGTCCTGCTAAAAAAGGCCGAAAAGCCATCCATATATGTGACCGTTGCAATAAGTATATAAAGTATATATGCTCCGAACATATTATAACTTTTTGCCCCGATTGCGTTAATAATGATGATTCCAATTAACTTTTTGTTGTTTTTTTTTTCCATATATTAATTTGTTAAGTTCATTAAAAAGCATTTAATATAATTCAAAGTCTGATAGAAATAAGTGTTAACTATGACTAAGCTAATGGAAGCTGTTTCTGAATAATTTTATATCCTGTTTTGTTTATTGTTTAAAAAAAATGAAATAAAAATTAATGTCATTTGTAATTTTTAAAAAAATCCTACAGAGCTAAAAAAGAAATTTTCTATTTTTGTTCATAAATATCACCAAATATCCGGAGTTGAATAAGTGGATCATATTGACCCATGTCCAACGTCCATGTAACAAAAATCTACCCCCATGACGGCGGGTTAAAGTCTCTTCCTCTCCTGCAAGTCGCGCAAATTTATTTTCATCAAAATGTGATTTTCAATTCATTATTTGTGGGCTAAGTTTCAATTTTTTGTAAAATTTGGATGTACCGTTCAATGCGTGTCTGCACTGCAGCTGTGCTTTTCAGTTTCCCGTTAAGCAAGTGAAGATTTCAGTTATATGCTGCTATTGCTGCTATTGCGCTTCTTGTTTGTTCAAGCATTGCTGAATTTATGCTATTGGTTGTTGGATCTACCGTTTCTAATGAAACATTCGATAAGCTTGCTGTAGTGCAAATTTTGGTGTCGTGCATTGCACACTTTACTTTACTTAAGCCAGCTTGGATGTAGAAGAGCAGAAGACTAGCTCTCTGCTAGTCTCAAGTGGTTGACCCTTTCAGTCACTTGTCCCTTATATGGGACAATTTTTTTTTTCAAATTTTAAATTATTATAGATTTTTAACTGATCATATCAGGTAAAAGCTTTATAACTGTTTTTAAAGCTTTATTTTTCTGCTTTAAGCAACAGCTGAGTTTATCAGTTAAGCTCTTAATTTTATTAGTATCACGTGTTTTTGTGAGTTGATCTTTTTCGTGTAATAATTTTCCTTTTTGCTATCATAAAATATATATCTTTTTGTGTAAAGATGTGATCGAAAAAAATATGTGAGTTTTGTTTGATTGTTTATAAATAGTTTTGTGGAATTGCAATGAAAAATAGTGTTTTTGGAAAAGCAGCAGACATAAAAATAACCATGTCCCTTATATTGAACAAAAGTACTCTGTGCAATTTCGTAAGAAAAGTTTTAAATTTTTATAAAATAAAACACAATTATAGAAAATATGGGGCAAAAAACCTTGCCATATGATGAAATATGCGAAATATTGACTCTATCATCTGACGTAGAGGACGGTTATTCGGATGATGAAGTTGATAAGTTGGATTTTTTTGTAAAAGAAGTGCAAGATTCTAAGACACATTTAAAATCTCAGAAAATTGCAATTGAAGTTGATACTGACGACGAGGATGGAAACGCAGTGGAAGAAGATAAAGAGACTTCTTTCGGACTAGACGAATTTAGTGGAATTAATATTACCAAAAAAAGAAAATGATGTGGCTAACTAGGCTGTAAGTGGATTCACTTGCAAACAATTTACGTTCTCATTTCAAAGCGGAAAACACTAAAGAAATTATAAATCGAATCAGTTAGATCGACTCAACAAAGTGAGACCAGCAATTGAATCTTTCAGACGTCATATACAAACCTTGGCTTTAGAAAAAATTTATGCATT
Source organism: Amiota communis (assembly GCA_037043315.1). Lineage (NCBI taxonomy): Eukaryota > Metazoa > Arthropoda > Insecta > Diptera > Drosophilidae > Amiota > Amiota communis. The sequence continues at coordinate 32,429 of JBAMAV010001656.1, read as the reverse complement.
GATGAGCAGATGATTCCATTTAAGGTTGCCCTTTTTGCAAAGCAGTATATAAAAGACAAGCCGTGTCCCTGGGGCATAAAGGTATATTTTTTATTTTTTAACCACTAATTTAGGTCACATATTATGTAAAAATATTGAATCGGGATCAACAATTGTATGTGAATTACCAAAACGTATTCTGCAAGGTAGAGGCTACAAGTTATATTTTGATAACTACTTTCTTCCTTTCAACTTTTCGAGATATTTTTACATAAAGGTATTCTAGCAGCATGAACTGTACGAGTAAATAGATTTGGAATTCTCCCATTGCCAGAGCAAAAAATAATGGCCCAAAGAGGACGAGGATCATCTGCGTAACGTTTTAGTGACAATGGGAAAGTCATACATACTAGATGGTATGACAACAAGATAGTCAATCTTGCATCAAAGTTTGTAGGTATTGGCACGAAGGACAAAGCCATGCGATAGGATAAAACATTGCATAAGTTTTTCGCTCGTACAACGAAAATATAAGTGGTGTTGAACTTCTAGATCAAATGTTACAGAATAAATATTCGAACTAAAAAGTGGACTCATCGGGTAATGCAGCATTTTGTTGATCTTGCTTTGGTTCCAGCTTGGATGGAGTACAGGAAACATTGTATTGAGTTAAAGATCCAACCAAAAGATGTAGCAAATTCTTTGTCTAAGATTGAAACAAGTAGTGTCCTCGCAAACGAAACACCAAAATTTCGTGGAAGACCTCGTTTGCCTAGATCGATTTCATATTAATCTACACCAGATCGTTCCGTAAACTTGGTAGAAACGCAATCATAATTTTGCCCTGAAAAAAGATATTTTTCTAATATTTATAAAATTCATGTCAACATACTCAGAGTAATTTTGTCCCATATAAGGGACACCACCTGTAGACCACGTGAAAAGAGCTACCTGAAATCTGATTTCATTTTTGTGATCATCGTTCTCATATTCGTTTTTCTGCAAAGTTTCAGATTTTTAGCATCATACCCTGAATTAAAGTACTATTTGGTGCACAGTATTTCAGAGTATCCGTTTCGCCCAATTGATCTTCTATATTCACTTGGAGGAGTATGATTCATTCTCCACAGGTGAAGCGTACTCAATGGTTGGTATGTTTGTATTTTTTTTTTTTTTCGATTTAACAGTAAAGTTGTGCTTGGAAATGAAATGTTAGGATCGCTTGCTATAACAACAATGACATTTCATACATTTTTAATAGACTAGCGTAGCCCGGCGCGCTTTGCTGCGGCCCCGTCGTCATAATTAATAGCCTCAAACACGAAACACAAACAAAGCAAAGCACAAACAAAGAAACACACTGTCTCCTTCTTGTCCCACTCTCAATGAACATCAAATACAGAAACGAAGAGCGCAAAAAGTGCGTTAGAAGTATAAGAACAACCAAAGCATTAAAAACGAAAAAACGCACAAAACTTTTTGTTTGGTCTTGCAGTGGTTTTCAAAAAACTTAATACTTAAAAATAGTATATTAAAAGTTAAAAACTGAAAAAAATGAGTATGCAACTCTTTTCATAAGGATTCATTTGTCATTTAAATCGGCTTAGTATAGTGGACGCTAGATAAAAAAATGTTAAAAATTTGGTAAGAAAGTGCCTTTATCTCGACAACAGCGCCACCTACCGGGTCCAACTGATGCATAAACTATCTTGGTGACCCCATAAGTAAAACAAAGAAATTGGTCCAGCCGTTTAGAAGCAAAACAGTCACAAAATTTTGTACACTCGAATTATTTATACAAAGATGTGAAACAGCATTTGTTCCAATTGCAGCTACTAGTGTTGATTTGTCAATATCGCTTTTGGAGTTGATTCCATGTGTAATATCTATGTGAGAACTGATATTTGTATTGCAGTCATTTGATGTAAATCTAACAAAGTCAATAAGATTTGGTATTTTACTTGGTTTCGTTGGTCGTTTAAACGAAGTTCATCTCGTTTTTACAATTTACAAGCGTGTTGTAGAGTTGCCGTCCTTTGGGATTTATGAATCTAAGTAGAACCCTAATAGAATTGTACGCTTGTGAGGCTTTTCCATTGTCACAATACGATGAAGTTGATTTTGAAGGCAATAAAGGCGATATACCTCATGTTTTCGTAGTCTGTGGGTTTGTTTTTATTGATTATATTAATGACCAACCCTTTTTCTATTGGGGCTTTAAAATCAATTAAGGATTCAATAAATCTAATAATTTTTATTACTGTTGCTTTTCTTGGTTAGTTCAATAAGATCATTTGGCAGTTCCATTTTCGATTGCAATTGAAATGTGTACACATATATTTTTTTAAGAAATTCCTGGTGTTGACATTATTTTCCGGCATTTGCAGGCTCATATCGCTGCCCTATTTGGGTTGAGATGTAATTGTTGGAATTTGTTTTCTCTGCATCTTTGAAAATTTGTATTACATAAATTGGATTCTCTGGATCCGTCAAAGAGCATTGGATCAATTTGATTTAAGTGATCATAATTAGCATACATAGGATTCGATAGATTCAGATATTTGGATCTTCAGAAACAAACGAATTTGGTGGCTCAGTAATTTGAGTGCTCCCAAAGTATGGTTGTGGTGGTTAGTTAAAATCATCTTGTGGTATGCTATTAATTTCAAATTACCAATTTTGTTTTGTATTATTAATGTTAGAATTTTTTCTTGGAGGCTCATGGTAATTGTTTATTGGGCTTTCTCGCATTTCGTATGTATAATGTTGATTTTGGTATGTTTATTCTAGAGAGTCATTAAATCTTATGGTATTTCCCTCCATAGTTTTTATCGAGTGTAGAATTGACTGAAATGATTTTTACTGTACTTTCGTTTGAGTCCTTGCCATCATTATTTCTCAACGATAATCCCTTTAATGCACTTCCTGGTGCCAAATTTTTATTTTAAGACTTTTTTGCATAAGCATATCAATAGCAATATATTTATGATAATATTCTTTAATTAATACTTTTTGGCAATAATTACGTTTTACACATCATGCAATCAAAATTTGTTAAAGGAGGTTGTTGCTTTATGGATACAGATGCATTTTATGAATAATTAATTTTATTCTGAAAATATAATTTTGTTTTTGTTTGGATAATATTTATTATTTTAATAACTTTTCCCCTGATCAATTTCTTGTAGTTTATCCACTTATTTGTCATCAAGCACCGCTATAATAGCTCAATAACTACCATATTTGGGCAAGAATGCTTATGCTTATACCAAAAATAATTGTTAAAAAACAAACGAAAATTCTTTGAGTGGACCTTCATAGAAGGACCGAACGCTCGAATGTTTATGTTTTAATTTTATCAGGTAATTTTTACAAAACCAGGGTTTTCCGAAAATATGTGTTTGTGGTCAATGTGAGAAGCATAAAAATGAAATTACTAAAGGACTGGTATCACAATTATATTGCTAGAGTTATGCTTATGAAAAATCGAATTTGAGGATACAAGAAGTGCATTCACGAGTTTATCGTATCGTAGATCGCAAGGACTCAAAGGAATGAATAGTAAAAAACATTAAAATCAGTTCCACACTCGATAATAGCTCTGAAGCGAAATACCACAAGTGAAATATTACAAACATCTCTACCAAAATGGTGCAACCATATGAGCCTGCTACTTCCGGAAACATCACTACAAATCATTACCCAAAATTATATAAACACCAGGAGTTTCTTATAAAATAAATGTTTCATGAAATCTTTTGGAAAAAATGAATAACACATTTTAATTAAGATCGGAAATGGATCTTACAAATGATCATAATGAAATAACTAAGAAAACCAAAACAAATTATAATTAGTAATTAGTTTTTTTTGAATTCTCAATTTATTGTTAAGATATAAAAAATGCACCGGCAGAATTTATTGCATTCAAAATCAGCTGAGCATTACATAAATTGCCAGGAATTTGGTCGCACTTAAGCTTATTGATTGATCGAAATTACACCTGGGATCAACTGCGAAAGTGATATTGACAAATCAATAACTCAATACCAATAGTTGCTGCTGGATGAAATGCTTTTTCACAACTATTGTATATGTATGGAATGTCATTGTTCTAGCATTTCGTACCCTACCACAGCTTAACAATTAAAAAAAAAAAAAAAAACAAATTAAAAACAGACAAACACCGTTGAGTACGTTTCATCTGTGGAGAATGAATCATGCTCCTCCAAGTGAATATAGAAGCTCAATTGGGCGAAACGGATACTTTGAAATACTGTCCACCCAAAAGGATAACCTTGCACGCACTTCAAACTAGCAGAAAGCTAGATCCTGGTCTCCTGCTCTCCTACATCCAAGCTGGTAAAGTAACCAGTGTCGTGAAGCGTGCAATGCACGACACCAGAGCCGAACCAAACGAACGGTAAATCCAACAACCAATAACATAAATTCAGCAATGCTAGAAGAAACAAGAAGCGCAAAAACAGCAATAGTAGCATATAGCGGAATTCTGCACTTTCTTAACGGGAAATTGAAAAGAAAAGCGGCAGTGCAGACACGCATTGAACGCTACATCCAAATTCTGAAAAACTTAAACTTAGCCCACAAAAAATGAATTGTGCTAACAAATCACATTTTGAGAGTGGAAACTTGTGGCAAATTTGTCGAATTAAAATTCGAAATTTGTGAAAAATACATGATTTAGAACATTTTGCAGTGTATGCAAAAAGTGTATGGTGAAAATGAGCGAAGAGTTGGCAGCGCTGCTTAAAATTGCCAAAACAACTATTAAATTTGGTCATATGCCTGTTGTTGTTGTTATAGAATAAAAGCTCTGTGAGTTGTTTAAAAAAAAGCTCCTTATGGCGCACTGTAAACACGGCATAATACTGCTTCTCATAATAGTAGCACTACTTTCCCGCCCTCAATTAATTTGGGTGAAAAGAGTGGTATATTTTACTGATCCTGATGTTTATAAGAATATGTATGTTTGATTGGTAAAATGTGTCTCAGATATTAGATATGTATCGATTTTTTCAGTATTGAGAATAATTTCTAGCTCAATGTGGTATTTTTTTAGTATTCTGTTATCGTTTCATAATAAAGTTTTAAGAATCTGGGCATGTTTACTTAACTTAATGATCAAATAACAGACCTTATAAACTCTTTTATAAGTTTTTCCAACTTGTGGTCTTTAATAAATTGCGACTATTTAAGTATTTTTAGTGTTGCAACATTAATTTGAGCAACTAACTTGTCATCATACTTATATGGCTGACTATCTACAGGTTTATTTGTTGAGTTTTTGGTCTAAGCTTTTGCCAGTTCTTTGGTTGTGAGTTTTTGTACCTTCTTAACAAAGAAATACATCCTCTATAGCTAGCAGGATGGGACTCCCCACAGTTGCAGCAATTGAATCGCTGTTGCTCAGGAATCTAGCAATCTTTTTAGCATCAGATGTATTGATTGTTATTATTTATTTATTGGAAACTTAAAGACTTAATTCTTATTATTTTACAATATAAGCTGAAGCAACTAAGACCTTGAGCTAGATGGGATATCTTAATTGTTTGATATTAGTTAATGCAATATTATTTACAATATTTATATACTTAGACAAAATATTAAAGCAACATTATATTTCCTAAATTAGATTTGTTTTATTTATTAGTCGCATACATTTTATTATATTATTTTGACTGTCTTCTGTTGGGTTGTTTTTATACACATTTTTGTTAAGAAGTATGATATGAAACTCTTTTTTGGTTTGATTTTTAGCAATAAGTACTGAATAGTTGCTGGTATTCACATTCACCCGATAACATTATAGGTGGAGACCGTGGCACAATTTTTTCTTGTTGATTGCTTGTATTTTTTCATGATGGGTCTCTTTTTTTTCGGAACCAATTTATCTCACGTTCGAGCCCCTCATTGAATGTTTTCTTGCTGAACAATAATTGCTCGTTTAGATTTAAATTTTTTTTTTAGTTTTGTGATCCTTGACTCTGTCACTTTATGCGCCATGTAAAGATGTTATAAGTGACATTTTGAAAATCAATCTACAATTGATACACAGTACAAATGTCCTTCTCTCTTTCTGTCTTTTACTAAACTGATTATGCTGGCGCTGTACTAGACATTATTTAAAACTACTGGTGTATTAATAGTATTAAAATATTAATGGAAAGAGAACAGTTTTCAGAGTGATTTTGAAATTTCAATCTTTACGGATGGGTCAAAGATGGAATGCGGTGTAGGACCAGGGGTGCACTCAACACAAATAAGCTTAGACCATTCTTTCCGGCTACCCGACAAGGCCACAGTCTTTCAGGCGGAGGTCTTTGCCATTAGGGAAGCATGCCGGCTGGCCAAAAATAACGTACCGGAAGGTCGTAAAATAGCTTTATTCGTTGACAGCCAGGCGGCACTCAAAGCACTGCAATCCACCACTGTGAAGTCAAAGCTCGTTAAGGAATGCAGGTCGACGATGAGCGAGCTAAATCGTCAAGCTGATGTCACTCTCTTATGGGTTTCCGGCCATAGGAACATGGAGGGGAATGAAAAGGCTGACGAATTGGCTCGTTCTGGTGCTTCTCTTGATGTATCGTTGGCGGAACAGATCTCGATTTCCCTGGCGGTCGTCAAGAGGAGTAACTTCCTGTTTTTCCGACAGCTGGCTAACAGACGGTGGAAAGATCTTGAATCTTGCAGAGCGGCACGTGCTACCTGGCCTTGTTACAACGAAAAATAGGTCTTTTAGACTTATTAACAGAAGACGCTCGGATACCGCAAGGCTCACAGTGGTTTTGACCGGTCACTGGTGTGGAGGGACGCACGCGGAGAGAATGGGTATTCCATTTAGAAGCCATTGTAGGAGCTGCGGAAACGAAGAGGAAGAGGAGTCACTCACCCACCCCACTTTCTATGTCAATGCCCAGCCTTGGCAAAGACTAGAAATAAGTTTCTGGGTAAATACTTCATCGACAATCTCTCGGACTGTTCAGTCACATGCCCGGGTGATTTACTCAAATACCTTAATTCGACAGGTTGGATTTAGTAATACTGATTGCATTCGGCGAGGAAGAGGTATCAAAAAGGCAATCTAGTGCTAATTGTGGCTCGTAGTGGACTATACGAGCCAGCCGCGGAAACCAACCAACCAACCAATAGTTATAAGCTGCGAGGAACGTTTCTGAATCGCCTTGATGAAATTATGGGTAAATGTAGGATATGGAAGAGATAAGAACGATATGCAGCAATTAATTTGTATACTTTTTTCATTTTAACCATAAGCGCTTACGATTCCACGTGGCTTGAAAGTGTTGTTTTATTAAATAAAATATGTCTAATAATAAGAATAATAATGGCCAGTGTTGGTGCACTACGAGGGCTCTTGGCATAATAAACTGGCTGCGTCAACAATGGGTTGTGCCTGATCAATCGGATGACGAGAACAACAGAATGGCTAATTCTGAAAATACAAGGAATCGACAAGCAACACCGCATCCATCGAGTTAAAAGAATAACGAGGAAAATGGTGGGACAACGAGCACAAACGTAACAAAAAAGAAGGGTAAATGCCAAGTTTGCAAAGCTATCGTAAACGATATCGATATGCGGTCTTTTGTGGACAAAATGGAAATGTCTCGTTTACGATACCCGGAAACGATACTGTTTACGATATTTTTTACGATTCATATGCTTTTCTTAAGCGATATTTCTTGCGATCCGCAAATGATTTCATTAACGATTGTTTTACAAATCATTTACAATGGTTTTTCAATTTAGTTGTTGCTAAAGATCGGCTAAACAGTGATTTCAAAATCACAGTGATTCTAAACTGTGATTGAGTCACAGTCATTTGAAGGGAGAGACACAGTCTATAAAAAATATTATTAAAAATTTATAATTGTTCATTAAATAATTAAAATGAGTTGGTGTCGGTTACAAATATAATAAAAATGTTTCAATAATAAAAATATGCAAATGAATAATAAAATTTTACAAAATAGATTTCAAAGAAAGGAGAATAGTAACAATTTAATTTTAAAACTGGATAAGAAAAAAAGATAAAATTGTTACAATATAAGCAAAGATGAAATTCAATTACAGCATTTCATATCTATTTTTAAAGTAAAAAGGAACTTCATGGTAGTATTCGTAAAAACTGTAAAGATATAAAAAATTATTGTTACTACTTATTTATTATTTCTATTAATGTTATTATTATACAATACTCGTATTACCATTTCTTTTGACAATATCACTTTTGTTTTTTTCCTTTTGTTTATTTTGTATCACCCTTATTGTTATTATTATGTTATTTTTTGAAAAGATCACTTTTTTGTTTATTTTAATATAAGATAAAATTTTGTTGTTTTTTCTGTGTATCTGTAAAACTGTTTGACTTCTCTGTTGCCTACTATTTCTTTTTTATCATGTTTATGCCCGCAAAACGCAAACGTTTGCGAGCATTAAGCGAATAGGGGTCGCTCAAGTATTAGGTAATAACCCATGGCAAGACGTAGGATTTTATAAAAACACTTTTATTAACGGCTTATCATAATTAAAATTTAAAAAGGTAATTAATATTTAAGATTAAACTATTGAAGTTTGAACATCATTAATTAGTGGCAGTTCATCATCACAAGTCAGGCTTAAATTTGTTGAATCAGTACTATTATTTATTTCATATTCGTTGAATCATTCGGCATCTTCGTTCCCATCTGCATCTCTGAGATGCACATTAATTTTCCTGCAATTTTTCTGTGCTCCGAGTTCCTTGTTTTTATGGGCGTTTTTAAGATGAAAATTTTCAAATTTTTGAGAGGCATGGTAAATACCACATTGATTGCAAACTCTACTATTCAATTGAGACTTGACAGAGGAACAAGTGTAAGCGTATGTAAATTGTGAAAAACCTTTACACTCTAAATCTATTTTAAGTGATAGACGTAGAGTTAAACTTAAAAAATCTGCATTTTCATTCATTACAAGGTCATCTGATATTTGCTTCATTTTTATTGGCGGAGGGAGAAACCGATCAGGAAGCACTTTTAACAAAGCACTCCACGGTGGAGCACAGCAGTGTGTGTTATAACATTTGACATTCTGTACAAAGTATTGACTCTCACGAACATGGTTGGAATACCAATCCGCTTCTACATTAACAAGAAGTTCATTATTTTTATATGGCGAAACATAACGAGCAATTACGGTATAGTTGTCAATCACCATAACATTCCAAACTTCTACAAGTGTTTTTCCAGCATGTTCAAAAATTCTAATTTTCTTTTAACTTTTCTAATTTTACATCAGTATTACGGCCACCATCAAGATGAGAACCAAAGTGATCATGCGGTAATATAAGACCAGCAAGCTCATGACTTAAAAATGCGATTCTTCTTTCTACTCGGTTAAAAGCACTACGAACTGAAGCATTTGTGGCAAGGAAAAACGCATCTAAATTATATTCCTTAAAATGTGCAATTGTAGAGGATATAACTTTTCCAAATCTCGGATTTGCGTCTGGACCTCCATCTACGGTGACAATGACGATAGGTTTCACCAAGGTTTCATCCGTCTTTAGATATGGTTGAAACTCTGCAACATTTAACAATGTTTTAAAATCTTGCGCATGGGTATTGGCAGTTAATGAACTATGCTTACCACTTCTAATTGCAACAAATGTTGGTATCTTTGTGCATCGGCATTTCCAAGTGGGCCCTTAATGGCAATACCGGCGTATACAGAAGGTACAAGGTGGCGCAAAAGAAGTCATCCGATGTTGTTTGGCTCTTATTTTTTTTCTAAATAAAAAACTTCGATTCTGATTTGATTTTTGATTATGCTTATTTAGACCTTTAGAATTAATTGTGTTAAGTCGAGAAGATGATATCGGACAAATGGGCGCCGCCACAATTGATTGCCATACGGGCTCGTTTTATGGCATTTTCCATCACTTCGGCGAGCGTTTCGGGCGATAAATTCTCGCATTCGTGTCCTTGAGGGCTTCCAAGGTCTCAGGCTTGTTGATGTAAACACGGGACTTCAAAAAACCCCATAAAAAGAAGTCCGGGACCGTTAAATCAGGCGATCTGGCGGGCCAGTGCAAATCGACGAATTGTTACGCAAAAAAATAGACACAATTATTCCGCGTTCTTGGGGAGTGTATCGCTCCATGGCTTATTCACTTGTATTCTGTATCTGTCTAGTCCACAAATGTCAAAACAGATTTGACATTGGCGGCCATTTGCAAACATGAGAGCATCTTCCAATAGGGTGATGTCTTTTGTGCCACCTTGTATAAGCTTATGCCGCTCTGCTTTAACCCAGTCATGATCAGGCAAACTGACTCGGTACTACATGTGCATTAGTATTGGTGCTTGCTTATTCGAGGCTGTAATACCAATGGGAACACGGGCCTTGTCATCTTGGGACCTGAATAAAACTTGAGTCGGGCCGTGAATAGAGGATAAGCTCTTTAGATAATGAATTGAGGAAAAAAATACAATTTCTACACTGCCACTTCGTCACGAATTTAAACTCACTTTGGTATTCACTGTGTTTTGATTATACAAACAAATATAATAGGTAATTCACACCAAAGTACATCACGTTGATGGGGTTTTTCATTCAGACCGGATATTTTGCATCACGAACAGCTGTTTTTTGTTTTGGTTATACACACACGTGGAACTTTGCGTGCACGTTGGTTTAATACAAACTAAAAATTTGTGAAAAATACATGATTTAGAACATTTTGCAACATATACAAATAGTTCTTGCAATTCCCTTTTTCATTCCTGATACTTATATTATTAAATTCTTTTAAAAAAATTTACAATTAATGGTTTACTTAACAATGTTTTGTGCCATCAGCTGCTGTTTAGTGATGCCACAGGCGGAAAAACATAAAAAACTTGGTAGCACTAGGAAAAACTTGGCCACACTGGCAGAAAATGCCTAGAGTGACCACTATTTATTTTCACATCAAAGCACATCAGTTCTTGATGCGACTAATGATCCCCATCACATTCTACAACAACAACCCCTGAATGACGTCATATTTCTTGTGGTTGTTGTCGAATCTGATACGTATCAGTAAGCACATCAATGTTGATGTGCATTTGCTTTGGTCTGAATTGCCTATAACATTGCGATAAATTGTAAGAAATTACAACGGAAATTTAAAATTTACTTACAGTTTTTTTTATTGTTTTGAGCTTTTATCAGTTGTTTAATAACAGCGAGCAATAAAGAAAGGGGAATTCAGTCTAGAATGACCAAAAAATCGAAAACCCCAAAAAACTTGGCAGCACTGCTGCAGAGTGACGCCAAAAAGGTGGCATCTCAGCTCCGTTTAGCACAGGTGCAGCAAACATTTTTGTTATATTTTTTAATTTATCTTACGTAAGATTTATAATATCCCTCAACGCCACCATCCCCCCACCCGATCCAGAGTCGCATGAAACAAACTATTAATCGAAACTTGAAAAATAAAATAATCCTTAGGACATATAAATTAAATCATTTCCCAACTCCAGTAATAAAAAACTGTACTAGAAATATGTTGTTATGTATGTACTTACTATACCATAATTACAACACAATTTTAAATTTATTTACGGCATAAATATTATGAACCTTCATAAGGTCCACAAAATTACTGACGTTGAGCCAAATAGAAAATGTGATATATTGACAATAATTTACTTTACTGAAGTATGTAATAAGAGTTTATATGTTATTTCTATTTCTACACATACACTTTAGTTTCTTTCAGGCATGGTTCCTACTTTTTTCCCAGTATACGGTTTGATTTTCCAGGCATAACTAGTAACAGAGATGCAAGCATCCATTATTTTATGACATATTTAGCTGTTTTTGACGGTATGTATTACGGAATGAACATCTTCCTCTGAATGCCACCAGCTGCTCATCGACTGCTATATCTTGAGTTGGATAGTAAATATTGGGTTATTGGGTAATATGTCAACCCATTTATTCCACAATTCACGTATCGGTGCAAACTTGTCTCAAATTCGTCGTTCACTGTGAGTTTCCTTATTGTCAATAATTATTACCTTTTCAATGGCTTTAAAAATCAGTCTACCTTTCTCAGAATCCCACACACTTTCTGTGCCGATACACTCCAGCTAGCAAAAGTGAACCAATAAATGCGAAAATTTCGGATCCGTCAACGTTAGACCAATTATTACCAAAGACACGTTTACCTTCATTATTGGTATATTTAAAAATAGTGTTTATCAGGAGGTGGGAAAAATAATTGTCGTCCCTCCATTTTCCTGCAAGAAATATCAGGCACAAAACCTCTAAACTTAGACACGCGGGAAAGAAGAAGAATCTCTTTGTGCAAACACGCGATTTTGAAGTGCTCCGATTGAATTGTGTTCCTGGAATCAAACGTTGTTTTTGGTATAACTAATTTAGTGAGACTTGGTATTGCAGTGCACTTTCCTCTTGCTGTCATTACTTCATGGGCTTTAGTTTGGAATCTCTCCATATTAGTTTGAACTTTTCGAATGAACACTTGGCCACGTACTGAATTTCTTCAACACTCAAAGCAGGCTTAACATATATTGTGAACTAAAAATCTCAAATTATCCATATTTATTGATTTTGGATTACAGATCTACTACAAAGCTGAGTTACAAGTTGTTTTCTTGATCTTATATTATCCAATAGTGAATTGAATAACACAGTAATTGTTTTCGATACACATATCTGTGGCAATATGTCAAAGTATCTTATGTTGAAATTTGAGTTTGAAAGCTTTCATTATTAACATCTTCAAAACACGTATTTCGACTAATGAATTTTCGAAAAATGGGACTTGGAAACATAGTTTTATCAGTTTGCTTTACTGTATCTACGATTAAAAACATTGAAATAATACCAAACAGAAATTATTTTACACAAAATGGGCAATATCTCAAGATAAAGATTTTCGAGATAAGCTAATTAGAATTATTGCCGCAGATATGTATGTGTACTCTCAGATTTTCTTATCGAAATTTTGTCCGTTTGTCGATCATTAAGAAGCTTTCATTATATTAATTATACTATTATTTTTACTTTTGAAATACTCTACACAATTCACCTTGGACTCTGGACTTTAAGAGAGAAAAATTTTAAGTAAAACAATACTTCATATCGGTAAGGCCCCTAAATATAAATGTACCATCATATGTAAGACTTAATATAAATTTTTGAACATTACTTGTTGTACAGTGCCGAGGAAAAAATAACTGCATCCAATAAGTTACTTTTAAGTTACATGTTTTTTATATTTTAATAGATTTTCAATTAAAAATCATAATAATAATTCTATCGATCGGTTGTGTGTTATGTTGATAGAAATATTAATATGAGATATGATGCAATTTCTATTTAAAATATAGTTCAGTTCTTCAATCAAAGGAGTGCTTTCAGGTTTGTTTGTAGTTGAATTTATGTCAGGAGACAAAAGTTAGCAGATATTTCTAGTAATCGCATCTGTAAAAAAGATTTAGTCATTAACGCCATTGATCTCCATCTTCTAACAATGGTAGTCAGTCATGGACAGACTTACCAAAAGTAGTCATCTTCAAATTAACCAAATTTAGATTGGATTGTCATCTAGGAAGCGGGATATCTGATCAGATATATCATGCGGAATATCATCTCCGTCGATATTCTCCTTCATATCTGAAAAATTATGTGTAATTTAATTACTGGTTAATCGATAAGGAGCTTTCCTTTGCCTTTAATGGTAATTCAGCATACATAAGCTTACCTATATTTTCTGACTCCTGAGGTATTTCAATTATATTGTCATTGTCATTCATCATGAAAAGCTTAAAGAACATGTCATCCTATGAGTAACAGAATAAGAATTGATAGCAGTTATATATAAATTTATTATTTGTTACATACATCCTCAGCTATTACATTTGGAGAGCTACCACCTTCAACATTTGTACTCGGTTTCATGGGGGAACTTACCACGGCTGTCAAATGTTTAGTGGGTTGTATGACTTTGTTAGAAATGCTCTCTGTAAAATTTCAGGTACAGGTCGGTAGGTTCCTTCATATTTATAGTTATATATTACCTTTATTGGCTAATTCAGGATTTCCTTTAATATTTTTATCACTCATCTTGATAAGATCAGAAAGGCGTAAGTTGTCCTCGATATCCCAGGAGATCTGGTTAGCAAAACTTTATTATACTTTATGTCATATAGTTCATTTACTTCCAGTATTACATTTACCCTTTTTGAACGTTTCTCCTTATTCTTTCTCAAAGGTTTTATTGGCATATTACTCAATTGTGTCGTGTCTATACACTATGAGTTCGCATCATCAGATCTGACACCAAAGAATTGAATAAATAATTAGAGATAACAGAGATCATTATGTCGGTACATTTATAAAACCTTTTCTATTAGAGGTCAAATTTCATTCCAAACGTCAACTGAACAGTCAAATTCTGTTACGATTATTTGAGATTAAAATATGTGACAAGAAAGAAAACATTGAGGAAGGTCAACTCAAAGGAAGTATGTATGTTTAACCAGCAGAGATTGGCGAAAGGTTTTGAATAGCAGCTGAGTGGGTCATACGATGTCGAAGTCACATCGTAAGCTATTAAGCTATTCAAAGTAAGGATCGTGTGCTGCTAACAATACAACTCTTCAAAAACTGCCTAATTTAACTGCCAAATCAAAACAAACAGTGTTATAAAGATGATTTAGCATATATGCATAAATAAAATTGATGCAGAACAAGAATCCGAATGACCGATCAGATACGTACGAGGCACGTTCCAAAAGTATCCGACTTGCAACACACTCGAACTAATCGTAAATTCTATTGTAGGTAAGAATTCTCAAATTAAAATTTTTGGTGTACAGAACACGGATTTCGTGAAGAGTTACTAGTTACACTCATGCCAATAACACAGAGGTTACTCCAACATTCTAGCTCTGAGGTACAATATCACCTCGAATGTCTTCTAATACTTCGAATATCATCACTGCGACTTCAATTTTTATTTGTCTGTTTGGACAACAAATGCCGTGGATACTTTGATGCACGTAGGGGAGTTTTTGATCAGTTGCTGCTTGATGTTCCTTGCATCCCATTCTCTGGGTCCAACCGTTTATGTAATGTAATTTGTCAACCAACCAAGATGTATTCTTTTAATTTTTTGGAAGAGAAGAGAACTTTTTGAAACTTAAACATTTATTTATTTTCTTTTATTGTAGGCTTTGGTTTCCTTATGCAGGGGAATGCATAATAATATTTTTTATTTTATAAACAGACAATAAAAATTGATTTGTATTTTGCACTCACAATTTTTTATGAATTTTCTTCTTTATTTTTCAATCACTTATTTTCTCTACGACACTTTCGATTGATCAATGCAAACAAAAATAATGCAATTTATATTGTTGAGTATCAATTGGTTGTTAAGATATTAAGAGTGTAAGAATGATCCGCGGAGCTGTCTAAACGCTGCCAGTTTTTTATCGTGAATGAAATAGAATAAGTAAAAAAAAGAGACGCTGCCAGATAGAAGTTGACTGTAAGTAAGTTGGCAGAGCAACGATAAATGTGGAAATTTGTTTATTTTAAATTGATATACATCCGGCTTAACTTATATTAACGAATATAAATAAATACAATAATTTATTTTGGAAAAGAAACCCTAACCCTTGCTGAAGAAATTAATACAATACTCCGAGTTAAGCGGTTAAGCTTCTATTTGTTGATATACGTTTGATAGTTTTTTCCGTTTATTCTCTTTCTCGTACGCTGTAAAAGCTAAAAAGATCTGTCCTTTTCCATTTTGGAATATACCATTCTTCTAAGCTAGTCCAATGCCTGGAAAGTTTAAATTTGGTACGTAAGTCAGTCTATTGGTAAGATCGCTTACTTAATACTCAACACCTTAAAAAAAACAATCCAATGAAATGCTCATCAACTTGAGTGGGTTTAATCAGTCGTTATCAACATTAGTGGCAATCTATTTCAATAATTTTGTTTACTCCGCGCTTTAAGTTTAGCAACATGTCTGAATGGCGACAACAACAACATCATGTAAAATTTTGCTCTAAAGCTAAGTCTAAGATTTCAGTTATAATTGGATAATCGATTCAGTTTAATGCAAATATAAACAAATATCAAGAAATGTCAACAAATTCTATAAACAGTTTTGTATTGCTGCACAGAACTTGCCATAACCGCATTTGATACAGATATATTGTTATGGAATTGAACAATAAAAAATAAACATTGATGAATAATGAAATTTATCGGAAATAATGGCTTCTTTTATGACGGCAAGTTGGCACCATACGAATCGTTTTACAGATAAACAAAATCATTGCGCGTAATACGTGGAAATATGAAAACACCTTTTTCGCATTCAAAATAGATAAACAGTGTTGACAAAAGAATATACAATAAGTAGAAACTGCAATATAAATAAGTATGTGCGTACACACCTCTAGCAACAATGAAGGAAAATCGTCGCAGTTCTTAAGGAAAACACATAATTCCTTAACCAAAGAAACAATAGAAAAAATGGTTCATTCTTGCAGACCAGATTTGGATCCCTCTAATTTAACCTGACTATACAAATCCAAGCAACAATATCCACAATAAAAATTATATCTTAAAATAATGTTAGATAGATCATATGGCAGCTATCAACAACACAGTATAACTATCGCTATCTTCTAACTATTTCAACGTCTCCATAGCATTTTTACTCTTTCAAATAAAGATTTTTCAATAACAAATTTATTGAAACTATGTAATTTTAACGTGAAAACCGTTTTAAAAGGGGTTCCATAGTCATGACAAAATGTAACGCTGCGTATCGTGAATCAAAATTCGTAGCGCTAAGTAATTAAAATATTCTGAAATGAGCATGTTTTTCATTGCGCAGTAACCTCATCAAAGGACTGATGAATAAATTATGAAATTGCTGTTCGTTGTAAGCGTATATCTTGGCAACTGCTTGACCGATTTGGCTGTTTTGTTTTGTTTCGAAAGTGATGAAAAACTGTTGGTAAGCGAATCAAATGAAACGGATCGACTGATTTGGCTCAGAAAAAGTAAAAAATACCTTTAGGGAAAACCTATTCATATATCTTGTTTCAAGCAAAGATTTGTAATGTAAAGCAGTTCGTTATTTGTGTTAGTTGTTTCTATTACTTAGAGTGTCTATTACTTAGTATAACTACCAAGCTGTTTTGACTCAATAAATAAAATAGTAAAGCATACCTCCATTTTATATATATACTAGCAGCCCGCCCTGCTTTGCACGGGTGCAATTTAAAAAATATCGCTTTGGTATTCATAGCAAGAAATTTTATTAATTAATTTTTTAAAAGATGTCATTTGGAATGCATTGTTGTATTGGCGTATATTGCGCATGAATGTTTTTGATTTAGGATGATCACCCGTAAAGTGGTTCGGGTGGAGGAAGAATTTCATGTAATTTTATTTTTCCTTGCAAGCAACAAAGACCTTTGGATTCATCCTTCCATTTCAAAGCAGAGCAATATTCGCAGACAACCGACATTGTACCTGTAGAAACGACAGGATCATTTTTGTATTCAATAGAAGGATCGTAATTCATGGCAGAATTTAACTTGTTTGACCACAAATTAGAAGTCCTCATCGACCTGCGCTCGGACAATTCTAGGGCTCTCTGAGATCTGCGTCTATTTCTGCCATAACGAAAACGAATTGCACGTTAGATGATTCTCTATTTCTACGCAAAGAACTAATTGATCTTACATAGGACAGTCTGGTTTCCCTTTCTTCGTTAGTTTCATTATTCCGAAGTAAACGATATCTGTGTGCGTTTGGCGTGCTACGACCTTTATTTGAACGACTTGGCATAATGGATGTTTTGATAAGAAAAGATGTAAGCTAACTGCAATTACAATAAAAAGTTTTGTGTTGTACATTTTTTCCTTATATTGCAAGTAAACAAATGTTTCCTTTACCTTATTGTATGGCGTAATGATTAAGTCTTCAATTATAATAATAATTACTTTAATTTAATTCTAAAATCACATTTGAAGAAACTTTGCTGTGTAAAGAATGAAAAGCTGCAATATTGTAGTAGCAGTAAATGCTTTTTCATTAAATTATAACACTATTACAGCTATATTAATTTTATAAGCGAACAAAACGGGACTCGTCCGCAAAGCCAACCTGTGAAATTATCAAAATACAGTATTGGTAAATGGGGAAAGAACTACTTTTTGAACTGTTTTGTGAACCAAAAAGAGCTGTTTGATGTTGTAGTGAATTACAAATACCTGTTTTGTCAAAAAAAGTGTTGCTGTCTTTAGTGAATGACAAATATGGATATTTAATGATAATAATTAACTGTCAAAACCGTATCAAAATACGTTGCGTGGTTTAGAAGTAATCAGTATTCTAACTTCTTGAAATTTCGACTTTGCTTTACCACTCCTGGTAACCCTAGGATCATGATATTTATATTGTTGATGAATGTAGATCAGAAACTTATAGAGTCCAAATATCAGTTCCATGCGTTAAAAAACAAAAAACTTTTTCTAACAAGAACATTAATTTAAAGGGGGGTTTGTATGGGAGGTACCCCAGCTGGTAGACCTCGGATCATGAAATTTACATAATTGATGGCCATGATTACAAACTTATAGTGTCCAAATTTTAGTTCCATATGTTAAAAAACAAAAAACTTTTTTTAATAAGAACATTAATTTAAAGGGTGGTTTGTAATTCACTGATTTTTTGGTCATTAAGGCATTTTAATTTTTAATTTGATTTTAATTGATAAAAAAATAGAAGATGATACTTAAACTTCAGATACTAATCAAAAATGTCCAAGTAAATGAAATCAAAAAGATTTATGTCAAAATATTTATGCAAAAAGAAATTATGCCACCACAAGTATTATCAAAACTTCCAGACTGTGAAATGAGTTACTGTACTTTTCGCGTTCAGGAAAGTTCGACAACGGTTATCATGCTGACTGTTGGTTTTTTTTTCTTTTGTTTTGATTACATGTTCATAACAGTTGTAAATTTATCTATGGTACATCAAAAAATTATTATGGTCGGAGATCTTTTTTTTGGACTTTTGGCATCCTAAAAGTGAAAAACGTCACACTGTCTGACGTGACAAGACGTGGAATCACTGAATGATGGGAGAAGCGGTGCTTAACGGTGTGTATGTATTTTCTTTCTTGACAGGGGGTTGCAAGTGTATCCCTTTGCACCGTGCTGGCGACATCTATGTTACTTACAAATTAACGGTATCATTCATTTTATAAAAAATTTGCTACCAATATGTTGATGTTGTTGGGTAACAAATTCAAGTAAATCTTCAAGAAAGTTGGCATCAATATTTTAACCATGTTAAAACGCAAACCCTTAAATATCTCGGGTGAAAAAACAAAGTGACTTATGCCACTTTCAAAACAAACGGTTCAAATAGTGGCGCTGGAATGCTTGCATAAGTGTTTGAACAATTAGGGTCTTTATGAAAGCGAATAAATCGCACAAACGCACATATGTATAAAGTTGTGTGGTCACTTTTGAGATAAGTATAATATCCCCATTGTGCATAAAGGTGATAAAAGTGTAGCTTCAAATTACGGAGGCATATTAAATGAGGGGCTGATAATTAATTTAATGGTAAACATTCAACACTTGATAATACGAGTTTATATAATTTATCATCTATAGTTTACCGTAAACTGAAGCCAAAAAAAAAAGTGTAGGTTGTTCTAAAGGTTCTTTGACAAGGTTCCATGATAACTACTCATACCATTCACAAATTATATATGGTTGGTGTTTCAACAAATTTATGTAAGGACCACCTCTTTTGTATTTTATATTTCACTAGGCGCGAGTTGCTATGGCACCGTCGTGAGTTGCAACAAAGTGGAGAGTATATAAACATTCTCCATGAAAAAAATCATAAACATGCCAACTATTATGCTGATCGGTCAAACGGTGTTGGAGTTCATCGCCGTTAAACTTATTTTCTCGTCCTATTTTATTCATATACATAAGGTGTAAAACAAGAATGTTTGCCTTTTCACTATATTCAAATGATTGATATTGAAGAATTAAATATTAGCCTTCTTTTATATGCAGATGACAAGTTATATAATCAGAGATCAGACAATATGGGTGTTTTGCAAAGAATTGAATATTAATATAAGTTTGTCATAAAGTTTGTAACACCCTGAAGGGAACTTCACAGACCCCATATCGCACATATTTAACTAAGCTCCCACACCTCAAACACGAATTGCGTTAATGATGCGGAATTATTCGTTATATCATGTTTAATGTTGTGTAAGTATTGCATGTCAATAACTTACATACTCTCTGCGTGAGAAGAAAATATTTCTTCTACAATTAGTCAATTTGTGAGTTAAATAAAAACTTTAAATGCGATTTTCTCGAAATGCTCTTTTTTGAGTTGTGACACTTCAGTTAAGCATGTAAAAACTATTGTTCTTATTTGTTTTTTTGTTTTATCGAACTGAAATTTGGACACTATAAATTACTGATCTATTTTCACCAACCATGTAAATTTTAAGACCAAAGGATTACCAGGAGGGGTACATCCTATACAAACCCAAATTAAATGACAAACTTATAAAGAGTAAAAGTTTAAAACTGTATAGTGCCATTCAAACTGTGTACACCTTTGATACTCAAACTGTGTTCTTTGTTGATACTCAAACTGTAACAGAAAGAATATAGTGATGCTAAGAAAGGAAGCATATCTGATACTCGTATCTGTCATTTGTCACCGTTCGGTTGGATGCAACCCTGAGGAGCGTGAAGAGTATTACATCTTTGGCATAGGTAAGTATGATAACTTTCTTTCTGGTTTTATATGTATTACTTTCGTAGTTCTGTAGTGTTTCAATTAAGTTAATATGTATTTCTCGTTTGACGACCATAGGTCATATTTATTCTATATTTTCATATATGTGAAGTTAGAAGTATATACACTGATATTTAAATCAAATAAAGAATATTATTATTATTTATTATAATAAAAAATGAACTATTACTAGTTTACATAACTTTTGTTTTTCTCCAAAATTAAAGGTGTATCAATAGATATTAGCTTCGGGGGGAACGCTTCTGAATCGCCTTCAAGAAATTATTGGTAAATATGGAACACATGTAAAAAATTTCATTTCGAAATCTATAACATTTTAGGTTGTGGATCGTGGTTACCTGGTAGTAGAAACGAAGTAAGAGATATGAAAGAGACAAGAACGATATGCAGTCATTAATTTGTATTCATTTTTTAATTTTAATCATAAGCGCTTACGATTCCACGTGGCTAAAGAGTGTTCTTTTATCGAATGAAATATGTCTGATCAAAATAGGGCTAAAGCCAATTGGACTAAGTTACGTTGCTCTACGAGGGTACTTGGCATAATAAACTGGCTGCGCCAACAATTGGTTGTGTCTGATGACGAGAAAATCAGAATGTCTAAGTCTGAACGTATAAGGAATCGAAAACCAACGCCGCATCCGTCAAGAACATCGAGTATGTCGAATATCGAGTAAAATTGTGCGACAACGAATGTAACAAATGTAACAAAAAGGCACAGTGAATGACGATGATGTCTCTTCAAATATTTTTCAATCATCTTCAACGTCATCACCCATTTTTGCCATTGGATCTAAGGTTACTCATTTCGCTATCAACCCGCAAACAAAACTCCATCAGCAATTATGCCACCTGTACCAGAGTCCAAAACAAAAGCAACCCAAACTGATAAAAAGCACAAAAGTAGCATCTTTAACGAATTTTGGCAGAAAATATAGCAAGATAAATTGGATAAGTTGAAAACCGCCTTAACGCTTATACTCGTATTGTATAACTGTGTGATATTACTGTAACAAACCAATTAATTCATAGCAAATTCCAATAGTTAATTGATGAACTATTATCGAATTACACTGTTTGCGACATTTCTGTAACATTGCGTGATAATGTTCCTTGAGTGTAGTACATTTGAGTTTGTTACAGGATGTCTTCCCGAGGACTAAGAGAAGAAGAAATTGAGCAGTTTCTGTTCGATAATGAGGCTAGTGAGGATGGGTTCTAATGATGATGACGACAGTGTTGTGGTTCCCGACTTTCTTCTTGGTGTAGAGCTGCCATTGAAAGATAAAGATGGTGAAGAGATCCCGGCAGTACATATTGAGCAAAATATTAGCACTTCCTAATGTGAAGCCGTTAATGCAGCCGGACATTGGAGCCGCGTCAAATATTGTTGTCAGGCTTTCGCGTGAAATTCTACGCAACCAAAATTACCAACGTTACTTCCACAATTATTTTACGTCCTTGCCACTCCTAGAGCATCTGGCCAAACAGGGCATTATTAGTCTCGGAACTATCAGACAAAATCGTATACCCGACTGTAAGCTGTCCATAGAGATAGAAATTCTGAAGAAAGAACGCGGCTACCCTGTAGAATACATGGGCAACGTTGAACGAGTAGACCTATCGACAGTGGCATGGAATGATAACAAAGTTGTGACCATTGGATTATGTTTTGTTGGTGAATTGCCCAAGACACAAGTCAAAAGGGTCGACACAGCCGAAAAAAAGTGACAATTGTCCAACCAAACATCGCGGGTGAATATAGCCGTCATATGGGTTGTGTTGATTTGATCGAGAGTATCATGGGCAGATACAAAATAAAACTGCGAAGAAGAATATGGCAAATCTACATGTTTTATCACTTTTTGGATCTAGTAATGTCCAATGCCTTACTCTTATACAAAAGAGTGCGTAAGACAAAAAACATCCCAGGCAGGCAACTGTCGTCATCAGATTTTCGTGAGGAGGTTGCTACGGTATTGTGCAAATTGGAAACGAAAGCAAATTCAATAAGGTAAAGCATTGAACCACACATTCAAGCAAATAAACGTAAGGGTCCAGTCCGATACATCCCTCCAGTGTCTGGGCCGAAAAGAGGATCCGCTGCAAGTGTCCTAACGGCATTGGCATATCCAAAACTCTATGTGACTAGTGTGGCGTAGCATTATGCTACAATAAATTAACAATTGTTTCAAGGCATTCCATACATTTTAGAGGAAATTTTAATAACAAACACACTCTCCTTTTTCTAAATTTTCAACCTTTCTAATAAATTTTATTCAAAAATAATAAATACGTGTATTTTTTTAGTTAAGACCTAGCATAAAACCATGAATTTGAAAAAAATCACACTGTTGAGTTATAAAGGGTTAAAAAAATGTTCTCCAAATCCTGCTTTTAACAATTCCGATCCAGAGCCGCATGAAAAAAACAAACAACCAAAACTTGAAAAATAAAATAATCTGTTCCCCAACTCAATCAATAAAATTATCTCGGATCTATAACCAAGTCTCCAAAACCATAATAGAAGTATGTTGTTATGTATGTACTTACTATACCATAAATGGAATACAATTTTAAATTTATCTACGGAATTTATTATCATTAATATCTTTTCAATTAAAATGAAATTATTTCTTAAATTATTTACAAAAAACTTCCAAATAAGCTAATAAATGATCTATGATTGTTGTTGTTGTTCATCTATTGTTGCAAAAGAATCTCAATGTAATGTTCATATTGTTTAAGTATTTTCTATACTCAATCTTTAATGCTTGCTAAAGTGTTAGACTTATTTTGTTTTTTCTTCTTGCTGCCATTAATATATGGACTTTAGTTTGGAATCTATCCAGATCCAAACCAGTATGTTTACGATTGATTCGACACTTAATACAGGCACTTAAATTTTGTCCTTCACTTTCATTGCAAGTACTTGATATCGATGTCCATCGTTAAAAAGTTTTCGATACATTATATGTACTACAATATAATATTTACTTTTGAAACACACTACACATTGGACTCTGGACTTTGTCAACCTACCAAGATGTATACTTTTAATTTTTTGGAAGAGAAGAGCCCTTTTTGAAACTTAAACATTTATTTATTTTCTTTTATTGTAGGCTTTGGTTTCCTTGTGCAGGGAAATGCAATCTTATGATAATATTTTTTATTTTATAAACAGACAATAAAAATTGATTTGTATTTTGCACTCACAATTTTTTATGAATTTTCTTCTTTATTTTTCAATCACTTATTTTCTCTACGACACTTTCGGTTGATCAATGCAAACAAAAATAATGCAATTTATATTGTTGAGTATCAATTGGTTGTTAAGATATTAAGAGTGTAAGAATGATCCGCGGAGCTGTCTAAACGCTGCCAGTTTTTTATCGTGAATGAAATAGAATAAATAAAAAAAAGAGACGCTGCCAGATAGAAGTTGACTGTAAGTAAGTTGGCAGAGCAACGATAAATGTGGAAATTTGTTTATTTTAAATTGATATACATCCGGCTTAACTTATATTAACGAATATAAATAAATACAATAATTTATTTTGGAAAAGAAACCCTAACCCTTGCTGAAGAAATTAATACAATACTCCGAGTTAAGCGGTTAAGCTTCTATTTGTTGATATACGTTTGATAGTTTTTTCCGTTTATTCTCTTTCTCGTACGCTGTAAAAGCTAAAAAGATCTTTCCTTTTCCATTTTGGGATATACCATTCTTCTAAGCTAGTCCAATGCCTGGAAAGTTTAAATTTGGTACGTAAGTCAGTCTATTGGTAAGATCGCTTACTTAATACTCAACACCTTAAAAAAAACAATCCAATGAAATGCTCAACAACTTGAGTGGGTTTAATCAGTCGTTATCAACATTAGTGGCAATCTCTTTCAATAATTTTGTTTACTCCGCCCTTTAAGTTTAGCAACATGTCTGAATGGCGACAACAACAACATCATGGGAGATCGTCTATTCACTATCTTATTGGGAATAATCTAAGTATCCATAATCTGTCAAATGTTGCTCTAAAGCTAAGTCTAAGATTTCAGTTATAATTGGATAATCGATTCAGTTTAATGCAAATATAAACAAATATCAAGAAATGTCAACAAATTCTATAAACAGTTTTGTATTGCTGCACAGAACTTGCCATAACCGCATTTGATACAGATATATTGTTATGGAATTGAACAATAAAAAATAAACATTGATGAATAATGAAATTTATCGGAAATAATGGCTTCTTTTATGACGGCAAGTTGGCACCATACGAATCGTTTTACAGATAAACAAAATCATTGCGCGTAATACGTGGAAATATGAAAACACCTTTTTCGCATTCAAAATAGATAAACAGTGTTGACAAAACAATATACAATAAGTAGAAACTGCAATATAAATAAGTATGTGCGTACACACCTCTAGCAACAATGAAGGATAATCGTCGCAGTTCTTAAGGAAAACACATAATTCCTTAACCAAAGAAACAATAGAAAAAATGGTTCATTCTTGCAGACCAGATTTGGATCCCTCTAATTTAACCTGACTCTACAAATCCAAGCAACATAATCCACAATAAAAATTATATCTTAAAATAATGTTAGATAGATCATATGGCAGCTATCAACAACACAGTATAACTATCGCTATCTTCTAACTATTTCAACGTCTCCATAGCATTTTTACTCTTTCAAATAAAGATTTTTCAATAACAAATTTATTGAAACTATGTAATTTTAACGTGAAAACCGTTTTAAAAGGGGTTCCATAGTCATGTCAAAATGTAACGCTGCGTATCGTGAATCAAAATTCGTAGCGCTAAGTAATTAAAATATTCTGAAATGAGCATGTTTTTCATTGCGCAGTAACCTCATCAAAGGACTGATGAATAAATTATGAAATTGCTGTTCGTTGTAAGCGTATATCTTGGCAACTGCTTGACCGATTTGGCTGTTTTGTTTTGTTTCGAAAGTGATGAAAAACTGTTGGTAAGCAAATCAAATGAAACGGATCGACTGATTTGGCTCAGAAAAAGTAAAACATACCTTTAGGGAAAACCTATTCATATATCAAAATAGCTTGTTTCAAGCAAAGATTTGTAATGTAAAGCAGTTCGTTATTTGTGTTAGTTGTATCTATTACTTAGAGTGTCTATTACTTAGTATAACTACCAAGCTGTTTTGACTCAATGAATAAAATAGTAAAGCATACCTCCATTTTATATATATATATGTGTATATATGTATATGTACGAATTAATATCTGAATCGCCTAAGATTCGATCACACATCGTTGGTCCCACGTCATCATAATGTTAGTGAAATTTGTATGTGTGCGTCTCATACGAGTATACGATGTGGGATGGAATATCCAAATCGTTTAGATATTTCATCCAATATGAGTACTCTCTCTTTGTTGCGTCGTGCAAGCTAACTCATTTACGCTTGCACAAGGCAAATATGTATGAAAGAGAGAGAGAGAGAGAGAGAGATACGCTGGTACTCACTTCTCTAAAATATTTGAAGTGAGAAGACGTGAGCTCTAGTAGGAAATATATGTGATTTGCCGACGGCTAGTGAATGTTGGTCCGACAACATTGGACGTGTGATCCAACACATGTAAACGCATGTTGGATCAATGATGTATGATCGTGTCTTGGGCGCTTAAATAAAAAATGCAGGCTTGCTGTTAAGCACAAAATACGTCAACAGACTTCACACGCCGGGACCTATCTGTATCGGACTTACTACAAGCATTTAATTTGAAACCATACGTCACAAATTTCTCATTTCACTACCCTTAAAATTACGGTAGTATCGCCATTCCCCCCGAATCTACAGTTTGAATTTCATGCACAAATAATTTGTTCAATTTATTTATTGTGATTTTATATAGATAGATTGTTTTAATTTCTTTAAACCGCCTAACTGTATCATTGCTGACGAGGAGATTTGTAGCCAATTAATTTTCACGGCTACTCAGTCTTTCTAAATACATATTTTCGTATTACTACATATTTCTTCGTCACTTTGACAATTTCTTCCCTGACAAAAGGAAGGTTGAAGACATCGCAAATATGCGTAATAACATTTCGCAATAGTTTGTTTTGGTATTGTTGCAAAATTTTAACATTTGAGTTGCTTGTAGTCTAGATTATTGAACAACTCAACGAGATGAGTTGATTTAGCCATATCCACCTGTCCGTCTTCCCGTCCCTCTAGAGATGAGCTAAACAGTGACACAGTGATTCTAAACTGTGATTGAGTCACAGTCATTTG
Source organism: Amiota communis (assembly GCA_037043315.1). NCBI lineage: Eukaryota > Metazoa > Arthropoda > Insecta > Diptera > Drosophilidae > Amiota > Amiota communis. The sequence continues at coordinate 5,228 of JBAMAV010001656.1, read as the reverse complement.
AAGGAAGAGACAGAGTTGTAACTCATCCCGCATTTTCTCCCGCGCGCCGCATTTCTTCAATGTGCTTTGCCTGTCTCACACCTTTCTTCATATTGTTATCGATCATTTCCAGGACACTTTGCCAGCACTTTAATAAATGCAGGTAGACCTGGTGTGGAACAGCTGAATTGAGAGGACAAAATATCTTGATCATTATCAATACACAAGCATACATACAATTTATTTCTCTAAAAAAAAACCCGAGAAAGTATCTACTTAAAGCTAGCATTACACGTAGCAAATATTTTCTTTATATATTATATTTATCATTATTGTTCTTTATATTATTATTATTTTTTTCTATTTCTTATATCCAAATATAATTAATCTGTTATAAAATTAAAAACGAGAAATTGACTGAAGTTGTAACATCACACGAATATAAATTTTTTAAAGAATTTAAAAAATAAATATAAAATCTAATAAATCTATGCATTAAACAATAATATTAAAAACGGGAATAACATAAATTCGTAATTGCATTGCAATGCCAAAATAGCACGTAGAGCAGACACACAAACTACTCCCTTTGGTAAAAAATTAAATAAATAACTAATATTTGTAATTAGAAATAATAAAAAATGCGCTTAGTAATTGAAGAACCATTATATTAATGCCTTGTAAATACATGCATAGGTTATAACCTTTGTGGTAAAGATAGTGTAAATGCGAACATTTGTTAAATAAGAAATATTCTAATTCAAAATATAATTTTGACAGAATACAGTGATGTAGATCTTTTACCACCCCGGTACTCTTTAAGAACCAATCGGATCAAAAACGTCGGAGTGACATACTTGTGAAATGTTCAATGCATTTTTATGGAACAAAAATAAAAAAACCTCTAGTTTTTTTTTAACACACGCTACACTATTGCCGGAATCAGCCAAATCAGATCAATAGGAGGAGTACCTCCCATACAAAACCAAATTCAAATTAGTGCTTTTATTAGAAAAATTTATTTGCTTTTTGTCTTATTGAACTGAAATTTGTCTGATCCATATTCACGAACCATTGTTGGATTGTATGGCTCTCTTGAGACCGGGTTGAAATGCGATATGAATACTGATTCTACGCAAGACATAAGTCAAATAATAATAATAATATTATGTATGCTCAATCACAAGAGGGCCATGTATGCATGGTCATGCACTCACTGTATTTGGTCATGTGTACACGGTCATTTGAAATTCGCCTCACCGGAAGTAATATCATATATTGAAAGACCTTTAAGCAATGAATTGGATTTTTAGTATTCTATCCAACTTATAAAGGCACCTGTTATTTGTTAAAATGGGACAAAATCAGAATAGAGATGCCATTCAGCCCGAAATTCAATATAGGGTTGGCTTAAAATATCCAACAGCACACAAAATAATACACACAGAGGGCAAAAAAAAATACAAAGACCAATGTGAGAAATGTAAGAAAGCATATTATGAAAACTTAGAAAACAGAACAAATAATAAGAATGATAGATAGACTGGTGGAAGGTAGTTAGAGTCCTACACAGTCAAAACATAAATGAGCCATTTATTCTGAAAGTGACATAAGTTACTTTTCACAAAAATCAAATTAGTTATGACATAACTTACAATTGGCACCGCCAGGATTACCTTCAGGGAGGTCCATCTGCATCTACACATTACACTATTAACTAATATAAAATATAGAATTATACATGTATAATTATGTAGAAAAGAAAAGTGATGTGCCTCACCTAAATAAGCACACTATTGAAGTGAAACTACTGAACAAAATGGTAGGAATCAAATTTCCAAATAATTACCAGTGTTTCCACTGTGCAAGACATGTATTGAGTCTTGTCATTAATGGCCAGTGATGTGAGAAATACTGCTGCGACTACAAAGGAAATTATAAACTCTTTTAGAGAGAGTACGTTGCGGCGGAATATTTTCTGAAGACTTTCTGACTATTGTACAAGTTTTAGAAGAACTTTCGCTGGACGCACCGAACTCTAAAACAAAAACCAAAGCGTATCAGCTCTACACGACTACATCTTCTCCAACATACATACTACATACATTGTGACACTTTTAGTAATTGCTGCCTATTCTGCCAAACGTGAACCAGTGTGCAATGACTATCCAGGCAACACACGATCACGTAAATAAATTAACTGATGTGCTTCAATCTCACCGCGATAATGCCACTATGGAGTTTGCGGTCATTTTCGAGAAAGCTCAACGAAACGAAAAACTGGATGTTGAATTTAATCGTCCATGGCAAAACAGTTTTACAGATCAAATCAACCATCTGAAAATGTGGAAGAATTTTCTATTTTTCTAGAATATCTATATTTATCCCATAATTAGATTCTATTATTTCTTCACTTAAAAATCGATTTTCTTCAATACCCAAGAAAGCATTTTCGCTTATGCAGCTTCACCCAGAAAATATGAAAAATTTAGAAAAATCAAAATCAGATGTAATTGCTCAAGGCACTCCGTTTAACCCAGCAGTATGTGAGCCAATCACAATTAGTTTAACTATTCCAGCAAGAACATGTAGCATTGAACATACATTTAGCACGGATCGACGCACAGTGTGACTTTTATCATTTTTAGGATGCTAAAATTATAACAGCCAAACAAATGTAGGTATGATAATGAAATGGTAATTGGCAACAGTAATGCAGAGATTAACATTGTATTGGATAGAAAAAATGCCCATATAAGGTGTAATTATAAAATTTTTCCTGAGATGTTCAAATTAGCGTTCATTTCTGAAAACAAATTTGAAATATATACTCGTATATTAGAAAAGAAAAGGTGATAAAAAAATAAATAATAAGTTAGTCGGAGTCAATATCTTCGTCATAATCATATTCCGGTTCGGGTAGTAAGCCAATAACTTCATTAGTTAATGCTTTGTTTTAGTCGCTTTCCGCAAACTGCATATAAAGGGGTCTGACGATATGAGCAATCTGTGCAACAAATCTAAGTTACTTTTTATTCTTAATGTCTTTCTAGTGAATAGACACGATAATTTCTTGCATCTTTGTTTCTCGACTCTTGAGCTTCTTCAGAAAGTTGGCCAATAGGAAAATTAGAAGACGAAATTATATCCTTTCCATGAAATAAAATTTTATGCACACTCACTGGCATATTGTACCATGAATATTTTGATAAATACAGTTCTCTTCTCTCTGTGGCATAGTGGTTGAAGGCTACAGAATTAATTTGATACGCACATCCTATGCAGGACAGTATTGTATGAAACCTTTTTAAGAGATTTATATTTATGCCTGCGTTGTCTGCCGTTACCTCAGGATCTCCAAAAAAACTTCTTGTCGTGTTAGCATCATTTGTAGTGCCAACTTATTGTTTTGGCATATCAAGTAGAAGACCAACTTCTTTCCTGAATCTATTTTGGATATATTCTTTCTTCTTACTCATCTTCCCATCTGCTCCTTATTTTCTTATGTCTTTACTTCCATTCGAAAATCGATGTGTAGCATACACTCCATACATCGTATCCAGGAATGTAAACGAGAAATTCCGAAGCAAGCATGTTTTCGTTTACTTTTAAATTATTCATATCTTTCGGTGAAGCCCCAGTTTTGGGATGATGTATATACCGTCAATCATCCACAACACAAGCGTACCTTTTGCTTTGAAATTTAGCTTATCAGTTTAAATTGTAGGATGCAGATCCGATATTACACTAGAAATGACGTCACGTGTTTCTTTTGTCAATACAAATTGTATTGGCCGACAATATTTCGTAGAAGATGGAGCAGTGTTACTCCATATTATAATCTTTCTTTCGTCAACTGCTGTATACATTTGAAGCACTACTAGTGAAATGAAAAACATACTATTATCTGATTGGTTGTACTTCTTCAGTTTTGGGAATGGAAAGTAATACTTCCTCTTGTGCAGCACACAATCTTTTTACATTGTGACCAACTAGTGATTACAACTCAATTTCAGCATAAGTTTCATTTACGGTTATTTGTTGAGGTTTGAGGTAACCTTCGAAGTGTGATGTGCGTTTTTTTAAAACGCGCCTGAACAATTAGAGGTAAAAAAAAAAATCGAGTAAAAACTGATTGCAGATTCTGAAACTAGACATATTACCTTTTAATTTGGTTATAAACATCCAATAAATTTCTATAGAATTACGAGATTGTTGTTAATTAGATGTTCATCAGTTTCACTCTATTGAAAACAAGAAATTATATTTCTTAATTCACTGATTTTTTGGTGATTGCCTTTTTTAATTGATAAAAAAATAGAAGATGATACTTAAACTTCAGAAACTAATCAAAAATGTCCAAGTAAATGAAATCAAAAAGATTTATGTCAAAATATTTATGCAAAAAGAAATTATGCCACCACAAGTATTATCAAAACTTCCAGACTGTGAAATGAGTTACTGTACTTTTCGCGTTCAGGAAAGTTCGACAACGGTTATCATGCTGACTGTTGGTTTTTTTTTCTTTTGTTTTGATTACATGTTCATAACAGTTGTAAATTTATCTATGGTACATCAAAAAATTATTATGGTCGGAGATCTTTTTTTTGGACTTTTGGCATCCTAAAAGTGAAAAACGTCACACTGTCTGACGTGACAAGACGTGGAATCACTGAATGATGGGAGAAGCGGTGCTTAACGGTGTGTATGTATTTTCTTTCTTGACAGGGGGTTGCAAGTGTATCCCTTTGCACCGTGCTGGCGACATCTATGTTACTTACAAATTAACGGTATCATTCATTTTATAAAAAATTTGCTACCAATATGTTGATGTTGTTGGGTAACAAATTCAAGTAAATCTTCAAGAAAGTTGGCATCAATATTTTAACCATGTTAAAACGCAAACCCTTAAATATCTCGGGTGAAAAAACAAAGTGACTTATGCCACTTTCAAAACAAACGGTTCAAATAGTGGCGCTGGAATGCTTGCATAAGTGTTTGAACAATTAGGGTCTTTATGAAAGCGAATAAATCGCACAAACGCACATATGTATAAAGTTGTGTGGTCACTTTTGAGATAAGTATAATATCCCCATTGTGCATAAAGGTGATAAAAGTGTAGCTTCAAATTACGGAGGCATATTAAATGAGGGGCTGATAATTAATTTAATGGTAAACATTCAACACTTGATAATACGAGTTTATATAATTTATCATCTATAGTTTACCGTAAACTGAAAGCAAAAAAA